>CM076573.1:662602052-662926782 GCA_034641835.2 Pinus albicaulis | reverse complement strand
CAACAAATATCACATAGTACCTGTGCTTTGTTGTCGAAGCTGCTGAGAAAGGTCCACACACGTCTGTGTGAAGTCTCTCAAGGATCTTCGTGGCGCGACTATCCTTCTCGTGAAAGGTGGCTTTCATAGATTTTCCCAAGGTACATCCCTTGCACTGATCTGACTGCGCAAGAGTACCCTTAGAAATACCAGTAGAAATCTACTGCAGTATCTTCAAAGCTCCATGGTGAAGGTGGCCCAATCTCCGGTGCCACAACTCGCCATCATCCCAGCTCACCACTCCTTCTGCCTTGCCTGCCATTGCTTCACAACCATCTACCTGCAATTGATAAAGGTTCTTAACTTGAACCCCTATCCTCCAGGTCTCACCAGTTGTCTTACTGCGCAGGAAAGCCTTTCCCTCGCTAAAGACAACATCATATCCCTTGTCTTCTAACATCGCCACAGAGATAAGATTCTTCTTCAATCTTGGAACATGCATCACTTCCTTCAATACGAAGGGTTTACCAGATTTCCTCAAAGGAAATGGTGACGATACCCGGGCCGCACCGGTATCTACCATCATCGCCCATCTCGATGTGCACTCCAAGATCTTTCTCATCCAGACGCAAACAAATTCCGATCTCCCCGACATGTGAAAAATATACAACATCAAGTTCCGTAAACCACACTGACCCATCACACTTGAGACCAAGCATGCGATCAGCGAAAAATCCAACTCAAACTACGAGGCTAAGGCCTCTCCAGCTGCAGATCCAGCAGCCTGCTTATTTTTCTTCTTCTGCTGACAATTTGTGGCATAATGTCCGTGTTGGTGACAGTGAAAGCACTTCACCTTGGACATGTCCTGCTTCTTGCCTTTCGCACCGGAATGAGAAGCTTTCTTTCTCTTCCCCTTCTTTTCTTTGGCAGCCAAAGCGCAATTCTCTTCATCAGAGTTCTTTGATGAAGGTTCGTCCCTAGTACTTCGCCTTATCTCCTCTTGCACAAGATCCGACCAAAGTCGCTCCCATCCTGGAAATTTCTCCCCACCATTAACAGAGTCCTGATAGGAATGCCAACTCTTCAGAAGCCCAAGGAGAGCCAAGCTCACCAATTCCTCATCATCAACAGTCACCACCACACTTCCCAGCTCATCCCTGCATTGGGTGAACTTCGTGAGGTACTTGGGCATACTGTCGCCTTTCTCCATCTTATGTTTCTGAGTTTATCCTTGAGCGCCAACTTCCTCTGGTCGCTCTTGCTTTGGAATAAATCTGTCAAGGCTTTCCACATCAAGAATGGAGAAGCCTTACCATGAAGGCTGGACACTATGTGATCCTTCACGCCCTCCAACAGAATCCTTCGACACTTTTCTATCTTCTTTTGCCATGCGTCAAGTATGGCACCATCAGTAGAAGTAGGCTTTGGAATTTCAGCATCTATGAACTCCTTCAACCCATTGTCATCTAGCATCGCCTCCATCCTATCCTTCCATGAAATATAATTCGAGCTGCCCTCAAGGGCATACTCCAATCGCAATCCGTTGAAAGACATCTCAACTTCGACACCAAGAAAACATTACTACAAATTCGAATTCCACCAGCACAAAACTCAACCGCTTCAATGTTTTGCAATTGCTCCAATGATCAATATTCGCTCTGATACCATGTAGAAATTTGAATAACTGTTAAATTATTCACCAAGATTATCCTGATCACACACTATTTGAGCTTCATGCATAATACATAACCTCTTTTACTATTGATCATTAATTGCGGAAATATAAACAATCGCATGCACACATCAAAACCATAAACAATCACACATATAAACACAGTATTTATGGGAAAGCTTAAATTTGAAAACCCCCAACTATCTATATATTATAATGATAGAGATCATGTAACAATCATTGTACAAACTCCTCACAAGCTCTCAGTACAATCTCTAATTGTTACACACTACACAAGCTCAGATCTAGCAAAACACATGCTCCAATCTGCTCCACCTGTTAGCCTGCCTCTACTGCGCAATCCAAGATGAATAATTGCACATCCTGAGTTCAAATCCCTCTGGTATGTACTGTGCAATCCTCATTGGCATCTCCATCAATGTGTGGTGCAAACTCATGCACCAGTATAGTCACAACTGATAGTCACACTGCTCTTTCACCTACCTCTTCACTCGTCTCCACTGAAACTGTCCATGCACTGAAGTTAACTGATGTATTCTTTAGTTGATTTATGAGTTAATAATTAGTGAATTAATTAATAATTAATTCACACCACTCTCACTAGTGTATCAATCAGTTAGACTAGATACAACTAGCTCAACTATGTTTAATTGAGTTAAACTGAATACAACTCCACTAACTTCCTCAATCAACTCCACCAAACTCTGTCACATGAGTTCTAACTGAAGTATCCATGCAATAGCTCCACTTAACCCTCATGAATAGCGTAATTCCTTCTGTCAGCTCCTGTGCCACATCTGTGCACTTAACTGAAGTGCTCCAAGAGAATAAGATAATGTTTATAGTCCAAATATTATTAAGAGTTAATAATATTCGACATATCTATTTTTAGACTGGCAATCTAAAAATAGATTCCGCCCAATATGTCTAAAAATAGAAGTCCATCTATTTTTCCGACTTGACCAACCATCCACAAATAGCATCCTGCAACTCATAGAACATGATCCATATGTCTAAAAATAGACATAGTCTAAAAATAGACTTTGCGCCAAAAATAGCATGCGGGCCCACTTAGTGAAGGCGACTTCTTTCCACTAAGCTCATCATCTTGTTGCATTCTCAACACATGGTTTGTTGTGTATTAGAATGATTTTTCCC
Source organism: Pinus albicaulis (assembly GCA_034641835.2). Taxonomy (NCBI): domain Eukaryota; kingdom Viridiplantae; phylum Streptophyta; class Pinopsida; order Pinales; family Pinaceae; genus Pinus; species Pinus albicaulis. The sequence goes on along the minus strand of CM076573.1, from coordinate 662,923,949 downwards.
TCACCGTATGTTCAAAGTCCCATTATCATAATCCACATGTGGTTATGGATTCCTTTCACAGGTTACTTCAGTTCACAATCACAACATTATAGAAGTTGCATACCACACAACATCTTCCCATCTGCATTCCACTTGTATGTTCCCTCCCCCACACGGAATATGCCATTTTCTTTTCTAACTCCACACACTTTTCCAATATGAGAATTTGGCTCACTTCCTTGGTCTATATAGTTAATCTAAATTTTCCAAAATGGGTATGCATCCCATATCTTTGGAGTATTTTTCCACTCAGCGATTCATTCTCATAACTATTGGTAGTTGGGTAGTTCAAGTACAAAATAGAAATAAAAACGTTTAATTTAGGTAATACATGAAACTTCCAAGATCCCTTAGGAGCTTCCTATCTTAGGCATCAACATATATGTTCATTTCTCTTTCTCGAGCTTTAGAAATATATTAAATAAATATGAATATTTACATCAATTAAAATCTAGCAAAATATCCATATTGGTATCCCAACATTATGAATATTAATTACATATTACAAAATTTGGGGATTAAAAAGGGTGTTACAATCCCCTTCCCTTAAACTTTTCCCTTTGGTTTTCACACCATTTCAAGTGTTATTCTCAACAACATTACACCATCTTAGGTTCTTTTTCAACATCACACTAGTCCATATTCCTTTTTCATAGTAGCAAAGATGTGGAATATTTCTTCCGGTCATATGAATACCATTGTTCTTTCATAGCAACATCATCTTTCATGCCCAAATTCCTTCCCACTACTTTAGCAATGGAATGTGTCCACAATCTACTCACTTATAGATTTATGGTGTTCTATCTAATACCCGCACGTAAATCCAACAAATAATATGTGTTATGATCATTTCCATATGCATTCATTAAATATTTTCCACGGAGATCTTAATTTGCCAGGGAAACATGCACTTTAATAAATGAAATTTTCAACTCAATTATTATCTATATGGTTATCCTTTTCTTTCATCAAAATTGCATAGTAAAAATTCAATTCACTCGATTGCATCCAACGCATCTACACATGCATGATCCTAGTCAACATGTGACATAAATTTTATTCAAGTCTCCTCCTCTCATACTACTCACCATTAGAGGTTCAAGAAATACCCTATTTTTATTACATAGTCCTTCAAGAAATCTACCCAACTAAGGTTTTCCCGCACAAGAATACCAAATGTACTAATAAAGTATTATAGAATATATCCCTTCTAGCTTTCAAGCATTTTTCACATGTCATTACTTCTGGCAACTAAGGCATTTCTATAAGGATCCAATGTCACTGGCCTTTTTCGGCTCTTTGTTTCACAATATTTATCTTTCCTTCCTATATAGATTCATCATTTTACCTATACACATAGCTCCCATAATATATTGTCCAAAAATTATCAATAAAAAAAAATAAAAAAAATTTCCACCCCATTTATAAAAATCCAAGTCTCACAAACAAGAGATTCCTTCTTCTCATAAAGCTTAGTTCCTTGCAGTGGTGGTATTCTTAATCTTTTAAGAAGGGCATACATTTCATGTCATACCCAAGGAACTATACCCACAACCTATGTTTTCACTCGGGCCTAAGTTGTTATCACTAAACTGAAACCAATTGGCTGTTTAACCGTCAATCTAGTGTCTATTTCAAACCGCTTTGGATCGGAAGTTAGCCCTTCAATTGCAGAGGGCTCTCTCAAGAAAAAGGTCAGATATTCAAGAAACAAGTTTATAATGAAGATGGCTAACTTTTTTGTGTTTTAAGTGATTTTGCAGTGGAGGAGTATATGGCTGGCTACCATTTGGCATGGAGTCGCCAATGGACTTCAATCACAAACAAATGCAATTCATGGAAGCCGAGGCAATTGATCTTATAAAAATAAATTTTACACCTAAAACATAGTATACGATGAATTTGGAGCATAAAACTATGAATTCCAAGTATTCATGATACTATGAAGCTTATAACAATATATAAAATGTAAAGACACAAACAAATAAGTCTAAATAATCTCGTGTCCTAAAGACAACTCGCCGTAATCAGTATTAACATACACGAATTACATAATAGCCTTCTCATGACCTTCCAACCCTTTCAAACTCAAAAACTCCCCATTTATAGAGTGAGGTCATATAAAAATGGTTTTCCACCTGCTAGCTTCAAATTTCTACCTAAGATACCTATTTCAAATAGATTACATCACCCCCGGGAGACTTCCTACAGATATTTTTCCGTTTCTGCGTAGATCGGATACAAAAATGACTCTTCTTTCATTAAATAACATCAAAAAATTTTTTAATAACCCTCATCAAATGCAACCAACTAATTTTTTAAGTGTATTGGACTCGATGATGTGTCATCAAGCCATGTCGATGCTGAGTTGGACTCTTCCAAGTCGAATTTTAAAAAATTTTAACAAATTTGGCCAATGAAAATTCTAAAAAATATGTCTCAAATATTAGTGCATAATTTCCAAACTTCCGGTGGATTTGCAAAAACTGAGAGGTTGTCAGAGACAGGCTTATTCTAAAGCAAACCTCCTTCATATTTCCAAAATTATTTTTCATTTTGTCATAAATTGAACTTGAAGTTGACTACTAAAACATTCGTAGGTACAAGAAACTTTCAGAGCGCCCATTTTCAAAGAACTCCAAAATCCAAATTTCGCATAACCTTTCGACCTTGTGATTGCTTCGGAGGGTCTTCTCAAGTCTAATGAGGTAAAAATGTCGGAATCCACCTTTGTTTGCAAATTTTGAAGACTTTGGCCTCAACAACCTATAGTGAGTCAGAGTTTAAAACTCAAATTTCTAAAGCCTCGGAGCTCGCTACGAACTTGCCTAGTTTCACAAAAAATCGTCTCTTCTTCCTTTTTAATCCTCAAAAAAATTCTCTAAAGCCCGAATATGCCCGGTTATGATAGCATAAGACAAAATGGATCAAAAAATGTGTGGGCTACCATGTTTCATGGTGTAACATTAACATTCTGCAGATAATCATTTTAAGACCTCTTTCTTCAATTCAAATTGTACCATCTCTATTGAACCAAAATGACATGCTGAGGTGTTGGCCAACCGCGCACCGGATTTTAACACCTTGCAAACCCTCGATTTGAGATGGTGAGTTATCCAATCGATGAGTTGGCATGCTTTGTTGACTTCGATGAGTCGTCATCCATATGGAGTTTCCGATCATGAGTCATTCCCTTAAACAAATGGCCCAATGATATTTTCGAACTCATGATGATTTAGTTACCTCATTACATGTGTTAACTACCCCAAAAGACTAAAATTTACAATGTTGGAGAAACGTAGGATTAGGCAAGCTTTCGTAGCAAATTCTCGACTAGCTTTACACTAAATTACTGTGGAATTTAGTAAAGTGCTAAATTTACATGAAATGACCCATTTCACTTATGAATGAGATAGTTTTGGGATTTTTCTTCGACATTTACCCCTATCACATGAATGATGACCTTCAAGACCCCTCACATATGTGAATTTTTTTTTTTAATTACAAATTTAAAAGATCCTATCTAACCCTAACTTAACCTAATTGACTCATGACTCAAACAAACCTAATGGTTAGTCATGATAATGCTGGATCCAATAGGGATGATGCACCCCCTGTTGGTGCAAAGAAAGAACCAAAGAACTAGGTGCCTTGTCCATTTGGTCGATTCAACCTCTTGTCATATTCTTTTAGCCTCGCATTTGTCCCTTAACATGCTATTGAAGAAAAACACCGCACAAAAACCAAAACTTACAACTACAATATTTAAACTAAATGTTGAAAAGGGATGTCATTTCAAATGGTATTTATTTATGTACCAATAACTTACTCTTAACCGTTGAAACCCAAACTTTCAATTTCAAGCAATATGAAATTTCCAAGATAGCTACCAAAGAGTTGATCCAACACCTAGGCTTTGGACAGGTCTTGAACAACATCGAAGTGAGTCGTCTATTGGCAACCCTGGACAAAATCGAATCCGTTCCATAAAACACAAAAAATTTGGGTTTCGATCGTGACTTCCACCAGACTTACTATTGTATCTTGAAACCATGAGAGATCTTCTTCGATGAATAAAACCATGAATGTTGAATCTATTCATAACTAATGGCTTATTTTGTCCTATGTCTTTAATTCCAAGAACATCATCAAATAAAAGGCAACAAAGATTCATCTTCCCTTTCAAGTAAACCATTCATGCATCCTCGAACATCTTCAAACATGACATCCATATCAGGTGTATCAAAACTAATCTTCGTTTATCAAACAAATTAGATATAATCTGTGAAGCTGAGGATCGTCATCTTGATTATGAACACTAGTCACTTCCTATACAAAAAAAATTATGCATATCATCCATGTCATTTTATGATCCCAAAATAGAATAGGTAAAACATGTATATTCATCTCTTCATGTAGCTCGGTTTTACCTAAAATTGAACTTTCATCACATGTTACCTCACCGTTCGTAATTTCCATGCATGTATTTTCAACAAATTCGACTTTGAGGAGTTTCTTTCGACATAAAATTTCGGGAAGAGAATGGGGTCGAAAAATGATTTTAATGATTTGCTCATACCTTCGATCGAATATAGATTATTTAAGATTGAAAATCCTCATAAATTTCATGTAATATGACTCGATTGTCAAATTGTTGATCTATTTCATATTCAACTAAAGAAGAGACATTTTCGTTGAAAATTTTTTCGATTATCATGACAACTCGACTTCCGAGAAGAGAATTCATAAAGTGCCTCTAACATACCTCATCTAAGCACTTCCATTATCACCAAGAGTTTAAGATATGGAATAAATACCTCACAAAAATCACAATAGCCTCAGAATAGTGATAAAGAAGAATGGGATTTATCATATCGTTTGTAGAATTTTCTAGAAATATTTAAGAGAGAACAGCTTCCCGCTAACCCTTCATACCACATTCTAAATATCCTCTAGGGTGTCCATAAAAATTTTCATTAGACAATCCTCAGAAACTCAACTCAAAACTTATGTACATGCATAATGGGAATCTAACCAAGTGAAGAGCAAGATTATCTTTATTTTCATCTTTTAACATAGAAGATAAGTCAACCAATCAACTCTAAAGACAGATTTGGAAAACTGTGATGTGAGACTCATTCATAAAGGGCATACTTTGAATTCTTTCTTGGCAAAAGAGAACTCATCTTGGAACTTCATCAAGCTACCGATATGCAAGCAATGAAGTCACCATGAAGCTTTGAATTGCTGAATTCTTCAATAATGGAGTCACCAAGGTAGAAGTAATATCCTTGAATATATATGATCTTCGAAGCACTTCAAGAGTTCAGCTGCTTTGATCAACACAATTTTCCGAGGAAATGCACGAGTCTTTAAAAGCACCAAAAATGTTATCACTAAACTATAAATCTCAATCGGGTTGTTCAACTTTCAATCTAGTGCGATCATTTCTCTGCCACTTTGGATTGGAAGTTAGCTCCTTCCAATCGTAGAGGGATCTCTCAAGAAAAAGTTAATATATTCAAGAAACAAGCTTATAAATGAAGATGGCTAACTTTTTTTGTGTTTTAAGTGATTTTTCATGAGGAGGTAAGGAAGGCTACCATTGGGCATGGAGCTAATGGACTTCAATTACAACAAATGCAATTCATGGAAGTCGAGGCAACTTCTATTGGTAAAATACTTTTGATGGTACTTAAACACATAGTACATGAAAGAAGTTGGAGCATAAAAATATGAATTCAAATTAATCATGATATTATAAATCTTATAACAATATATAAAATATAAAGACACAAACATATAAGCTCCAAATAATCTCGTGTCTAAAAGACAACTTCTACACCGTGTATTAGCTTCGATAGACAGAAATTACATAATAGCCTTCTCATGACCTTCCAACCCTTTCAAACTCCAAAAATACCCTCATTTATAGAGTTAGGTCTCATACAAATGGTTTGCCACCTTTCTAGCTTCTGGACTCTACCCAAGAGACCTATTTCAAATAGGATTACATCACTCGCAGACTTCCTAAGGATATTTTCTCGTCTAGTAGAGTCAACACAAAAAGGACTCTTTCATTAAATAGCCTAAAAAATTCCTTTAATAACCTTTATAAAATGAAACCAACTAATTCTTTCCGAGTGTATTGATTGTTGATGTGTCATTATGCCACGTGATGCTGACATATTTGGGTGCCGACCAAAAATTTACACAAATATGGCCGTTGAATTTTTGAAAAATAGGCCTCGAAGATGAGTGCATAATTTCCAAACCCTTATGGATTTGCAAAAAATGAGAGATTTTTTTTATACCAGTGATGAAGAAAAACCTCCTTCAAACTTTTCCAAAATTATTTACTCTCATAGGAAATTGAACTCTCAAGTTAACATAAAATATGTACGTGAAATTCTCGTAACGCCTGTCGTAGAAACCTAACCAATCCTTGAATGACCTTTTAATCTTCTCGACTATTGGAGGGTCGTCCGTCATTCACTGGGAGGTAAATACATGCTCTAATCCACCTCTGTTTCCGGGACTTTTTGCATAATTTTTGCCTCAAAGAACTCACAAGAATTTCGTAGTAAAAACTCAAATTTCAAGCCTAGAGCTCACGAATCCTGCTCTAATTATTAAAAAATTTCTCGTTCTTCCTTTTTTATCTTCAAAATAAATTCTAAAGCCCGAATATGCCTGGTTATGATAGCATAAGACAAAATTTCCGATCAAAAAATATGTGGCCTACCATGTTTCATGGTGTAACATCAACATATTACATAATCATTTTAAGACCCTTTTCTTCAATTCAAATTTTCGTACCATCTCTACCGAACCAAACCGACATGTTGAGGTGCTGCCAACCGATAAACTCGGATTTAAGACCTTGTAAACCCGAGTTGAGATGGTGAGTTGTCCGACGAATGAGTTGGCATGCTTTGTCAACTCGATGAGTTTGCCATCCATATGGAGTTCGATCGTTGAGTTGTCCCCTAAAAAAATGGCCCAATTATATTTCTTTAACTCACTTTGATGATTCAGATACCTCCTTACATGCATCAATCGCCCCAAAAAGACCAAAATTTCATAATTCTAGAGAAACAAAGGATTAGGCGCTTCGTAGCGAATTCCTCGACCAGTTTTACACTCGAATTCATCGTGAAATCAGTGTATACAAATTTACATGAAATGACCAATTTCACTTATGCATGAGATATTTTTTGGATTTTTCTTGACATTTATTCCTATCACATGAATGATGACCTTCAAGACTCCCTCACATACGTGAATTTGTTTTTAAATTACAAATTTAAAAGATCATATTCAACCCTAACTTAACCTAATTGACTCATGACTCAAAACAAACCTAATGGTTATCTTCGGGATAACACAAGCAATGTTATTTTCTCTCATTATAAACTCCTTTTAAAATATTATTTATTAAGCTACTAAATTGGTTCTACAAAACCACACATAGTTAGTCATTCAATCAAATTTAGTTATGTATTCTATACCAATCAAAAGGATAGAATTACTACACTAAATATTCATATTAACCATTCTAGAAAATTCATATGGAAATCATACATTTCATGTCAAGAATCAAATTAGCTAAGGAAAATAGTTTCATATTCACTCTCTCCATTGAGATAATCCATATTAAAAATTATTATTAATCAAATTTCCCATTTTGATTGGGTGGGAGCAAGGGTTCACACCATTCACTTCAATAACCAACAACTCTTTAAAAATATTAATAAACATTATCTTTATGACACTTAGTCACATTAACATTTGTCCTACACAACATACAAGCATTTAATGCATCAAACATACATGCATTAAATTTATAGAAATCATGATCAATATTAAAGTATTAATCTATAATGTTGAGAGCTTCATACCTTTATCATACTCCATCGATTATCAGGACGATAAGAATGTATTCACATATCATCCATTTCATGGACATTCATATCCACTAATGATCATAATATATACTCATGTGCCTTTTGTAACTCTTAATCATGCATATTTGTGTGTTACCAAATATAAATTTCATTTAACACGTCAAAGGTATCACTCTTAGTCTAACTAATAAAATTATCATGAAAGCTCACACATTCATATGTTTCTAAAATTTTACCAAATATTTCATGATGGAAGCTTTCTTCGTGACCATACTCCTCTTGGGTATTCATATGTCATTCAATTTAAATTTATTTTTTAAGAAATACAACTCGCATCGATGGGAATTCTTAGCCACCTTCAACTTACCAATTGCTTTGCATCTTGGCTAATTTCCATACTGTATGGTTTCCATTACCATTGTTTTCGCTAATGATCTCTCAAGGAGTCCATATAGCTCGTAATTTAGCTTTCTTTGACATACATTATATTTCCATTATCTTTAAGGTTCTCAGAGCACCAAAGGCACTTTTCCAAATACCACTTTAAATAAGTGTATTTGATGTAAAATATCTAAAAACAACCTACATCTTTCACTCCATCATACATCGGCTATTAATAAACCAACTAAAACATGTGCCACAACATTACTAGATTAATAGCCAATTCATTTTACTCATTCAATCATTTTCAATATTTTTTCCTAGAATCAGCAACAAGTCAAACATTCTCATGAAAATTTGATTCAGTTTATGGCCCAATCAATCCACTCCTCGAATGATTCTTAAATATTCAAATCTTCCCTTGCATTGCTTTCAGCAAGGTAACTTAGAAATTTCATCCAGAATTTAGAACATCAATCTTATGCAAAAATATTATTAAAGTTCTCATAAACTCTTAACAAAAGATCGAAAGACTGAAATGTTTCCCAATGCCGAGGAATCTCCCCTCGCACTCTCGTGTTGTAAAGTGTAACTAGGTTTAGTCTTCATAATACCTATGTAATTATGTGTTTATGTAATGAAAAATACAAAGATAATAAATGTATTTTTCTAATGCTTGCTTCATTGGGTTTCATGAGCAAGGAATTTTATTATAGGTCAAAGACTTCTTCTTGATGTCTTTTAGGATTTTTCTTCATTGGTGCAACAGTGTCATGCATATGAAGCAAAATTAATGATGATATGCCTCAAGACCTTGTCAAATAAGCTTGAAGACAGTATTCAAGAATGGTGATTACAATTGATGTAAAGACTTTTCAGACAACCTTCAATACGTTGGAAGAGCAAGCAAGTCGACTTCCATAAAATGACACGTCTATTCAGATAAAGTCATCTTATTTGTATGCTCGTACAACTATATGTACCCCAACATACTCGCACGTAAAATAGATACACAAAATTCGGATTTTTCAAGGTTTTCCTATCGAGTCATGGCAGGAAGAAATGCGCATGAGGACATGTGATTAAAATGCGGTTACAGACTCGTAACAAAGTGTGAGAAAGGGACAAAGTCTCAGATCAATTAGGATCACTGTCACATTAAAGTATGAAGTAAGACCGTTTGCTGTGCAAAGAAGGAGATGGAACGATCGTTTTCGCATTTCGTGAAGTGACAAACTCACAATAAGTGTGAAATAAGAAAAGTATGCTCGTAAAAAGAATTGATGCAAGAAATGTATCAATATAGTTTGAAGAAGGTGATCAGCTCAATGAAAGGAGACAGACAATGTGTAGGTTGAAGACCACCAACACCTGCTATGAGGTGCAAGGATTGCATAGTTTTGTAATGATAATATTCAACTAAAGAAGGAATAATACAATAAACCAAGATCTCTAGTCCCGGTGTACAAAGGTGCAGATCGTTAAAAGAAGGATCAGCTTTAAGGATTCATGGCAGAAGCAAGGATGATCTTGGAGGCATACAAGGTTCAAGGGTCTATATCATGGTCAGGTACTCGTCAACTCGAAAATCTATATAAGAAGAATTTATGGGTTTTCTTCTCTCCAAGAGGAAGAGGTTTTGGCCCTAGCTCAAAGAGCCTAACTTTTGTCTCTAGTGTTTTTTATAATTAACTTGATGAAAGACATACAAGCTAAGAATGTGAGACACAATTAAAAGAAGTAATCTCACAAGTAATTATCAACTAGATAATTTGAATTAAACCTAGCCCTTACCTAATTCTCAACACGATCTCGTAGCCAAGGTCTTCAAGACAAGGGCTACTGACAAGGAGACACTCAAGGATCAAAAGAAGTAAGAATCAAAGTCTAAGTCAAAGTATACATCTAAAAGCAAATTAGTTTACAAGCAAGATTCTCAAGCCATTTCAAGAATACCTTCAATCTCATTCAAATGATTTCACTCATCAAGGAGATAATCTTTTCCATCAAATATTTACGAAATTGAAGACATTATTGGAAGACACATCATCGAGCACCATCCAACAAATGTCCAACACCTTTGAAGACATCCTTTTATCATTAAGGATCCAAGGTCACCTACTTTGAAGAATTCAATCTAAGAAGGAGTCCCTGCCATCATCGTCATCAAGGAAGATGATGAAGGAAGAAATCAATCTACTCAAGTAAGTATTTCTATGACCTCTTTGAATTTTTCAAAATGAATTATTCCAAAGAGAGAAACAAAGTGGTTGGGTCATCAAAATTTAGGGTGCATGGAAGAAAAGGATAGATTTGAATATAATCGAAGATGGAGTTATGGGCTACATCAAAGGATCTACAACCCAACCCTCAAAAGAAGATGCTCCAGCCTCATGCCAAGTACATGAAAGGATAAAATACATCCCGCAGGATTCTCATAGAATCCATTAAGGACTCACTCATACCCTAGTGCATCAAAACTAGAAACCGCAAAAAGAAATATATGAGAAATTGCAGAGATATTTTCTTCGTGAGTACTACAGAGAACACCCTTGAGAAATAATCATACAAGATGAAATTTTCAAGAGAGGAAAAAAATCAATTCATTTTTTATGAGGATTTCTCAAATACCGACGAGTTGCATGAATTGGGAGAAGTAATGTCTAATAGTGAGATGACTATAGTGGTGTTGAATGCTCTACCGAAAGAATGGGGAAACTTCACTTCAAGCTTATGGAAGAAAAGAAGAAACACCATTCTAGGATCTATGGTCTCTATGTAAAATATAGGAAACAAGATCGGGATAAACTCAAAGATGATACAATATCAGGATGGAATCAAGACTTTACATTCATGTCTGTGAAGAAAGGAAGCCAGAATTTGGTCCTAAATGATACAACATGGACAAGGTACGATGATTTGGATGTAATGAACTTGGGAATTATAAAAGGGATTGTCTTAAATCTGGAAAGGACAAGAGGAAAAAGGAAGAATCCCATGTCACAAAAGAAAGGAAGAACTCAAGCAAATAAATCTAAGAAAGAAGAAGCGAAAGATCTCTATTATGATTGAGATCGTCTTCCTCTTTAAGTGATTTCTATTGGTTGTAAAAATAGTATGAAAGGCTATGTATTAATGGTATCATGATAGAAGAATGGAAGGAGAAATTTTCATACGAAGATGTCCGCAATACAACTATGAAAGAAGTAGCTTCTAGAAATCTCACTAATGTTTTAACATTTTCAGGAAGGAAGTCATCAAGATCAAGGGTCATCATTCAATAATCAATATGAAAATAAAGTAACACTTTCTAATGGAGTCCTCTCTAGATTCACCGGTTAAAAATAAGAAAAAAAAAAATCACTTCCGGAATTCTATCAGAGAATTTTCAGATTAGGATATGATGAAAAAATTATGAACAAAGTTCAGGGAAATAGTTCTTCATTTTAAGGAAATTCTTCGAAGGCAGTAATGACTCAAATGGATAAGATAAGGTACATATATGCTAACAAAGGATGTTGTAAAGTCATGTCATATGGTTGCAGATAATGGAATTTATAAGTATCTCTTTCCGATACACAGTCGTCAATAACATAACCAACATAATGTGTCCTCATATGGAATATGAGGTGGTTGTATAAAAACAAGGAATTGACATCGAAAATTTCGGGAATGGTTTAGCGTGGAGAAATAAAGGAATAACTCCAACCATGTCAAGAGGCGATTATCATCCGTGAATCCAAGAAGATGTGACTAGGAGATCTCCGGGAACATATGCAAACTTCCGATAGAAGTCTAGTAAAGAAGAATTAACTCCGAAAATCCATATATTTAGGATATGTGTCAATCTAAATGTAAAGGATGGCGATGCTTCATAGAAGATGTCACGGTGAAATATCATCACCGAGGTAAATTTTGATTTAAAATTTCTTATGTATATGTCGTAATATGTTTATGCAAGGCTTCCAACCATGTCGAAGGATGTAAGATCCTTTGGGAGATGGTTCAAGGAAATCGGCATGGCATAAAGGTGGATCAAATGAGAAAGACTAATGAATCACTTTCAGATGACATGACCCTTGATGAAAGTGATGGATGACTAAGGCCCTATGAAGAGATCCCAAAGATGGATACTCCTCAACTACGAATAAATTCATGACATTGAAGGGAGTAGTTCTTCATGAGCGCTAGGTGTTTTCATCATTGTTGTTGGCAGTCCTCAAGAGGGAGTTCGGTAATGAGTTTCTTACTTGAAGAAACTTGCGATGTCCTTCGAATTAAAAGGAAGTGAGCGTATATGATTCCCACCATTTTTCATGCACTCGACTAGGACTGGGTCATTGTAAATCTTAGTGAAGGCCATGAGGAGAGAATGGATGTGACACATCATTCCTCGTCTTCACCGGGGAAGATAATGGAGGATTGGGCAATCATATGGAATCTAATACTTCGAGGGTGTATCGTGCATCCAATATAAGAGTAGTCTTGGAAGGATCGATATTTCGAGGACTCGGTAATCCAAGATAAGAATAGTCCTCGTGGACATATCCTAAGTGAACCCGGTGGGATATGATCAAGAGAGACAATGATGTAGGTGTTTCGTCGTCGCAGTTGGTATCGGCGGAATCAAGATCAAGATCTCGTGAGAGATGGAGCTATTAGTCAAGGCCTCGCACTAGACAATGTTGGTTTACATGATGTTATACATATGCGATTACCAAACTAATTTTTCTTAAGATATTCTTCAAATTGAAAGTGACCATGTACCATTATGAATACCTCCCTAGTTAAGAGGGACTATTGGAACGTGTAACTAGGTTTGGTCTTCATATCGACTATGTAATTAAGTATTTATGTAATGAAGAAGACAAAGATAATAAAATGTATTTTTGTTAATTCGTCTACATGGGTTTCATGAGCAAGGAATTATATTATATATCAAATACTACTTCTTGATATATTTTAGGGATTTGCCATTCATAAATAGAGTCATGTATGTTGAAGCAAATTCAATGGTTTATATGCCTCATGACTCACAATAAGCTCAAGACATGGCTCAAGAATGGTGATTATAATTGATGTGAAGAATCTTTCGATGTACTTAATACACTATAAGATCTCTACAAGTCAAAGCATATAAAACAAGCAATTCGTCCACAAAATGACTTGTCTATTCATAAGACAGTCGACCTATTTATATGCTCAGCAACTATAAATACGCTCAAAGATACCGTGTAGAAAATAGATACATAGAATTTAGATTTTGTCCGAGGTTTTCGGATTTAGTTTCGTGGAAGAAATGTAGATGAGATCTATGATTAAATTGCAGTTACAAGAATGTAACAAAGTGCGAGAAAGGGACAAAGTCTCGAGATAAATTGAAGATTGACTAGAGTGCATTAAAGTATGAATTTAGGATTGTTTCTTTGTGCAAAGAAGGATACGTAATGATCAGCATATTTCATGAAGTGACAAACCTACATTAAGTGCGAAATAAGGTAAGTATGCTCAGTAAAATTAATTCAATGCAAGGAAGGTACCTGGCCGTAGTGTATGAGCTACTATTAAGAAAAGGAGACAAGACCAACCTAGCAAGGTTAAGTAGAGGCAAGGATTGCATAGTGTTGTATTGATCATATTCATCAAGAAGGAAGAATACGCTTAGAAACCAAGATATCTAGTCCTGTCCAAAAAGGTGCAGATGGTGTGATGGTGCAGATGGTGCAGACTATGTATTATAAGGATTAGTTTAAGGAGTCAAGGAAGAAGTAGTGACAAGGTTCTCGAGGCATACAAGGGTCAAGGGTCTTGCCGTTGTGGTGATCATGGTACTTGTAAACTTAAATTCTATACGAAGAATTTCTTTGTGGGTTTCCTCTCAAAGAGGGAGAGGTTTTGCCCTAGCCTCTAAGAGCCTAACTTTTGTCTCTCAGAGCTTTTTAAAATAATCATGAAAGACATAACAAGTTAATAATGTGAAGACATAAGTAAAATAAGTAGTCTCACAAGTAATTATCAAGTAGAGAATTAAAATTAAGCCTAGCCCTACCTAACTCTAAACATCTTCGTCCATACAAGTTATCTCAATATACATTATATAAATATTATTAATCATCATCATTTCACAAGAATATTTTAAGTGGACTTATTTTAAATTATTAATAATCTTAGAATCTTTCTCCCGCACTTCCTCAATTTCTTTTTCCCTCACCACCAAGACTTTTTCTTTAAATTCCTTAATGACCTTTATGCAGCTATTTACTCAGCCAAGCCCTAGCATGTTTCTTTTACTTCCATCTATGCCACTAAATTCGTGTTTTTTTCTTTGCTTTATTCTCCATTGTTGTATAAATATTTCACGCACTTCTCGGTTACTCCATCCATAGTAGTAGTTTCTGACATTGAAATTTTTCGTGTCATTGTCCCACTCGTAAGGAAATCACAAAGTAGGTTCTCCTCTCTACATCCCCAAAATTTTAATGGTATTTTCTTTATTAATTATTATTTATGTATTATCGTTCTCGTCCATATGTTTGAATTTTAGATGGCTAGGAACCTTTCTTAACTAATACTTATCGACACCGCTAGAAACTAGACCATGTTGTAGTTTCCTTTCAGATATTTGATATACCCCATGTATATCAGGATTGACCTTCTTCTACCTTTCTATAGTGGATCAAAGGAGATTTTCATGACTATCTCAACTCTCAATTTCAACCTTCTATAGAAATTAATAATCGAGATATTATTCACCGATATTCTCCCGATCACACACTATTTTAGCTTCATGCATAATACAGAATCTCTTTCTACCATTGATCATTACATGCGAAAATAAAATCAATTTGCATGCACACATTAAAACCACAAACAATCACACATATGAACACGATTTAATGGGAAAAGCTTTAAAGTCAGTAAACCCCAAGTATCTATATATTATATTTCATGGAGATCGTGTAACAATCATAAGACAAAGCCTTCACAAGCTCTCATGCACACCCTCAATCGCTTACACACTATCAAGCTAGATCTAGCAAAACACATGCTCCACCTTTTTCCACTCGATGTACCTCTATCAAGGCTTTCAATGCCAGTGAATGGCTTCAATAAATGTGATAAAACCACCTACCAGACCGTGCAATCTCTATGGGCTTCTCCACCTATCCGTGTGTTGCAAACAGCAATTGCATAGTCACAACTCGATAGTTAACTCCGCTTCTTTCACCTATTTTCGCACTCCATCTCCACCGAACCGTCCATGCACCGAAGTTAATCGATGTACTTTTTTAGTTTATTAATGAGTTTGTAATTAGGTGAATTAATTAATAATTAATTCACACCACTCTCACTAATTGTATCAATTAGTTAAACTAGATACAAATGGCTCAACTATGTTTAGATTAGTTAAACCGAATACAACTCCACTAACTTCCCTCAATCAACTCCACCAAACTCACACATGAGTTCTAACCGAAGTATCCATGCAATAGCTCCACATAACCCCGGGGAATAGCGTAATCTTCCGTCACCTCCTATGCCATCCGTGCACCCCAATCAAGTGCTCCAAGAGAATAAGAGAGAAGCAGTTAGAGTCCAAATATTATTAAGAGCTAATAATATTCGACATATCTATTTTTAGACCGGCACCCAAAATAGATTCCGCCAAAGATGTCTAAAAAATAACAGAAGTCCATCTATTTTTTCCAACTCGACCAACCATCCACAAATAGAACATGATTCATATGTCTAAAAAAATACATACATAGTATAAAAATAAACTTTGCGCCTAAAATACCCCCGCAGTTCCACTGGGTGAAGGCGACTCTTTCCACTAAGCTCATCATCTTGTTGCAATCTCAACACCTTCAATATTCTCAATATTTCTACCAAATTAGGATGGGTTCCCAACCTTCCTCCTACTCATCTTCTATTTTGTGCGAAACATTTCCCAAATTGTAATACGAATTAATCCTATTGAACATTCATTCCTCTTATACAACTATAAACATTCCTATTTGTTGCAACAACACACCAATTTTAGTTTTAAAAAAATAAATGATATTTTTCAGATATTTAATCATATACAAATATTCATTGGCCCGTAAAGGAAGATTTCTACAACCGCAATTCACAATCAAGTTTATGGTAATATTCTCATTTGTAACAAATCCAAAATAAATGTCCTAAAATCATAAAAGTCATTAAAGAAAACCATCTATTTTCATTAACAACATATGTTCACTCCAAGGCACAATGCCTCGCTCTCCAAGATAGGTGTCCATCTCATACATATCCACATGCATGGAATTTCATCCATTACCACCTATACATCTCTATTTCCACTAGCATCATTCATAAGAGTCCATAATTCTTAAAAATCCTCTTCAAGGAACAATTTTTCCAACATGATCCCATTTTCCCAAAGATAAATATTCCATTACATGCTTGCAGCATAATCATGTATTCAAGGTCAATTCTGGGCAACAAGACACTAAACATAACCAAAAATCTCTTTGTTGGTTATGTTTGACCGTAACAAAGTACGAGAAAGGGACAAAGTCCGAGATCAATCAAGATCACTATTTCACATTAAATTATGAATTAAGGACTATCGTTGTGCAAAGAATGAGATTGAATGATCACAGATTTCGTGAAGTGAAACTCAGCGCAAGTGGGAAATAAGATAAGCATGCTCAAAGAAAGCACTGTGCAATAAAGGTATCAATATAGTGTGAAGAAGGTGGATTGTTCAACGAAAGGAGACAAAACAATGTGTAGGTTGAAGACCATCCAGAAAGGTTAAGCAGAGGTGCAAGGATCGCATAGTGTTGTAATGATAATATTCATCCAAAGAAGGAATAATATAGTCGAAACCGAGATCTCTAGTCCTAGTAGAAAGGTGCGTGATGGTGCAAAAGAAGGATCATTTTAAGGATTCAAGGAAGAAGTGAAGACAAGGTCTTCAATATGCTAAGGGTCAAGGGTCTATGTCATGGTCATGGTACTTGTCAACCTAAAATCTATAAGAAAAATTTAGTGTGGGTTTTCCTTCCAAGAGGGAGATTTGGCCCCAGATCGAAGATCCTAACTTCGTGTCTCTTGTGTTTTTGATAATTAACCGGATGAAAGACATAATAAGCTAAGAACAAGACACAAGTAAATAAGTAAGCTCACAAGTAATTATCAACCGGATTATTTGAATTAAACCTAGCCCTACCTCATTCTCAACATGATTTCATATCTAAGGTGTCAAGACAAGGGCTACTTCGATGTTGAGGACACTCCAAGGATCAAAAAGAAGCAAGAATCAAAGTCTACATTGAAAATTCAAATCAGCTTTGCAAGCAAGATTCTCAAGCCATTTCAAGAATACTCAATCTCATTCAAATGATTCACTCATCAAGGAGATAATCTGCTATAAATATTTATGACATCAAGACATTATCGGGAAGACACATCATCAAGCACCATCCAACAATATCCAACACCTTTGAAGACATCATCATTCTCAGGACATCTCATATCGTGAGGATCCAAGGTCACCTACTTTGAAGAATTCAATCTACAAGGAGTCCCCGCCATCACCGTCATCAAGGAAGATGATACAAGGAATAAATAAATCTAACTGGCACTATTTCTATGACCTCTTTTGAATCTATCAAAATGACTTATTCCAAAGAGAGCAACAAAGTGAAGGTCATCAAACTTTAGTGCATAAGAAAAGGATAGATTTGAATCTAATCAAGTTGAAGTTATGGGCTACATCAAAGGATCTACAACCCAACCTCAAAAGAAGATGCTCCAATGCCATGCCAATTACATGAAAGGAGAAATAATATACTGGGGAGATTCTCATAGAATCCATTATGACTCACTCATACCCTATGTATCAAAACTAGAAACTCCAAAAGAAATATATGGAGAAATTGGTGGAGCTATTCTCTGTGAGTACCGCAAGAGAAATAATATCTTTAAGAAAAGAACTATACAAGATGAAATTTTCAAGGGAGGAAGGAATCAATTCATATTTTATGAGGATTAAACACGATACCAGTTGCGGGAATTGGGAGAAGTAATGTCCGATAGTGAGATGACTACAAATGGTGTTGAATGCTCTACCGAAAGAATGGGGAAACTTCACTTAAAGCTTATATGGGAAGAAATATTGGGCGAAACACCATTGTAGGATCTATGGTCTCTATGTAAAATAGAGGAAACAAGATTGACTTCCAAATCTGATACAATACAAGATCAAGTGATGGGAATCAAGCCTTTACGTGTACCCATGTCCAGGAAGAAAGGAAGATTTGGAAAATTTGGTCCTCGTAATAAAAGGAGAAATATGGACAAGGTACGATGATTTGGATGTAATTAACTTGGGAATTATAAAATGGATTGTCTTAAATATGGAAAGGACAAGAGGAAAAAGGAAGAAGCCCATGTTACAAAAGAAATAAAGAACTCCTATAAAGAAATATAAGAAAGAAGAAGAAAATGATTCTACTATGATTGAGATCGGTTTTCCTTTAAGTGATTTCTATCGGTTATAAAATAGTATGTTAGGAAGCATTATATTAATGGCGTCATGGATAAAAAGAAAATGGAAGGATAAATTTTCATACGAAGATGTCCATAATACAACTACAAAAGAAGTAGCTCCCGGAAAATTCACTAATAATAACATTGGTAAAGGGAAGTCATCGAGATCATGGGTCATCATTCAATAATAAATATGGAAATAGTGCTAACATTTTCTAATGGGTCCCTCCGGATTCACTAGTTAAAATAAGAAAAGAAAAATCATCGGAATTCTATCTTGTAGAATTTTTGGGATTAGGATATGAGGACATATTGATGAAATAAGTCAAGGGAATGAAGTTCTTCATTTTAAGGAATTTTGCAGCACGACTCAAATGGATAAGATAAGGTACATATATGCTAAAAATGGATGTTGTAAAGTCATGTTATATGGTTATGTGTAATGGAGCTTATAAGTATCTCTTCCAATACACAAAGGTCGGGTCAATAGATGCGAGAAATCAACATAATGTGTCCTCATATGGAATAAGAGGTGGTTGTATAAAAACAAGGAATTGGATACTGAAATTCCTAGAAATGAAGTCAGGAGAAATAAAGGAAGAACCAACCATGTCAAGAGGAAATTATCATCCAGAAGCCAATAATATGTGACTAGGAGATCTCCCTGAAGATATGCATCATAGAAGTATAGTAAAGAAGAAGACCCTCGACAATACAAATCTTTAGGATATGTGTCAATCTAAATAAAGGATGACGATGCCTATGTGAGTGATTTCGCCGGTGAAATATCATCACCGAGATAACCTTTGATTTAAAATTTCTTATGTATATGTTTATCCGAATATGTTTATGGTGCAGTGATTCCAACCATGTCGAAGGATGTAAGATCCTTGGGAGATGGTTTGAAGGAAAGAAGCATGGCATAGGTCGATCAAATGAGAAAGTCTTAATGAATCACTTTCCGCGATGACATTACTCTGGATGAAATTTATGGATGGTATGTGCCCTATGAAGAGATCCCCGAAGATGGATACTCATCAACTACGAATAAATTCATGACATTGAAGGGAGTAGTTCTTCATGAGAAGTTGGGTGTTTTCATCATTGTTGTTACAAGTCCCATGTTAAGAGGAGCATGGTAATGAGTTTCTTACTTCGAAGAAACTTTTAAGTATGTCCTTATTTAATAAAAAGGAAGTGATGGATATAATTTCTAAATTCATGTATCATGCACTAGACTAGGACTAACAAATTGGGAATCTTAGTGAAGGCCAGCGAGGAGAGAATGGATACACATCATTCTAGTCTTTACCCGGGAAGATAAAATGGAGGATTGGGTGCAATCGCGTGGCATCCGATACTCTCGAGTCAGATACTAAGATCCAATATAAGAGTATCTTGGAAGGATCGATATTATTTGGGGATCAACTAAGATAAGAATAGTCCTTTGTGAGCGATATCCCGAGTGAACCCGTGGCTTATGATTGAAGAGGAGACAATGATGTAGGTGTTTATTTATCATTGGTATCATTAATTGAAGCTTAAGATTCTGTGGAGAGATGGAATTATTAGTCAACGCCTCGCACTAGGACAATGTTGGTCGATATGATGTTATACAGATGCGATTACCAATCTAATTATTCTTATGAGATTCTTCAGATTTAAAGTGAACATGTACAATTATGAATACCTCCCCAGTTAAGAGGGATCGTTGGAACGTGTAACTAGGTCTAGCCTTTCCAGGCATTGCCTATGTAATTATGTAATTATGTATTTATGTAATGAAGAAGACTAAGATAATAAAATGTATTTTTGTTGTTTGCTTCATGAGTTTCATGAGAAAGGAATTTGGGATGCTATAGGTCAAAGACTTCTTCTGATATCTTTTAGGGATTACTATCTTCTCATAAATAGAGTCATGTATATGAATCAAATTCAATGATGGTATGCCCCATGACCTTATCAAATAAGCTTGAAGACATGGCTCAAGAATGGTGATTATAATTGATGTGAAGACCCTTCTAGATAGCCTTTGTCATAATCGGAAGATCTCCTCTACAAGTTGGCATATAAAAAGCAAGCAAGTCGCCTACAAATGACTCGTTTGTTCATAGGACAAAGAATATTTATATGCTTAGCAACTATATATACCCTAGCATACTATGCAGAAAATAGATACATAGACCCATATTTTTCGAGGCTTTTAGATTGAGTTGCAAGAAGAAATGTAGATGATCATCTATGATTAAAGTGCGAAGTTACAAGACTATAACAAAGTGAGAGAAAGGGACAAATTCCGAGATCAATTAGGATCATCAGATGCATTAAAGTGTGAAGTTAGGATTGTTTCGGTGCGTGTTGAGGTTCTTGAATTTTGCTACCGCAAATTGGGGAAATCCACTCCGACCCGACCTTAAAGTGTACTCTCCTTTACTTGGTGTGTAGTGGCTCCGATCGGGGATAATGGGACCGCTTCCCCAATAAGGATGATTTTGAGGGTGTGTGATTATATGGCATGAAAATGGATAATGATTTTAATCTATCTTATGAATCTATCTAAACTATTTATTCTACTATATACCCGGGGTGTTTCTTCCTTTATGTGATCTGAAAATATATCCTTCAACTATTAGTAATATAGATCATTTAATAGTTGAAAGAGATGAAAATCATGTAAGATGATTCTTCTAACAAAATAGTTTGACTAGAAGAATTGTTAAAATTATATCGCATTCATATGTGTGATTATACATTCAATAAGAAAATACAGATAAATATTATAATAGAAGTGCATGTAACATTCATTTATAATAACCTTTCAAATATATAATGAAATAAAACATGACTATCAATATATAAAGTAAGACTTAATACAAGTGAATAAAAGTACCATATGTATGAATTTCTACTCATGTATACTGATAGTAATTGATCTTCTCCTTCTCACTTTCAAGAAATTTAAAGAGTACAATAGTGCAACATCAGTTAAACAACTTTAATTGTCAAAAGATAACAGATGTGTTCCATTAATTTATCAAAGCATTCACAAACTTACAGTAGTGCATTCTTTGCAAATGTTTTTTGAAAAAATTCTAGACCCTTCTCTAAATGCATGAGAGGGGTTTAAATACTAAACTAACTATGTTCTAAAATAGATTATTACAAAAATATAGAGGAGGTTTAAAAAAACCATCCTCGTAAGACTAACTTAAACTACAATCTACAAAAATAAAATAGCAATTTTGATTTATGAATTCTACCCTTTCTTCTGGATTTTGTCACAAATTTGACAAATATCTATCATAGGCTTGAGCTAAGCTGGCTGTGAAATCCTCGATCTGACTGGTGCCTTGAATACTCTGTTTAAAGTACTGGTTGCGATATTTTTGTTGAATCTCTTAAGGATTGCAGAATTTGATACTGATGATAAGGTTTGATCAGAAAATTACATATTTACCTTTTTAATTACTTCATCTATGTTTTCCTTCTACTTCCATTGTGTTTCATTTATTTTGTTGAGAACATTTCGGACGTGTACTCTTTAAAAGTTTACGCTTCTACCAACTATTCACATGTAGATTCAATAATTTTGATGTTTTTGTTGTTTCTTTCTCTGCCTGCTTGATTCGTGCTTCCCAATCTTTGAATAGGATCTCCTTATGAAATTTATCTAGCTGAAGTAGATTAGCTTCCTTTCCTGAGTCTGATGCTTGCCATTGAATGTGTTCATTGATTTTCTTCTCGAGCCTTTCGCATTCAAGTTTCTGGATAGCTACTTGTTGGATTAGTATTTTATTTGAATCACAATAAGAGTCAATCATAGAAGCTTGATGACAAAATAATTCTTGTTCTTTCTTTAACTTAGAATTAACATCCAATGCTTCTTTTATAAATTGCTCTAGTTGTGGTTGGCTCTGTAACCTGGTCATTGTTGCTTCCAGTTGTGCTTGTTTCTCATTCATTTCTTCTTGATGCTGCAATTTAAGACTCTCGAAATCCTTTTGAAATCGGGCCATATTTGCTTTGATTTTCTCACTGGAGTTGGATTTTTCTTCATTTAACATCCTCTCTAGTTCTTGTACTCTAGCATCCTTTTGCCTCAACAACACTCTAACCTTAGTAGCTTTATCAACAGCGGCAGTAGCATATGCCCCTGCATACTGTGATAATTTAGTTATATTTTTCATAGGATCATCTAAGGAATCCTTCCATAGTACGTCAACTGATTCATTTGTAAGGTTTGAGATTGTTTCATCAGTTCTTCTTCGTTTTTTCCTCTTAACTACAGCCTTATAGCTAGGGCTGTAGAAGATGTCCAACGAAGGAATTTCTTCAACTTGTAAAACTATTTGTTCTGTAGGGTAGCCCGGTATGATCTCTTGATCATGAGTCTCTGGAACTTGTTGTAGTGGATTAACAGTTTCTACTATCTTCTGGGAATGTTCAAGTGTTTGAAAACTAGTTACTTGAACAGTATTGGGATTAGCTTTAGGAGTTTTTATTGCTTCAAAAAACTCCTCCCATTCACTACTAAAATTCTTTGTTTGTGAATTTTTAGACTGATCATGTGTGTCATGACTGTGCTGAACTTCTTGATAAGTTGACTTTGTTCCATTACTTTCTTTTCGCTCCTGCATCCCTATCTCTTGGATTACCTGATCAATTATCTTTTCTGGGCTATCCTTTCTGGATTCGGATTCATTTTCAGAGTGATCTGAATTGTGAGATTGATGCTCTGATTGACCTGATTCATCCTCATACATGTCTTTTGCTTCATTATCCAAGCTGATACTTGGAGTAGGTCTGTTGACATCTTAAAAAGTTAACAAGTTGAGAGGAACTCTCTCCAGTCTCTTATTTCTATATATTTGGAATGCTTCCAAATCACCTTGGCTCAGTTGGCTGGATGCAAACTTGATTATATCTGAAAAATTTTCCATGCCTTGGAAGAGATCATCAAATCCATCTATTTCCTTTACAAAAGGCTTCATTTTGAGCTTTGTAGTGTAATTTTTTATTACATCATTTGGATTTTATAACCTCTTTGGTATTACTGCCAATTTCAATAGATTAATTTTGGAAACTTCCTTGTAGGTATGGAAAATATCAAAAAGTTCAAAAGTGTCGCACTGTAAAGGGAAATTAGGCCAAACGGCCTTCTTAGCATCTTTCAGTTGTTTAGTGATACCATTAACAAGCTGGTAGGCTATCTCTCGTGCAAGCAACCTATCATGAATATAATATGGTAGGACATGGGGAGAAGCATAACTCCCGAATACTCTAACATATGTAAAATTCTCCTTTGCAAACCACCTAGCCACAGAAAGAATATCTGCACTAGCCTCTTCAAAAACCCTAAGGGCCTTCTTATTGAATATCATTTGGTGCATAGGCAACAATACTCCATAAAATTTTTTATAAAAATGTAGGTGGAAGTCTGAATCCCAAAGGGCTCTGTCATAGATGTAGATTGGGGTAGGGTCTTGGATAGTCCATTTCCATCCCATGGTAGGAAAACTAGAAGAAAAGTAGATTGCGTCCATGACATAGGCAGACATATAAAAGGGAGGTATCTCTCTCGATGAAAAACTCCTTTTATTCCTATATTATATGATGTGTTTGGCTAAACTGTCACATAGGATATTTTCCCAATTTAGAATTAAGGAATTGACGATTGCGTCAATCAATGGAACCCAATCTACTGAAAACCTAGTGGTATCAGGGTTTGAAAACAATCTACACAACATACCGACATCATAACAATAAGGGTAAGGAAGTTGGGCAATAGAGTATGTACCGATTTTATCTCATTTTAGCTTTCCCTAGTCTTCCTTCCATTCTTTTATGAATTTTGTTAAATATGGGTTGTTTGCTTTAAAGCTTTGCAGAAAATCTTTGTCATAGTTTTGTTGTGAATCTAGTAAGTGATACATTTCTTTCAAATCATTTTCCCTGAAAGAACCAATATTATTGCTTCTTAAATCTTTAAAAATTATGTCTTTTATGTTTAAGTGGTTAATTTCCCACTTAACCATATCTATGTAAGGGAGAACTTTTGGTCTTGTGGCTATCTTGTGGATGAATGAACATGCAACGTCAAAATCCGTTGGATCTGAATAAACAAATAATTTTGTTGAAGCAACTTTATCTATCACTATTGGCTTTTCATTTTTTAAAAACTAATACATTGCTTCCCATAAAAAAATACCACATTCCTTGTTACAGGTGGTATCCGAAAATAAGGGGGCCATGTCTGAATCATCAGTAGATGGTATTTGAGCAATAGCTTTATCTTTCTTGTTCATCTCTTTCTTCTTCATTCTGTTAGTTGGTTTCCTGATTTCAAGTATACAGAACAATCATTATAAATGTATAGAACAAAGACATAAATCGTCGTTAATTTATTTCAAAATATGAAAAAATAGATACGAATCTTATCAAATATGATATCAATCATTGATAATCATTTCAAAATCAAATCTCTTACACCTTCACATGAAATATCTATCAATCAACTTTTTGTTAGATCTCGAATTTCGGTTTGATACGACATAAGTCATCTTGCATGCTTGAGCAATTAAATGTTGTTAGTTCGCACATCGTAACATATAATTCTTACCGTTTATGATGTTTTCCCATAATTTTAGCAAAATGAGATCTGCGCAAATCGCACAACGCAACTTTATATGCGATAATGAATTTGTTTACGGTTAGGTTATGTGAAATGTGAATTACGCATTCAAAAAGTCAAGCGGTCGCGCTTAATAGGACTTTGGAGATTTATTTTTATTGCTTTGTTGGCTCATCGGGTTTGCGCAATCGCACTTCTATCGAATTGCTTTATAAGTTAATTTGTTTTTAAATGAGGTGCAATGCGATAAAGAAAGTATAACAATAATTGAAGTTTTTGCAAGTTTTTAAAAAATAACCTCGAAAAAAGGTTAGCGCATTTCGCAACCCGCGTAACTTTGATGAATGTGAGTCATTTTAAGTTGTAAGCTATGCAGTTTGTGATGCACTAAAGGAATATAGCGGAAAAATCAAAAGAAAACTTCTATTTCCTAAGTTTTTTTGTTTTCAAAGCTAAAAAATAAATTTCCTATTTATTTCTAAAGGGTTCCCATTTATTAAAATAAATGGGGGTTGTTGTATAGCACAACAATTGGCGATTCAATTGGGAGAACCAGCTATCTCTGATTAACTTTTTGAAATTTCTATAACTTTTTTGAAAGAAAAAAAATAGTTGCAGGAATGAGTTACAAACAAATAATATCTTACTAAGCAATGAAATTTCTCTTATTTACAATTCATAAGAATCCCTCTTTTAAAGAGATAAGTATGAAAATCTATATCAGTCTTTACTCAGTTCAAAGACATAAAGCAAGTGGCTCTTACAAATCAGCTTTATAAAAATTTACTCTTTCATCGTAGGTAGAGCCTCTATTCCAATATGCAATTTAAGCTTTTGGCAGGGTTACCTTTTACCCAGCAATGATTCATTGTCCCATCCAGTGTTTCTTACAATTTCAAAAATAAACTCTAATTTTTTGAAACTTTTCTTTTTTGTATCATATTTTTTATTTACTTAAAAGCCATTGTCTTGGCTTGGTAACCAAATGATGACAATTCCATTCACTAGTTGTAATTAAACTGATCAAGTTGGCTCTTGATGAGACCCCTTGTCCTCTTGATATAATCTCAAGTCATTACCCTATTTTGGTAAGCAGTAATGGTAATGTCAGGCCAACTATTTCCCTATGAACGTGGTAAACAAGCTCTTGATGAGACTTATTATCTTTCAAGTTTTTCTAGTTATAATATTTTTTGAATTTCTTTCAAAAATTTATAAGTTTTCCTGGATGGGGTGAATCGTTGGTCCTTTTGAGGATTCTGGATGATAATGTCGAGTTTTAGATTGTTTTTATGTAAAAGAGTCCTTACTATGTTAAAGTTTATTTTCTTGACTGATAACAGAATAATCATGCTATATAAGGATGAGAGTTCATCAGAGAATAAATAATTTCAATGAAATTACATCTTTCAGTGAAAATAAAATCTATTTTTATTTCAAATATTTCGATTGTTTCCTTAACACTTCTTATTTCTATAAATGATAAATCAAAAAGGATCATCTGAGATTTTATTTTGAAAAGAAAAAATTTTATACTAAGCAACTTTTATTTTTTTCTAAGGAGAAGAAAAAGACACTAGTATACAAGGAATAGAAGGGGTTACCTTCTATGAAAAGTATTTTTTCAAAATTTTCCCATTAACAGGCAAAGAATCCTTTTTTCCTGATAGATATTTTACAATAAGAATGTTGATGGGCCTATTTCTTCGATTATTTGAAATGGACCTATCCATAGTTTTTGAAACTTCGTGTGTTTACCTTTTTCCTCATGCGCTTTGTCCCATTTCAATACTAGATCACCAATTTGAAATTTTTTTGGAGTAACAAAAGTTGAATCAAATGAGGCTTTTACTATATGTTGATGACGTGCATGAGTCTGTTTAGCCTTTTCTCTTTCTTCTTCTAACTTAAGAATTTGACATTGTCTAAGTTGTAAAGAAGAAGCAAGAGATTCATCAATAAATTGTACTAAGGAAAGAGAGGGAATAACTACGTTGGTGGGAAGTACAGCTTATTTTCCATAGACAAGATTAAATGGAGAAGTTAAAATAGAATATTTTTGAATTATTCGATCTACCCAAAGAGAAAATATTAATGACTTGCGCCAATTTCGTTGGTTTTGATCAACATTTCTTTTGATTATTCTAATAAAATTCTTGTTTCTAGATTCTGCTAAACCATTTCCCTGCGGGTAATAATTTGTAGAATACTTAAGTTTAAAACCTCTTTTAATTGCAAATTCCATCATAGCAGTTCCTGAGAAGTAAGATGCATTATTAAACATTAAAGCAATAGGTAAGCCAAACCTGGTTATGATATTTTGGTCGATGAAATCAATGATATTCTCAGAGTTGGCTACTTTAGTGGAATTTCTTTTGCCCGTTTAGTAAAGTAATATGTAGCTGTGAGAATATATCTATGTTGTTTGGAAGAGTTTGGAACAATCTCACCAATTATATCTAATCCCCATTGTTCAAATGGTTGTTCGATATTGACTGGCTGTAATGGGAATGTTGGCTTCCTTTGTCTTCCAGAGGCACTTTGACACACTATGCATTTTCTTGCATATTCATGAGCATCTTTGAAAAGTGTAGACCAATAGTAACCTGCATGCAGGATTTTGTGTGCTATCGTATTTCCTCCAAAATTTCCTCCAGCTGGTCCATCATGGAGTTCCTACAAGACTTTCTCTGCGTCAATTTTTTCTAAGCATCTTACAAGTACATAATCAAAATTTCTCCTAAATAACACATCGTTGATTAATTCATATTGTTTTGCCTTTAATCTTAAAGCTCGTTTTGTTTTGTAACTGAGTTGATTCGGAGCATATCCATTCTTCAAATATAATATAAGATCAGTGTATTGAGATTGTGCATCGTTGAGGCTTACCTCTGATATTTGCACATTGTTAGCTGAATCTTCCTCTGATGATAGATGTTATGCTCCTGTAATCATTTTGTAAAAACCTTGACCTCTAACAATTTTAGAGGGTTTAATTTCTACATCATATTCTTGTAAAGCATTAACCCAGTTAACCCTTTTCTCTCCTAATTCTCTTTGCATCAAGAGTTGTCTCACTATAGAGAATGGAACTATGATTTTGGTGTGAGTTTTTAGGAGAAATGGCCTTAAATGCTTTATAGCCTTAAAGACAGCAAATGCTTGTTTTTCGACAAATGTATAATTTAGTTCTACACCTTGCAAATTTGAACTGAAAAATGATATTGTTGCTTCAATTTTTTGGTCATTCAGCTGTGTTAAAATAGCAGTATATGATGTATCCGATGAAAAAGTGTATAATGTAAAAGGATTAAGAAAATTGGGGGTAGTCAGGAATGGAGCATTAACAATTGATTGTTTAATCAAATCAAATGCTTCTCTTTCATTATGTCCCCATTTAAAGACATAATTTTTCCTAATCATGTTCTGTAATGGTAAAACTATTTGCGAAAATTCAAGGACAAACCTTCTAAAAAAATTAATTTGCCCAAGAAATCACTGCATAGCTTTATTTTTATGAGGAAACGGAATTCTTTCAATTTCATCAATTCTTTCAGGATCAATATAGATACCTCTTTTTGACACAATGAATCCTAAAAGTTTTCCTTCATCTAATGCAAAAAATTATTTCTTTGGATTCAATGAGATGCCATACTTTTTTCATCGCTCAAAGACTTGTTTTAGGTCATTCACATGATTGGTTACTTGTTTAGAAAAGACTGTAATGTCATCTAAATAAATAACCATTGTTTTATTTATGAGCCCCCTAAAAGATGTGTCCATAGCTCTCTGAAAAGTGGCACTTGCATTAATTAATCCAAAATGCATATTTTGATAGGCATAAGTTCCCCACTTAGTTTTGAACGTAGTTTTCAATCTCTCATCTGGATATACGAGAATTTGGTTACATCCCAAGAATCCATCTAGAAAGGACATAAGTTCAGAACCAGCTACTGTCTGCAGTACTTGTTCCATGGTTGGTAATGGAAAGTTGTCCTTCTGAAAAGCTTTGTTTAAATTCCTAAAATCAATGCAAATTCTAATATCACCATTATTTTTCCTAACATGTACCAAATTTGATACCCATTTAGATTGCCTGACTGGAAAGATGATTTTTTCCTTGAGGAGTTTGTTCAGTTATGTTTTGATTTGATTTTCTAGATTTGGATGAATCTTCCTCAATTTCTACTATATAGGAATTTCTTTTGAGATCATAGGAATTGTGTGCTGAGTCACATAAGTGTCATATGTTTTAAGATCAGTGTAATCCCAAGAAAATACACCTTTGTACATTCTAAACAATCTGATAAATGATAATATTTATTTGGAAGATAGACCAAGACCTAGATTGACATTTTGAGTTTTTTCGTCAGTTCCTAGATTTACTAACTCAAATCTTAAGGTAGAGATTTTTGTTTTTGAGTTAGCAACTCTTTTAAACCTGTCTTTTAGATAATATAGGTCTTCTAACTTGACAACGGATTTAGGAATAGGATTTTCATCTTGTTCTTTCTTAATTTGAATTTCATGTTCATTTTCATCCAAAATTTGACTATCATAAGATCCTTCAGATGTTAAAAAATCTATGATATCTGAATCATTATTGAATACTCTCCAATTGGTAATATTATCAGGAATAGATGGTCTAAAAATCAATTCAATAGAAAATCTATCGAGACTAAACCCTTGGGATGGAGTTAACTTTGATGCTACATTAGCCAATAGATCTGCACTAACATTTTGCATTCTAGGTATAGAAGAAATGTTCAAGGATGAGAAATGACTGGTTAATTCTTGGACTAATGATTGGTAATGATTTAAATGTCCATAATTACAATGAATGGTATCTCTTACCTGTCCAAAAATTATTTCTGAATCTCCTAGAACCTTCAGATATTTGATATTAAGATCAATGGATTTGTACAAACCTTGAATTAATGCTCTGTATTCAGCTATATTTTATGTACAATTGAATTCTAGTTTGCAAGCTAACATGGTCTTTTCTCCTTCTAGGTTTATTAAAATACAGCCAGTGCCTGCACCATCTTCAAATTTAGAACCATCAAAATAAAGAGTCCAAAACAAAGAATTAACTTCTTTTCTATCTGCAAAATTTATACATTTGGAATTATATGGCTGGGAAAAAATCTCAATCTGAAAAACAACTGCATTATCAAAGAAAGGTGACGGTTGAGCATTGAAATTTCCCAAAAATGACCCTGCTGAGTAGTTTCCAATAATGTTGTTATTGGACGTTACTGGCTCATTTACTCCTTCGAGATCGGTGACTGTATGCTTCACGAACTTTTCCCGGTCTACCCGAATTTGATTTGGCTTTCCATTATATGGTAACCACATATGCGACCAGTCTGTTTCGAAATAACCATGAAGTTTTTTAGACCAGTCTCGGCTTAAAACTAAGCCGTAAAATTCAGGAATATCAGCCACCAATATATCAATTATTTGAGTAACTTTGGGATTCAATGACAATCTGATGGAAACATAATTTATTTCTCCTACCACCTCTACTGTGGTTCTATCAACTTTTACTATATGAATAGGGGAACTCTGAGGAGTTATATTCAACTTAATGCAAACTAATTTAGGCATTATATTAGAGGAAGCCCCTAAGTCTATTAAACATTTATGGACGTTTTTGTTATATATCTCATAGGTTAATAGAAATGGAGGATTATGAGAGATGGATCGACCACCTATCATAATTAAGTTTGTAGCATCTACTTTCATTGAAGGAGAAGGTGGCTTACCCATTTCATTAGCAGCTTGTACTATTACTGGAGCAGGTAGGTTTGAAGCAGGAACTGCATTTAAGTCTCTAAGTAAGATTTTTTGTTGCTGCTTCAGTTTAGTAAGCTCATGTATTGAAATGTTGGCCCTCGTTTTCTTCATATCTTCAACTACATTATACTCAATAGCATCTAAGACTACCATTGTCTCAGATGTAGGTGGAGTATCTAAAGTAACGGGACTTGTTTGTGTAGCCTTTGAATTAGACTTTTTTCTTACTGATTTATCTTTAGTAGGAGTTGAAATATTTTGTTGTTCATTTGGCTGTGTTGCTTCAGTAGTATTTTTTCTGCTTGTGCTCACAGGTAAAGCTTCATGATGTTGTTCTTCATTTGGTAGGATGAAATCCCACACTCCATTTAGTTCAAATTATTATTCTTTGTCATCTTCTTCTTCCTCTGTTTTCTCTTCCTCTGTATCTTGATCAGATTCGGCATTAGATATGACATTTGGAGGTTGAGAATTAGAGGAATGTCCTTTCTTAAAGTTTTTGAAAGTCTTTTTTGAGCTCAAATTTTCAGCGACTTGTTTCTTGATATCTGCCATCTCGTTTTTCATAGTCTTCAAAACCTTTTGAAGACCTTCTACGTCAAAAGGATCTTTTGGCAGCTTCTTTTTAGAATCATATTTGAAAGATACCTTATTTGATTTTCGATCTTCTTGAGAATTATTTTTCTCAAGAGCAGTTATGTGTTTCTCTACAGATAGAGATTCTTTCATGTTTTCTGCAAGTGTTGCCAGTTTTTCTCTATCAACGAAAATAGCTATATTTGATGGAAGAGATGAAATATACCACTCAATTTGAAATTCTACACCAGGAACTACTGTAGTAGGAATTTTATTGAGTAATTTATTAAACCTTGAATTGAAATATTTTATCTTCTCACTTGCTTTAGATTTTAGATTTGACAAATCATTAATGAGCGTAGTAGTGGTCCTGTCATCCCCAAAATTAGCTAGAGATTGTTCTTCGAACATATTCCAGGTAGTTATAGAGCAGGCAGGCAGTGAAAAATACTAGGATCCTGTGGATCCTTTTAAAGTATATGGAAATAATATTACAATGCAATCCTTTTCAACTACTCCATTTAGATTGATGGTTAACATAAAATTGTGAATGCGTTCTTCTGCCGGAAGACCATCATCAGGATCAAATTTAGGTAACAATATTTCAGGATGTTTTGGAAGAGCATGAAGAGGAGCGAGCATATTTACGGCCCCTGGATTGTTCCATGGATTTCATACCATTGGATTTTGGATACGTTGGTTGGGTAGAGTTTGAGTTGAAGAAGAGGCAGGCTGAGTGCTAGGACTAGTTGAAGGGATAGTAGTTTGAGTACTGGAACTAGTCAAAGTAACACTGATTGTTGGAATGGGAGTTGTGGAAGTGAGCGGAGGTAATGGAGGTGAATGGGATAATATCTCGTTGGTGATTGACTATGATTGAGTCCTCTTTAATCTCTTTCGAGTACTATTCATGGGAAATTCAAAAGGAATAATTCATGTCTTTTGACTTTCTGATCGAGTTAATATTCTTCAAGGTTGTAAAGAAGACGAAATATTGATATTCGATATTTGAGAAGATTCGGGCCTTTCAGCAGAAATAGATACTATCTCTAACTTTTCTATCAAATACAGAACCTCTTGGGAATCTTGATGGGAATCAGGAGATAGTATGGGTTGAGTATCAGTAGGAGAATTAGGAGAAGGATGATCAACTTCAGATTTTAAAGATGAGGATCTAGATAATTTTTTGGAATTTTATGGGGATCTAGAGGGAGAGAGACTCTTAGATTTACCTTTAGATTGATCAGGTATTTTTTCAATTCACAAGGCCCTCCTTCTAGTGCTAGAATGTGGAGGCCTCGAAATTTTGCTGCCAAAACATGGGGGAAAACCACCTGATCCGGACCTTAAAGCAGTTCCTTTTTCGTTTGGTGTAGTGGCTCCGACTGGGGATAATGGGACCAGTTTCCTAATAAGGATGATTTTGAGGGTGTTTTTTAATATACAACATGCAAATGGAGAATGATTTTAATCTATCCAATGCATCTATCTAAAATATTTATCCTACTATATACCCGGGGTGTTTCTTCCTTAATGCGATCTAAAGAGATATCCTTCAACTGTTAATAATATATATCATTTAACAGTTGAAAGAGATGAAAATTATGTAAGATGATTCTTCTAAAAAATTAGTTTGACTAAAAGAATTGTGAAAAATATATCACATTCATATGTGTGATTATATATTCAATAAGAAATCATAGACAAATATTAGAACATAAGTGCATGTAACATTTATCTATAATAACGTTTCAAATATATAATGCAATAAAAAGATGATTGTCAATCTATAAAGTAAGACTTAATACAAGTGAATAAAAGTACCATATGTATGAATTTCTACTCATGTAAACTGACAGTAATTGATTTTCTCCTCTTCACTTTCAAGCAATTTAAAGAGTAAGTGCAACATTAGTTAAACAACTTTAATTGTCAAAAGATAACAGATGTGTTACACTAATTCATCAAAGAATTCACAAACTTACAATAATACATTATTTGCAAATGTTTTTGACAAATTTCTAGACCCTTCTATAAATGCATGAGAGGGTTTTAAATACTAAACTAACTATGTTCTAAAATATATTATTACAAAAATATAAAGGAGGTTTCAAACAACCATCCTCGTAAGACTAACTTAAACTACAATCTAGGAAATTAAAGTAACAACATGATTTATGAATTTTGTCCTTTCTTTTGGATTCAGTCATGAAGTTTACAAATATCTATCATAGGCTTGAGCTGAGTTGGTTGCGATATCCTTGATCTGACATGTCCCTTGAATACTTTGTTTGAAAGTAATGGCTGCGATCTTCTTGTTGAATCTGTTAAGGTCTACAGGATCTGATATTGATGATAAGGTTTGATCAGAAAATTCCAGTAATTTTCTTGATCAAACTTATTTACCCTTTTAATTATTTCATCATGTGTGTCTTCCTTTTGCTTCCACTATGTTTCTAGTTGTTTTACTTCTAAGAACACTTCAGACGTGTACTCTTTGATAAGTTTTGTTTTCACCAGCTGTTCATATACGGATTCAATAATTTCCTTTGATAATCTTGATGTTTTCGATGCTACTTTCTATGCCTACTTAATTTGTGCTTCCCAATCTTTGAATAGGATCTCCTTATGAAACTTATCTACCTAAGGTAGATCAACTTCCTTTCCTGAGTCTGATGCTTGCCATTGAATATGTTCATTGATTTTCTTCTTGAGTCTTTCACATTCAAGTTTCTGGATAGCTACTTGTTGGATCAGTATTTTGTTTGAGTCACAACAAGAGTCAATAATTCACTAGTACAAAATGGCTAATTAGTTACTAAAAAAAAGATTAAAATTTGAATATAAACGACTATTTTTCAGTCGATGACCAATAATAGCTAATTACATTATCTTATAATGCAACTAACTTTTGGTCATTTTTAGCTTAGTCATTAATTGGTTATCTCAATTTTGTTTTCTAGTTGTATATTTGGTCATTAATTTAGCCATTGATTTAGTAATTAATTTAGTCATTGATTTGATCATTAATTTAGTCATTGATTTGGTCATTAATTTGGTCCTTAATTTTGTCATTGATTTAATCTTCGATTTGGTCATTAATTGTCACAGTCAATGACCAAATATACAACAAAATATATTACTATATGATCACCCAACAAAACGAATTAATGACCAAAGAAATATGACCAAAATGTTGGTAGTGTTATAAGATACTGTAAATTAGCTACTAATGGTCATTTATATGCAAATTTTAGTCATCGTTTGAAACTAATTAACGACCGAAGAAATATGACTAAATTTTAGTCGTGTTATAAGATACTGTAAATTAACTACTAATAGTCGTATTTGTGCAAACTTTAGTCGTCATTTGTAGTCACAAATTTATCATTTGCAGTAGTCATTTATTCATTATATAAACGACTAATTTAGTAGTTTATATTCATTTCATTTACTTTCATTAATAATCATTATAAATGACTAATTTAGTCGTATATTTATTTTATTTGTGTTCATCATTAATCAATATAAACTACTGTTTTAATAGTTTTAGATTGATTTTATGTGTTCATTATTAATCAACATAAATTAATTAGTATGATTTTGCAACTAAATTTTTAAAAAAAATGCCATACAAATTACATGTTCATCTAATATGAAAATGCAAAGTTACATATGTTAATTATAATACCAAGTAATATCAAGTGCAACTATAAATAATTCCAACGACATAAATTATATTATATAAAATGTCAAGTATTACAATATGAATTTCCAACTTAATATTGGTTGGAGTAAAATTTACAGATAAAATATTGTTGATCACTTCAAAGCATTATCATTAACTTGCCAAGGAATTGCAAGTGAATTCACCAACTCTGAAAACTTGACCATGAGTCTTTATGTGTGTGTATTATGTGGGATATTGGCTCTACGGGTACCACTAGAACAATACACTTCTCTCTCTTTGTCACTCTAGCGTTATTGTTCCCCTCTTTCTTTAATCCTTGCTTCTTACCATCAATACTAAGTCCATTTTCTGCAAAAAGAAAACAAAAAAAGTTACAATGCAAAGTATAAGACATGAAAGTCGATGAACACTAGAATATAAACTAAAGTAAAATATAAAGGATTTATACGATATATACCTCAACATCAGCAATATTGTTAATGTCATTTTTCCCCATAAAAGCAAGAAACTCGAACAAGTTTTCTTTAGTTGGGAAATAGTGGCCACTGAATGACCTTTATAAATAAAGCAAATAAAATGTCACAAATAAACACAACAGAGCTAGAAATTTCTACTAAGAATGTCTCATGCTCCACTTTTGTAGTTGTATCGTTTCCTCTAGTTATCTCTAAGTAGTGACACTTCAACAATAAAACTGGTTAGTAGAAATCTAATGGGTGGAGCAAAGTATTGCTGACACAAGATTACAACAAGAAACTAAAAAAGAATAAGACAAAACTTTGTAAATTGTGATGCTAACCGGGAATATAGCTTCAATATAGTAATCTTCAATTATCAACGTACTATTCCAAGGGAAAAGGAATCCAATTCCCATAAGCCAACAAATTATGTATGTCCCTTGTTTTCCCTGTAATTAATTGAGCAAGATTAGCACACGCAATTTCCATTTAGAATCTCTGAAATGATTCTATAAATATTCAAAGCAAACATGTTGTTACTCATTCATTTTTCTCTAATGTAGACAAAACTGAATATGCTAAAAAAAAATTGAGCTTGAGAGTTCTATAATTCATCGTGTCCAAAATCATTGTTTATTTTTGTGACTGCTTTTTTTTTAATGATCAGACAATGGGCCTATATTTGATCAAAAAATATAGTTTT
The DNA here is from genome assembly GCA_034641835.2 of Pinus albicaulis. Lineage (NCBI taxonomy): Eukaryota > Viridiplantae > Streptophyta > Pinopsida > Pinales > Pinaceae > Pinus > Pinus albicaulis. The sequence continues at coordinate 662,887,222 of CM076573.1, read as the reverse complement.
TAGAATATATTCCATTTTTCTAATTCAAAGCTATATTTCCTTCGAGTTTATGATGTCCAAACAAACTAGAATCATTTTCTTTTAACAAGTCACTGTTGTAATATACTACTAAATAGACAACTACGTAATGAAGTTATTAGTGGTGGAATACTAATAAATCACAAATACGGGCAAGAAATAACACCACTATGTCCTAGACATGCCAAGTCTTTATCCTCTTGGTAGGAAATATTACTTCATGAAAATAACATATTTGACAAGAGAACTTTTCTAAAACTAACCAACGCCAGTGTATCCAACAACATTGACATTTCTATTGGCATGCCCTCAAAATGTGTGGAAGCATCAAACAATTGTAGTGCACTTCCCTGTAAGGTTAAATTTTGGCAATGGAATATGTTGTCCCTTAGTCTAATCAGGTTTTAACTTGCCTTAGATAACTTAGAGAGAATGGGAATCCAATATAGAACAATGACAAAAATCTTTTATTCATTCACACTTACCTAGATCCTAAACAAGCATTGAAGCGCTATACAAATCCAAGAATGTTTCACATTCCACCACGAAACAAAATTTCTTGATTTTGATTGTAACCCTTGAGGCTTTCTCAAATTTGTAAACAAGTAACATCATAAATATTTTTCCTTAGTTCTCAAACCTTCTTCCGTGTGGAGCTTGAGAAAATATGTGCATACACATAACACAATATAGCATGTTGTGGAGTACATTTACATGAAACCAATCATTCAAAATTTATATTCTATCAAGATTGAGGCATGTGTTAAATGCCCATTATTTGCATCTCTGCGCAATGGTGTCATAATAATTTGAAGGTTCTTGGCTTGCTAGTATAATATAATTATTGCTTTGTGCAAGATGTTTTTTCACTCCTATTTTTAAAATTTTAATGTTTATGTACAATATATAGATACAATGGATGCTTCGAATAATAAAAAAGACAATTATTTTTCCATCAATAGAATACAAGGATTTGCATATGGTGTAAATTTAGTAGTTCTATTGGTGGTACTTAGGGTCAACCTAAACAGTTATTTCGCATGCATCAAAAGAAGTACAAAGTCATAATAGGAAGGAATCATGTGAACTTTTCTAATCGTACATGTTGAATCTGCAAGTGTTAATTTTGTGCTCAATTTCTTATTGGGGTACCTATCAACTGACAAAGTTTGTAAAAATGTTTGAAATGATACTAAATAAGATGGACCTGAGGGACTAAAGAACGAAAGCACAAGACAATACTTGACTGAGATCTATAGGTGATAATATATATATATATATATATATATAAAGTCATGGGCCCAGTTCTTACAATGACCTCTCCTAGAGTCTTACACCATAACTACTTTCCCATGTTAAACCATCGTTTTGCATCATTAGCAAGGCTTCTTTAGGCAATCCATTAGCCTCTGACTTAAATTATCTATAAATATGATGGAATGATATCTTCAAGAATTGTGCCTTGATTGTCTTCAACTACAACAAAATGGGTTGCGAAAACAATTATTTCATCCTAAAGCTCCATTCAACCAATTGATAACCAAGGAATCCCCAAAGACCTAGAATTTAATCACCTCTCCTCTACTGCTACTGTTAACAAAAAATTTAGTGCCTTTATTTCATCACAAATGTTAGAGCCTGTACCAATAAATGCTTTAATTTTTTAAGATATGAGTATAATAGAATCACTTTGGTATAGGATACCTCCTGCAACATATTCTGCTTGTTGACCTTGACTAGCACCATTGAAGATTGAAATAACAACATTCCCACTCTTAACAATAGAAAGATGGATCAATGTACTTTCTTTACCAGTGTTAGGGGCTTTTTTACTTTGAAAGCTCAGTCATGACTTGGAGAAACACTGAAACGATGGCTAAAACTTACCTTGAAATATGTCAGAGTCTCTGGAAAGCCAAATACATCAAAACACCATAAGACGCAATGCCTTACAACCCTTTAAGTCTTTATTCAAAACCCAGTATTTAAAAATTGAATACGATATCGCTCATAGGTATATATGCATCTAGTCACTTAGTTTTTTTGAAGATTTTTGAATTCTAGAGCTTCTTCCACTACCAAGGTGCATGCTCTTGCTTTTTATTTTCAATATCTTTGTCATTTTCTGTTTCCATTCCTTGCTATGAGATAATGGTACTATCCAGAGTAAATGAATTGTTGCTTCAAAAGTAGTCAAAGAGACTTTTAATTGTACCATGATCGACATAGAAATAATTCACCATTGTTGTATTACATTCTTGGTTGTTGCACTAAGAAATCCTATATCATCGCGATGTCGATTGTGAACTACAAAAACCTTCACAAGAGTCACATAAGACGATCACATTACAAACACAACCTTATTCATATTGTCAAATTCCAAGATATCAAGAGACGTCCTTTTAACTTTTTGGGCTTGAGATGTTTCTCCTACACTTACAAAGCCTCCAATGTCATCTTCTGATGCATCTGCATGTCGCCCAAGCTTACCAAGACACATTCTTGAAATCCCTTCAATACCAGGGTTTGTTTTTGTCTTGTTTGTTTAACAAAAATATATTAGGGTTCAATGGACCAATGAGAAGCAAGCCTATTCCTCATAGACACTGGGTTCACATGTCTAACAACTGAAATTGTGTTACTGTCATTGCCAACTTTTGTACCTTCTACATTTGGTGGAAAATTTTCAATTGCAGGTCCTTTTCAACCTCTTAATTCGCATCTACTTTTGAATCACTAACAAGAGATTTCTACCAAAATATTTCTTTGTACACCATCCCTACATGCTTCAATATGTCTGCATCCCTAGAACCAATTTCATGCATCATTGTTGTTGTTATTTTCAGTAAATGTGTTGAAAAGGATAAAATACCATCTAGAATTGAAAGTCATCTCAAATTTCATATGTGTCATGCTACCTCAATATCTTCCAGCTTTGTTCTAGCCAACAAATCCATGAATTCATTTGCAGGTTTCATGTGTTCTCTCAAAGTAGTACAAAAAACCCTTGTAAGAAGAGATGAGTGTTGCGGTGAAAATTTCTTAAATGCAACAAAAATATTATGGCCACCTTGAAATGACAATGGTAAGAGGCATAAATCAAACAGTTGCAGCATAGACTCTATACCCTTTTTCTCAATAAACACCCATGTATCTATATTATGCAGAATATTCTCTAAGAGACATGTAGCATTTCTTATACAATCCGGGAGAAATCATTCCATGTTTGAAAATAATTTTTCAGCATAAGTATCAACCCCTAACTCAAATTTCACCCTTGATGATTCATCTCCATCCACTGAACTAATTGTTTGTTTTTCTAAATTAGTCTCCATGGGAACAGGCACAGAAGAGCCGGAAAATTTTTGCAACAGGAAAGACACTTCAGCACCAAATCCAATTTTTTCAATAGTATTTAATATTTCAATCAATACATCCACCCCATGCCCCATCAAATAAGGAGAATGTCGTATCATCTCATCCAAGGCAGATGATAAGGACCTAAGAGTGTCACTTGCCAAAGCCCGTAAGTAGGCTTTTGATGTAAAAAAATTCACAAAAGATCTTAAAGCACCACAATCATTAATAGCTTGAAGTCTGAGGTTATTAAGTCACAAAGCATCTAAGCATTGTGGTATACAATCTACTGCACCTGCAGAAGGGAGGATACCAAACATGATGACATCCAAAAAAGCATTAGGCAGACCAGCAACATCTAGAGCAGAATAGCAAGTTGGATATTTGTAAATAAGATCACTTGTGACTATATTTGCAAGTGAAAAGACCCCAACACCAAAGTCGTTTGATCTTCTGAATATAGTGCACAAGAAAAATGGAAAAGAACTCTTCAAATCTTATAGTGGTGTAGTATTTCCAAGAGCATATGTGCCAAGAGATAGAGCCCAACACAAAGCCTTCATAATAATTCTTATATGATAAGGAACCAATGTGTCAGGTTGAAAAATTTGCATTGCCTCTGACCTAGCAACATTTTTAAGAGGAGACTTGCCCTTGGAACCTGATAGTGATTCTCCACTCTACTTCCTTTCTCCTCAAAATGGCAGACTTCAAATTTGATATGGTGTTGTCTAAGGCTCCTAAACCCCTAAAGGAGGTTTTAGTAGGATTACTATTGTCCATAAAAGGCTCAAGAACATGCACAGTAGTTGTTACCAAGTGTATATGTTGTGGATCAAAATATTTGAGAAGAGAGAGCAAAGTTGGCATTAAAACCACATCCCATAATGCAGTGCAGCCAAAAGAAGAAGAAACTAGAGTTGTTACAAGAGAAAGAAGTGCTTCTACTAAAGATATCAAACAATAGGATGATTCACTGGAAAATTATTTCCATTGAGCTCAGGGAGATATTGGATATTGTTGATGCAATATTGAGTATAGTTTAGAAGATAAATATTATTACAAATACTTACCAAAACTCCACTCCCAGTCCTTCTAAAATGGAGCTGACATTCCAATGTTATTTTCATTAGATCTTGTTGTGGATCGACCAGCTCCATAATTGAATCTTTATTAGAGCCGAGAAGGTCATTCTCTTGAGACAAGCACTACCAATTCATCTAATATCAATTAGTTTCATCTCACATGTATCCCCAAAAGAGGATGCCTTTCTTGTTGAATGTGAGAGCATGAAGGTGGCACAACTGTCGAAGGCAATCACCCTGCGTCTTCAACTCCAAATGGAGTGTGTGCTAGATCCCAATTTTTCTTTCATGTTCCACCTATCCAATCCCATAATTACTTTCCATGCTAACCAATTACTCTAGGAAATTCAAATAAGTGAGCTTGTGACCTGGAATTTGGTGTGCTAAATTTTCTTAACCCTAGCAACTGGAAATTTTAGTTTCTAGTAAATTTCCTTGTTATAAATTTATTAAAGTTTCAGCTTACTAAATAAAAAGCACTATTGGGATTTAACAATAAATAAAATAAAATCAGCGGTAGAAAATTGTACACCAATCCCAAACATGCATACACAGAAAATTCGCACATCAAAATTTGGTGTTCATTAAATAATATCTATCGTACAAGGGTTTCCTTACTGGAAACATGGTCCTTCATGGAAAATTACAATATCCAACAACTAGAGAAATTTTTCGGGCACCTATGCAGGTTGCACTACCCAAATTCTCCTAAGCAACCACATGACTTTCCATCTTCTCAACCTGCAACGCAGCCTTTATGTCACCTATGTGGTTGTTTGCACCCCTGTCCACAGCACGTGAAACAATTTACTGCTTCATGTGGCATGTGTGACTGCTCTTCTCACTTTGCACAGCACATGCGGCCCTACTGCAGCACACATGACTATTTTGAACTCTCCACACAACTCTCGTTTCTCTCTCAAGATGAGTATGGCTGCATTGTGCTACTATTGTTGGATGATCTACAGACTTCTCCTGTACAACCTTATTGGGAATGATCCTTGGTGCAGAAATCACTCTGCTACAATGCAGATTTCAGAACATATCACTTGGATGAAATTCCCTTTTCATCCAATCACATGTCTAGAGTCTAGACACTCAAATCTGTTTGGAAGCATCTGTCCGGTGCTACTATCATAAACAGGGGAAGGATGGAGGAGATGATATCACACAAATCAAAATCCCCTCCACTTTCCCCACTTGATGACATCCTATAGGTCAAAACATAACCTGCCATGGAGCATCACCCTCTAGACCCCTTGACACTCATATGGTAGCGAAAATAGACACATGAGTGGGAAGCTTGATCAAACCAAGCCCCCTGACATTCTTGGGGATAGTAACACATCCCAAGGGGCTAATGGAAGATCCTTTTGTTTGATTGAGACCATGGTTACAATCTCAAAATCTGCTCTACAACTGATATCGGGCCTTGCTATGCAATCAACAAGACACATAATATATTTGCAAGTCTAGAAGGATTGTGAAACCATGGTCAACTTCCTCCTAAAGGGAAGATCTCAATGATGATAAACAGTAAGTTTCCTTTGCAGTTGTTGAAGTTACCAATTCTATATGGATATTGGCAAAAGATCTAGACTAAAGGGAATATGCAAATATCTAACAACCATCCAGGGTGGGGTAAATGTCCAAGCTGAGGGATTCTAGTTAGGAAGAGTCCAAGCCCACTAGGAAAAAAAATATTTTTTTATTCACTAAACACATCACTTGATGCCAAGTTGATTATGTCTAAACAAGCGTGAGCATCATCAACTAAACTTATATAAGCACTATTTGGTATATAAAAGCTAATGTATTAGTGAAAAATGTGTTTTCCATAGTCACACATCTAGGTCCAAACTCCACAAGAGTCAACATCTGAATAATGAAACTCTAATCCACTCAGTCAAAAGCTTTATCAAATGCAATTTAAAAGAAAAGGGGTTGCTGGCTAGTTTTTGTGCACATTTTAAGGTTTTACATGTTGAAAACATGGTACTGAGCTTACTTGTTTGTACACAAAACTTGTGTTGTCGTTAGACAACTTTCCATGGCATTTCCTAGATCCTTAGAGTCTCTGTTTTAGCCAAGATCTTGTGTGCCACACTAAGCAATGTAATTGGATGCCAATCATCAATTGTGTTTGTGGCTGCTTTTTTGGGAATGTGTTTGCCAAATGACAAAAATTGTCACTAATCATGGCTCATGGCCTTGTAAAATTCATACAAAATTCCATCTAGATTCTATACCCAGAGACTTTCCATTCTTCATGTAGCTAAGTACTGCAAAATCCTCCTCTTTTGAGAAGTCATCATTCTTCAACCTGCTCTAGTCACCAATAAAAACCTTATGAGGATTAACCCTACAATAAGCATTTCTTGCAGCCACTACATGATCCATCATGGTATAAGGATAAAATTATTATGAAATTGAAATTTGAACATAATGTCAATTGGAGTGCCAAAAAAAAGAACCATTTGCATGGAGTAATCCAAGATCATGTTCATTTCCACTTTTATTTTCAAAAAGTCACAATAGAATTTTGAGCCCTCATATCCCTTATGAATCCGTTGTAGCTTGAAACAAACTCAGACACCCTTGGCAATATATTCCCCTCTGCTTCACCTCCCTCTGAACCATTATGTCCTACCATCCATCCTCGCCATAGAGGGACACATTATGGAGATCCACTTAAATAGAAACGCACACCTGCTGAAGTCTACCTTGCTACAACTTCTTTCTACCTTTTGTGGGCCATCATCCCACCCCAACCTCTCATGGATTTGACAATACAACATATTTGGTTATAGATTATGATCTAAGTAGATTGAAATTCATTTTTTACTATTTCTATCATGGAAGTATGCAATCTATCTAGGTAATTTTTTGCCTTGCGGTTCAATCATTATCTAGGATTTTCCAATCATGAAAATAATCATAACAAAAGTTCACATTTATCAACTCATATAACGGTAAGTACCCTTCTTTATAATTCACTAATGATATAAGAGATATTTAATAGTCATATGTTTCTTCAGCAAGCCACCACAATTTAGGGCTAACTGCCTAAGGAACAGTAGACCTATAAAACCTATAATCCACCAATATAATTTTGAATGTAATGTCAATATTCAATATTTCAGTATTCCAAATGCAACCTGCACTAGCACTATCCAATTTTACTTGGTAATATACTAATAAACAGCTCACTGTCTAACTATGTTGCCTCCAAACTTGTTTGTTGTTAGGAAGAGCTTGTGACAACCCTTTCTTAGTGGAGTTTCAATTTGTGGTTGGAGTAGTATCTTAACCTGGTCAAATGGCTAGTTAGATCTTGTTGTGGACAATTTTTTCACCCCCTAGAGACAGCCTAGAGTTGCTATAGACCAGTGCCTAGGACATCTTAATATAGCAAGGAGCTCTTCATATAGTTTGGATTGTCAGTCCAAGAGTTCACTTACTATCTCTTGTTTGAAAAAGGAAATTAGTTTTGAATGGGACCAATCTCTCTCAGAAGTTGATACAAAGATAAGAATAGTGTAGGGACATCATGTAAAACTCCAATACAAAGGCATCAGAAAGTTAAGAGACAGCTTACTGTAAAGAGGGCCAGTTCAAATAATATACCACAGAAATCAAATATCAGGAAATGAGTGCAGTGAGGAAACATAAAGAAGATATTAGTTAACATGAGACTGATACCCAGATACACAACAGAACCACATAAGGGCATACTAATTTATGAATCCTTATATGACAATGGCGTTTTAAAAGCACCCTCCTCATGCAACTAATATAGCAGAAAATATGGATGAGATGAACATGGAACAGTATATCACGACTAGGCCTATTTAAAGCGCTTGACTAATTCCAGAAAGGGCACCAATAAGGATGAATCCTTACTGCAAACTAGTGAGCCACTCACATTCTAGAGCATGATACAAGAAGATAAATAGCATGAAATAAGATATTGTATTAACACGTAAGAGAAATTACATACTGTGAGATACCAAAGACCAGAATCCTCATTACAGTTATAACTCCTCCTCACTGAGACCCTACGGGCTCTGAACCTTCATACAGAAATATTACACAATGCATACAAGAGCCTTTTCACTGCACAGTTTGCTAATAGAAATCTGGAACCCTCCCAATGTCTTCTTTTCGGGCCTTTATAGAAAAGATAGAGAATTCTAGAGGAGGAGGTACATGAAGCACATTTAATGACTCAATTTGAATAAAATGGCGGAAAACATTCGCGCCCACTCTATGAATGACTAACTATAAATGATTGTACTTTACAATCTGTCTCTAGAAATAAATGCTGGGAGATGAAAATCTCCTTATAAACATGACACAAATAATAAAATATACATCGTTCTGCCTCTTACTGAAAGAGGGAAAATCTGCTGCCATAAAACCCTGAGATAGTCTGCAATTCTGTACTGTACTCTCGACCTTTAGCTCTGAATTTAAATCTTGGATCTTTAATGCAGGGCGAAGCGTCCCTTGATTTTCTCTGGAGGGTTCTGTAGATTCATATCTTTGCCTTCTTTTAATGGTGGTCATTTCTCACACCTACCCTCGGCTTCTTCTTTAAATTTCACCAGCAGAATGTCGTCCTTTAACATGCTTTTTAACCTCTGTAATGGAGGCGATAAATTATGAGGCCTCTTTATCATCTTAAAATCTGCAAAACCCACAAAACATTAGAGAAACAAAACTCGGAAGCCAGGAGCATGGAGGTGGGGATGATAATGACGTCGTGGACACGAACAGATGACAGGAATACGAAGGGTGGCGGAGGAAAGACAATGGAGACTTCGATTAAACAGACGGAGTATGACTTCTCCACGTGAAGCAGTTTGAACATGAGGGATGAATAAGAATGGAGGGTATAAATGAAAACTCGTGCATATATATATATATACGACGGGATGACGTCACGGATACACGGGGGCACAACACATGGGTGTACGGGGGGACATGTGGAAAGACAACGTGGCAGCGGAGTCGACAAACGGGGAGACTGATTGCTGGCCGTTGGATTAAGATCACAGATCAACGGCTGGGAGCTAACAGGAGCAGTGCGGTGGTGGGCCACGGAACACGGCGGACAGGGGTTAAAGGGCAAGCGACTCTGGAGGATATCCACCGTTGGATTGACATCGCCAGATCCAACGGCGCGGGGGAGTTCCGCTGCCCGATCTTTGTACAACCTTTAACGCGCGGGGAAAACGGTTTTGGAACCTGTACTCAGGGACACGCGGCGCATGTTTAGTGGAATCGCTGCCCCTATGGTAAATACCGCCGGCCCGATGGAAGCGGTGCGGGACAATACCGCCGGTTTCTGCAGTGAGGTAAGGACGCGGGGGCCACCATATAAAAGGATCTCCGCTCCGTTGATTTAATTTGATCGGACGGTTGCTATCGCCCCCGATAACATAAAACAATAAGCTCTCTTCCCTTTGGCTTGTGGTTTTCGGGCTCGGGTCATGTGTTGACAACAACAAGAGGGGCTAAGGCTCTAGGGCTTCGGCTCAATATAACTTGAATAGCGGGTTTTTAACCTTTGGATAATGCATTTTTGGGCGAAGATGGTAAAATCAAGCGGGAGCATCAGGGTCTTAAGCCGCGGCAGAGATTTGAAAGAAAATTTAAAAAGGTGGCAGACCGATAATTTACATGCGGGAGTAAACATGTACAACATATCTTATAACAGTCCCCTTTTGATCCAAATTTCACCTGCGGTTGGAGATTTGATCCTGTTGCTACATCACATCAACAAACTATAGGTTCTGGAGGCCTGCTTGGGATGTTTAGTAATTGTTGGCCTGTAATTTTTGGGGAGTGGTTTCAAAGCTTCATGTGATCACAGACCCCTGAAAGAGATATCTTCTACGGCCCTAAATACACTCAGGAGTAAGGCCGCATACAGGTGATGCCCTAAATGCTTCAAACTGGGCCCTAAAAACCACCTAGTAACCTATTGATCTCCTGTTTGGTTGAGAACAACCTCGCTACCTCTTGTTTGGCCTTAGTGCCTCAGAGAGGACCCCTCGCAGCCTTACCTTTCCTTAACCAATGGTTCTGAGCTTGGGTGCACCATAGACATATCACAGAGAGAAGATCTTGCTACCTGGAAAAACTAATGGTGGCTAGGCATCCCACAGAAAGACCTATGTTGTCTTGAACATGACTTATTGACCAAGAATAACCACTGAGAATGTGTTTCCATGCTTTGCAAAACGAATCATACATGCTCCAAAATATTGTGTTGTAAGAGGTGTAATGTGTGGTTATTGTATGGCATGTTACAACTTTGAATCTACCTTTCAAATCCATTAATATTAATCTCTGTTTTAATCTTTAATTTTTTTTGTTTCATGTTTTCATTGGAACAACGCTCTATTTGGGAGCAACTAGATGGTTCAAGAAGCATGCAGAACTGTTGGATGTTATCTGTCTAAATATTTCCTTCCTACTTATAGAAGTGACACAGTTAGGAAACGTTTCATGAGATGAACACTTTGTTCAATTTGGAAGAAATTTATGTATTTACTATTTAGATCAAGTTTAACTATGTAATTGTTACCCAACATTGCCATTTTTAGGTAAGATGTGGGTAGTATTTAAGATGGGGTCAAGGAGTGTTAACTGTTATTTGTTTTGTAGGCAAGAAACTCTTATTTGACTACTTTTTGGCTCCTAGATGTAACAATTGTAATTATTAATGAAATATTTGTGCCATTTTCCCCTAAAATATTTCTTTTTAATTGCATGTCCCATATTTATATATATTTAACAACAAATGTTGTTGTACTAATTACTATGTAAGTGAAACCCTCATTCAAGGGTTTGATCAAAAAGGTATGTATTCATGATCCTTTTTCTTTTCTTCACTTTCGCGTTATATTTTATCATTATTTGAAGTGCTAAATTATTTTAAACTTGTTGGAAAAAAAATTGGGTTTGACTCTATGGGGATTTGACCCCAAATGTAGAGTAATCAATTGTATTATCATTAGCTTTACTCATCTACTCTCAATGATGGGATGGTTTTTGTTATTATCTATTCATTTCCCTAACTTCTCTACTCATAGATCCAACACTTAAAAGTGCCTCTACACTAGTGGGTGGCCCCCAAAGGGTGGTTTAGCTTATTATTTTCCACGTCTTACTACATTTCTCAGATCTAGAAGTGAATAACAACAAGTTACTTTATCATCTACAACCATTTACTAAATTCTATAGCAAGTTATTCACCTCCCAATTTGTAAAGGCTCCTATCACTCAAATTGGTGCTATTCTAAGAGTTATGTCTAGTATTTTGAGTGTCTTTATGCCTGTTGATTTTCATTTTTCTGCAGTCATATTTCATTTCTATATTTACTCTCATGAAGACCTTGACAAGACCACTATTTTGGGTGGTTAAACCACCAACTGATTTGGACTATACCTACCCACTTATGATCCAATTCCAAACCAATCCATTTGAAACTAGGCAACCCATAAAGCACCAAAATGCATAAAAACCAAAAACAAAATAACATAAAAATGCACCCCTCTCTTAAAACCTAATCCTCAAAATTCTCAATTTCGAATTGGATCTGCAATCGCCAAAAAAATACCAAAATGTATCAAACCAATGGAAGGCTTTAACTCTAGCCTTTCTCATAGTTGGACAATACCTAGCTTGGAAGTTGGGTTCAAGCCCATGGGTCAAAATTGGCACAGATGCAATAGTTGTGGTTGGGGACAATTTCTTCCTGCTAGAGACACTTATTTTTCAAATTCCAGAGACACGTCAATGCACACTTAATAGAAATGTTGTTGTCAATTGAATGAAAATTTGGAGATAGGGATGGGTCCAAGCACAGGATTTGGGACATGAAAGAAAGCAAGGCCCACATTCCTTTACGTGATTCCAATGATGAAATTTCTTGGTCCTATAACACCACAAGTGGACATTATTTAACTAAGTTGGGGTATTATCTTGCAATGCAAAACCTAGAAACATCAACAAATAAATGGTGGTTCAAGAAGTTGTGGATGAAGGGAATTTCGTCCTCATTTTCTTTCTACTACTTACTCAGCCCTACAATATTGGGTAGACTATAGAACAAAGAATAAACCAATTCCATATCCTATACCCACCATGGGAAGAAGAAATATGGCACCTATCATAGGAAGCTTGCCCATTCCAATGAAGAATGTCAAGTATTTAGGCCAAAAGAGCTCCAAAAGGAAAAATACTTCCTTTATAAGAATTATTGAGAGGTTGGAGAATTAGAGGTCGATGTCAAAAATCCTAGCTACATTGACCCACACTTTATGCTAATGCACAAAGATAGCCTTGCCAACAACAAGGAAGCTCATTATACATAGAACTACAAAATCAAGCACAAAATAGCATACATGGTCATTGATAATGGCAACCAAAATAACCTTTTCTTGCTTCAATTGGAAAAGGAACTTAAGTTACCAACCTCAACTCATCCCAACTCACATTACCTTGGATGGGTCAAAGATGCACATTAGCTTGTGCTAATAAGTTGAAAATAGATCAAACTGTTACTAAAATATGGCAATATTTTTCCCAATATCTCATATGTTCTTACAAAAAATATGAGAAGACTTATGAAAATAAGATTATGATAACAAGTTTAACTAATTGCATAAGTGTAAGTAATATAAGTGGCATTTAAAAAATTAAAGGAAGAATACAAAAGAGGAATGGCACAAATGTAGATATATTGTAGTACATAAAATAAAAAATACAATGGAGTCAATTGACAGAGAAATCAATGGAGTCATTGGTGGTTGTTTGTCTCCTAAACACGGGAGTTATAATTATATGTTTAAAAATACACCGTGATACATTCCCACATACCACTTGTCACCTAGTATTATTCTCACCTCTTCCTCCTTGCTTACACGGAATTGTTCCCTAAATTAGCAAAATGGAAACTAGTATGTCTTCCCTCACAAGGAAGCCACGTGTTTTCCGTTGAAATGTGTGGTTGTTATATTTCATTAGGTGATGAATGGGGAAGAACACTAGGACCTATCACCATGGATTTCTTGGAATTCCACATGAGTTTTCAAGAGAATGGAAATTCCTACATGCTCAAAGGTTCCAAAGCAACCATTAGAGAAATAGTCAACTACCATTTTATGGAAAAGATTCTGAAAAAGGCCATTGTTTGAAAATGGGGGATATGTGAAATGTGAGGGAAGACATATTGGTTTCCATTTTTATAATTGACTAGGTGAAAGACTCAACTATTTTCTATACTTCCTCATGGCTGACATGCTACGGGTGTTTTTCATGGGACCATTGGGTCCATCAAAGAGGTTATCCAAATTTTAGCCAAAAATAATTAGTGTACCAAAATAATTTTTTTAAGGGGGGCCACAAGTAATGGTATGAGCTGGTCCACAAGAAAGTAAAATTTGATTACTATAAAGTGACACCACAACAATAAATGTTGCACAAGGATTTTTTTGAGCTAGGTCTCCTGTAGCGGTATTGGCAGGCATAGTTCCATTTGAAATATGGGCTATTGAAACCTCACCAAGACCCTTTCAACATCATTATGTCCAAAGGATTGTTGGAACTAGACATAACAGAGGAATGGGGTTATCCGAAAGAAGACATCCCAGATTCACAAGGAGATCAACTATTAGCTTCTAACCCCAGCATTAATGTAGATAGTGAGAAATCCAACACTACAACAATATGGATCTTTGTCAATGACGAGGTATCTATTTCAGATTTCAGAGAAAAATCAAGTAAAAAATTATTTCTATAAATACCACTTCATAGATTTAGAAGCCTTTGATGATGAAGGCCATGCTTTCCATTTTTTCACCAGTTTATAGACCACCTGTAGTGCTCAGACTATGATGATAGTGATGAGCAACATTTTTCTCTCTTTTGACTAGACAAACAATCATGCAGCAGATATGATGAAGCCCTAAACACATCCAATCATAATCTATTTGGAGATGCTTTGAAACTTGAACACGCTTCTCAGGTTAGAGAAGTGTATTTTGATCAGCATAAAGTGAGATAAGATACGATAAGATAATTTTATATATCCAACAAATGACAATAAATAGGTCAATGGGACTGAAAGGTACAACTAGTACAAGTACAATGTGGGAGTGCAAATGCAACTCCTAGAAAATGCCAAAGCTAAATCTAGGATAAAATGAAGCAAATAAGAATACAATAATAGGACATCCTTATAAACATGTATATAAACAGATCATGTAGAAGGCTAAGTGAGGGTAATAAATCTATGGGCATTCCTGGAAACACATTTGGCAGCTCAAAATTGCATTCCGAGTTTGATCAAAACATAAATATAACACCTACACGGAATTTTGATGTCGATGATGAGTGTGGTAGAGATAAAGAGAGGTATATTCCTAAGAGAGATTGTGAATTTCAAACAATGGGATGCTTCATTCTAGCCAGTACTCATTTTGAGGCAGTGTTAATGACCACCCTGTTGAAGAAGACAAAGAATAGTTTCCAACAAGTTTTTCGGCCTACTCAGCTGGCTTTCTACCTTGGACATTTCTCTTCATTTGATTCACCCTTGAAAACAATCCATATTTCCAAATGATTGATAGTGTGAGAAAATGTCCTAAATGCAGAGGAGGAATATCAGCAGGAGGGTAGGAAACAACTTTCTACCAATCTTGCAATCACTCGAGAAGACTTAGCACGTGATGACATGGGTATCATGCCATGCCTTTTTTATACACTGGAAAATTGAAATTCAACCAACATATGACAAAATCTTGAGCACGGATGGAGATAATGGACAAAACTATAGTTCTAGTTTCTCTAAGAATGATAATAATAATAAACTCATTAATGAAGGGAAATCTTGAAGATCCCATAAGGTTCAAGAGACCAACACTCCTATATGTGATTTTGAATATGGTAGAAAATTTGGCACCCGTAATGGTGTGCATCTCCAATCAAAATTACCTATTAAGTTCAAATAGAACAGTGCAAGATCCTATATTTTTTGCTTTGACATCCATCCTACATATGACATGGAATCTAATGAGGAAGAAAAGAACGTTGATCATATCATCAAGTTTGTTTTGTGAACCATATGAGACAAAGGCATAAAGGTAAATTCCATTTATTGAAGGCAAACTTATTGAAGATGAATAGACTTGGCATATTTTAAGAACTAACCAATATCCAGGAATACAAGAGGACACCCGCAAACCCATAATTGATTTACATAGTGAGCATAATCATTTCCAGGTTTTTATCTTATTATTCATAGTTATGATAATTGATCTTCAAAGGAGGTTGTTCTCCTAACTACAACTTATATTTGGGTAGCTTTAATTTCCCATACAAAACAACCCCTTGTCAACAACACTGATGTTCATGGCCAAGATAAAAATGTTCCTCTGTTTGATCCAAAAACGTTGGAACTAAAGTCTCAATATTTCCTTCGACCAATGACCCAAAGAGACCAGATCTTTATAATAATGGACAGTCAAATATGGATCTCTCTCCCAACTCAAGGTAAAGTCTCAAAGGGCCCAAAATATACCCTCTACACCAAATTATTTTTTGGGTTGTTCCCTAGTATTAGAAATAAGCTATATTTTCTTCTATTTCCTCCTCAGGAAATTTTATGCAAATTGGTTCCAATATTGATGCCAAGTTACATAAGACCATTCAATTATTTTAGATGGAGGGAATTTCATCCTCATTTAATTTCTACTAATTACTCGGCCCAACAGTATTGGGTATAACAAAGGAGAAATGAATTCCATATCCTCTACCCACTGTGGGAAGAAGAAATATGGCACCTATCATAGGAAGCTTGCCCATTCCAAGGAGGAATGTCAAAAGAGATCCAAAAGGAAAAATACTTCCTTTATAAGAATTATTGAGAGGTTGGAGACTTATAGGTTGATGTCAAAAATCCCAACTACATTAACCCACACTTGATACTAATGCACAAAGATAGCCTTGCCAGCAACAGGAAAGCTCTTTGTACATAAAACTGTCAAATCAAGCACAAACTAGTATATATGGTCATTGATAATGGAAACCAAAATAACCTTTTCTTGCTTCAATTGGAAATGGAACTTAAGTTACCAACCTCAACTCATCTTAACTCGCATTACCTTGGATGGGTCAAAGATGCACATTAGCTTGTGCTAATCAGTTGACAATAGATCAAACTGTTACTAAAAGATGGAAATATTTTTCCCAATATCTTATATGTTCTTACAAACAAAGATGAGAAGAATTACGAAAATAAGATGATGATAACAAGAGTAACTAATTGCATAAGTGTAAGTAATATAAATGGCATTTAAAAAATAAAAGGAAGATTACAAAAGAGGAATGACACAAATGCAGATATATTGTAGTACATAAAATCCAAAATATAATGAAGTCAATTTTTGGAGAAATCAATGGGGTCATTGGTAGTTGTTTGCCTCCTAAACATGAGAGTTGCAATTAGATGTTTACAAATACACCGTGATACATTCCCACTTTCCACTTGTCACCTAGTATTATTCTCGCCTCTTCCTCCTTGCTTACAAGGAATTGTTCCCTAAATTAGCAAAATGGAAGCCACATGTTTGACATTTAAATGGGTGGCTGTGATATATCTTTGGGTGATGAATGTGTAAGAACACTAGGACCTATCACCATGGATTTCTTGGAATTCTACATGATTTTTCAAGAGAATGGTAATTCCTACATGCTCAAAGGTTCCAAAACAACCATTAGAGAAATAATCAACTACCATTGTATGGAAAAACTTCTGACAAAAGGCCATTGTTTGAAAATGGGGGATATGTGAAATGTGGGGGAAGACATATTTGTTTCCATTTTTCTATTTGACTAGGTGAAAGACTTAACTATTTTTTGTACTTCCTCATGGCTGACATGCTACGGGTGTTTTTAATGGGATCATTGGGTCCATCAAAGAGGTTAACCAAATTTTATCCCATCATAATCAGTGTATCAAAATAAATTTGTTAAGAGGGGCCACAAGTAATGGTATGCGCTGGTCCACAAAAATAGAATAGTTACTATAAAGTGACACCACAACAATCAATGTGCACACGTATTTTAGTCATTGATATCTCTATAATACATTAGAATAGGATTGATTGTCCCTTCTGTGTTTCGGATTACAAATATGAAATGAAAGTGCTTTGGATGCCTTTCAGGCAGTTTGTGGGAAACGATCTAGCTTAGTAGTCAAGCGGGTAGGTAGAGCCCTCTTTCGCGGCCTCGAAAGGGAAGGAGCAGTTTCCATAATCATGGTCATGCCAAACAAAAATATTTGGTAGGTAATGAGAAAACTCAAATCCTAGCAAAAATTAGCCATCCAGTAACAAACGAAGCAAGTAACGATGTCGTAATGAAAATCCAGCAAGTAATAATTACATAATATTAGCTTATCCCCCCAGCAGTATTCAAATTCCATTCTTCAAGAAGATGATTTCACTTTCAAATGTAATTTTGTGATTCAAAGGTTTGCCAACCTTTATGTTGTCTCACCTTCAGGAGATCATTCAATACGATAAGCATTCAACTCCTCTATCTATCAAGCAATTATCAGCTCTTGTGAGATTATATTTGGAGATGAATTACCGGGAAATGAAGTGGAAAAGAGTCATTCCCAATAGTTAATTCATTCTTCTTCCCATGATGTTCCTACTATTAATTAAGTAGGAAAGTAAGGGCCTTGACTCGAACAATAAACTTATCCCTATTATGAAGTCAAGTAGTGCTCTCTCCCTGAGGGATATCCTAGAGGTTATTCTAGCACTCGACCTATTGATGGGTGTAGGGAGGTGCAGTATTGTAGCAGTGCAGAAAGGTGAAACAACAGTGCTTGGAGATGTATATTGGGTCAAGTTGATGACAAGATTGGATAAGAATTGGAGCATCCTGTTGATGCCAAGTGGATGACATTCTGTGGTGGTGAAGTGTCATCTTAGGAGCAGATTCACCAATGATTGGATTGGGTGCCATAGGCCTATTTGAGGGCAGTGTGTTGGCTACCCAAATTAGCCCTAGACGAGCTATCTTTAAGAATGAAGAGCAGTTGAAGGTCAGGTGAAGATAGGTGTCGAAGTGCAAGACTTTTATGGACGAAAGTTGTTTCTATCCAGGCAATTTGGAGCTTGGGAATTGGCCGACCCAAAGAGTTGATTAGATCAGCCCATGTACACTCTACAGATGGACGTGTAGCATTGTTAGGTGGCATCCCTCCTATAGTCTCGATGTGTAGATGCCTTGGTGGACTAAGGCACTATTAGTGAGCAGTACAAAAGAGAAGGACCGACAGGACAAGATATGACATCGAGTTTGTCATTGTATCTTGTATACCATAGACTATTGTATTATTCAGATTTGGCTTCATGAAAAGAAGATTGGTGATTGTACAATATTGTACAATTTTTTTCAAAACTATGTATATTGTGCATATGTGATTTACTGCTTTATATTTCTGTTGTGCAAAGTAGCTTAGTGGTTGAAAAAATAAAATAAAAATTTAAAAAATTTGATAGAGGCATATTTTCAAATTAAATTGTGCGAGATCAACAAGCTATAAAAGGACCACAGAGTGAATGGTCACAAGACAAACAAAGAGATAATGGCAGTTGCAATTTTCAATTCATACATTCTTGAAATTGTTAATGCTTTGGAATGAAAAATACAGTTCTCTTCTACATCACGAATGGTCAAATGTGTAAACCAAATCATGTTGTTCAAGCAAACGACCCAATTAATATGTCAAAACACTTCCAAATGGGTTGTACTCTACAGAGAACAAGACAAGAAGGTTAATGGGAAATAGACAATATTAGAAGTCCCTTTGCCATTATAGACATTTTTTGTCCGCAATACTCTGGGAAATTATATCTGTAATAAGATAGTTGAAGCTGCTATGGAGATTCCACATGTATCAAATATTTTTTCAAGGTCAAACTTAAAAGCCTAATGGTGTGCATGCATGTAGTGAGTATCATGATGTGATGCAAATGGGATCTAGAGTTGTGCGACAGAGTCTTATAAATTTGTATTGTTATTAATATGTATTATTAATGGCAAAGAAATATTTTTCCATCGCAAATAAATCCAAGAAAATCATTTCACATGTCCAATATAGAGCAGAAGAGGGAGACGGCATGGGTGGAGCTGCTTATTTTGGGGTCAGAATGCATGCAAATTTGGCAATCAACCAAAGCCACGAATGAAGCAACATTTTTTCCTTGGGAACTTTCCTTGGTAATGTGAAGGTTGTGTCTGACAATGAATAGGAAGAAATATTTATAGATTTCAAGGTTGATGGTTCTTGAAAATTCATTACCAACCTACCAAAGGATGCATTAGATGTCAACCCTCTGCTTACTTGGTAATTCTGAGCACCTTGTCAAAACTCTACTAGAAGAAAACACATATTCATGCATTGATACATGGTTCAAACTCTCTCCCTCCATGATAAAGTGGATTTTCGTGTTCATCTACCAATAAATTAGATGGGCATTGTGACCATAGCATAGGAGAGGAAAACACAGAGTATTATTGCATCCAAAGCATGTATTTAAAGAATTATCCAAATATCAAAACTGCCTTCCGCGTACCCTAAAACGATGGATGATCTAATGGTGTATTAGAAAATGCATTGTTAATGAATGTTATGAAGAAGTAAAAATAAGTGTTAATAATAATATTTTCCAAACCCAAAAATGTATTTTCCAATAAGTGGTTAATTACATATATTATAAATAAATAGTTTCATGTTCCGGCAATATCGTTGGGACAAAATGACATAAAAAAATATCAAAACGCTAACTTTCCTTGCCTACTGCTTAAACATGGTCCCAAAAACCCTACTTCGTAGTTCAACATAGTGCTCCTTGAGGCCCTCGTTGATTAATAAATAATAAGAATGTTGTAAGTTAACATTTTTGTTAGCATTAAGGTAATAAGTGTGATTGGCTTTGAATTTGGAGTTGAACACCCTTTTTCCTTCTGCAGGACCGTCGCTTCAGGCACAAAATTTTTAAATTGTTTAGATTAGATTTCAAATGTTGGGTTTTGGGGCCTTTGTTTGGAACCCTTATAGATCATTGAGTGCATTGTACTCTCTTTTTCTCTCTGTGAAATTTGAAAATTTGGACACAGTGAGCCCTAGAAATGCCAACTCCCATTCTATTCGCAATTTG
Organism: Pinus albicaulis; assembly: GCA_034641835.2. Classification (NCBI taxonomy): domain Eukaryota; kingdom Viridiplantae; phylum Streptophyta; class Pinopsida; order Pinales; family Pinaceae; genus Pinus; species Pinus albicaulis. The sequence goes on along the minus strand of CM076573.1, from coordinate 662,866,511 downwards.
AGCTGCATGTTGCATCATAGTTTTTTAACTTTCAGGTCAATTAAAAAAATTGATGATCATACTTTTTATATCATTAAATGAGGCCCCAGTTTGTTTGTTTTTATTTTTGGTTGACGCATATTAGCATAATATTCCATAAAATAAAAAAAATAACAGTGGATAAAAGAACCTGAAGCCATTATAAACATAATATTATGAACGAAGAACACAATACCCAATTTCTCAATTGAAGCCCTCATTTTGTGTTTCATAAGGTTTATTGTTTCTTAATAGAGTGTATTTCAATCCCTTTAAAGGAGAACCCTTCAAAGAGAGTTTAATCTGTCTCTGGAATTATCCTGAAATGTCCATTGCGTACCTAAACCTTTATAATCTTATGAAATTATCGTTACGGCTTGTTACTATCCATAAATGTTTTGATACCATGTGCGTTCCAGAAAATATGCACCGAAGGTAATAACACAACACCATTAATTGCAACTACGATTCTGTAGCCTGCAACTGAAAAATGCTCTGAGCCATTCTCAACCACTATGAGAACCATGAGAAACCCTGCCAATCCCAGAACTATGTAGAGAAAATGGTAGAATCGCTTCAGCTCATTTTTTTCTGTGGTCTCCTTTGTGGGACGAACTATAAACATAGCAACCAGAGAAACTACATTGGGCAGCAAACCTAGCAAAAAAATCACACCAGCAAATCCACTTGCACGATTTCCATAAACTACATGCTATATCTAACTAAACATTGCTCCACTTAGACCCACATGTCATTTTTTTGTGAAATAAATATTCCTCGAAGATGGTGGTTCATGACTAACCTTATGAATATGGTTCCATTACTTTTGTTGTTTGAGACTGGAGGCCTTGTCTAAGAAGAAATCAGGTTTTTTCCACCATTCAATCCATTTTTGATGATTCTATAAAGGTGAAGGGGGTGAATATTGGGCACACTGTGTTTCTTACAAGTCTGAATCTATCGGGCAACTTGATTTTTTCTCAAAATATGTTCGGACGGGACTCTCAAATCGTTGAAGAATTCAAAGAAACAGTCACCAAATTGATGGTAATTAGGGAAAAGTTGAACCTGGTTGACTACTTTCCTTTTCTGTGAATTTTGGACCATTAGGGTGTGAGCCGCTATATAACCAAGAATATGGGTATTATATGTAGGTTTTTTTATCGATCTGGAGAGCCTCGCATCAAGAGTAGAAGAGAGGGAAGAAATGATGACAGCAGTGGAAAGGAAAAATACTTTCTGGACATTTTACTTGAAATTAATAGATATTAAGCACCTCGGAATGGGGCAGCTAACAGAAACATAAGGTAATAGTTCCAAAATTCCTCCCCCTGTGATGAGTGTGTCATTTACCAAAATCGGAGTCGTATTGAGTTGGCAATTTGTATCTAAGGAACCACTTCCTTTCAGTTCCTCTTCACATGAAATTGCATGGATTTATGAATAGTTATCATTAGTGTCACTCTGTGCATCCGTGATGTGCAGCATTTCTCAGAAACCATCCTGGTTCAAGTCGGGCACCGATATCACGCCACCCAGGTTAAAAGCTTTAACAATGGGATTTCTTGACTCTAATGTGAAATTAATACCAAGGATGTAAATGAAGAGAATCCTCTGAAGCAAATCAAACCGATAAATTGTCATAGTGTCAATGCAGGGGCTTCAAAACCATGGGAGCAGGGGAAGCTAGATATGGTAGAGGTTGTCGAATAATTTGATGGAATCATATAATCGATGAATGTACGACCGTCTATGTAACAATCCCATGCATTCTCTCATTACATTATCTAGAATGTGGTATTCAATATAGTTGCAACTTGCAGTATGCAACGTGAAACATCCTCTCATAACATTGTTTGGAATGTGTTATATTGTATAGTTACAATCATTCTCCAGTGACAGCCTATAATGCATAATCATCTATATAGCAGTTGTAGGGCAGTTAAATGCACTTTGTAGCATAGGTGATCTTCTACATAGCATGTCAATGAAGTCTGAAGCAACACCTTGAAATGTATACACTAATTAGAATGCACAATGTATAATGGTAGCTCAATGCTATCATTTGTTAAAGTCTAGAATGAGTAAGCATTGATCAATTTTTATGACCCTCTAGCCAATGTAAAGGATCATTTGTGGAAGTAAATGGTACATCAGCCCGGAATTGAGCCTACACAAGGACTGATTGTGAGATTAGTATATATAGGATATACTCTCTTGTTTCTTAGAATTTACAGTACGATGCATCGTCATTATTCTAGTTCCCTGTCAGCAGGTTTCCAGTTCAAATCTCCTTTCTAGATGCACTAATCTACACGCTACACCAACAGGTTTACTAGAGATGTCATGCATCCCTTGGGTTACCTCACAAGTTTTTCTTTGGTCGTTTATTTTTAGCATATTCAAAACAAACTATTCTATTTTGGGCTTATGAAACATTACAAATGGTATCAGAGAATTGGGGATTGATTACATCTACTCTGTAGCAGACTTTCACCAATGTTATTTGACATATTTTTATACTTAACTTTCGGATTAATTGAGGTAAATCGAGAGAAATATGACCAAAAAAAGGTTTAAATTGGTAAAGTGAAGTCTGATATTTAAATGAGAAAGTGTTTAAACCTCCATACAACTGAAAGTATACAATAGTAAATAGAGAGAGAACTACTTACCCAGTCCAAGGGTTTCCCTTAGCTTGTATTTCATATGTGACTGTCTGGCTAGCATAGCATCATCAACATCTTGCGACTGTGACATGACATCAATCTCTGTTTCTCTCTACACTTTAGGAAACTCATTATGTCAATAGGTTGTCGTAGGCTTCACAGCATCCGGATCAGCTCATTTCTTAACTTTGGGTACCAAACCATGGGAGAATGGAACAACTGGGCTAGCATTAGCAACACTCCCATTCTCAGCCACTGGCGGAGCGGATCTCGCCTTCTCAACTGCCTTAATACCCCCATTAGCATTCACAGCTCTTGTTTCCAAATCCACCACTCGACGGGTCGAAGGCACGGGAGGAGGAGGTAGTGGCTTGGGCACAGCGTCGTTGGTCCCTGCATCCACATTACTTATCTCTAAATCACCAGATGTGATAACAATCTCGCCAAAGAGGTTACTTCTAAATCCGGTCATGTTATCCTAATTCTTCAACACTTTAGGGTTGTGATTTGTATCATGGGGTAAGGGTTCCATTCTCGTTGGCCACGACCCAGGTATGTTCTTGCCCTGTAAATTCTTTGATCCATTCTCAGTTCCTCTAGTTCGCACTGACGTCATTGCCCTCACTAATCCAGAAACTCCAAATGCAGCTTCACTTAATTACATGAAAACCCTCAAATGTGTTTAGTCACGCCACTAGTTTTATTTATCCAGAGTTTTCATATCATTCCCCATCTGTAACTATAAATGCGGGCGGTTGGACGTCACGATCTAGGGGATGTTTTACCAAAAATTTAGAACTAACGCCATGTATTAACTCACGCAAATTGTTTATAAAAAAAATGGAAAAATACAAAGCAGATGCAGAGCTATATTCTGACGTTTCTGTATATCTACGCCTGTTGCATATTTCTAAATACTCTAGCCCTGCGGAGAAAAATTCACCAAGAAAGACATTTCCCCTTTCTCCAGTGTAAATATATGAAGAAATGTAAATAAACCCAAGTTACCACATCAATAATTTGTCTCAAATATCTTATAACTAATCAAAACTCTCCCGCCAAAGGAAAAAAATTGGCAGTCAGTTTCATGGTAACTCATAGTGCCAAAGAGTGAGTTTCGTGGTAACTCAAAGTAAGAATAACCAATTTTTTCACGGACGGTTCAAAAATAGGTTCTATAGAGTTTCTAGTGGACCTTCAACTTTTTTTTGAAACTACAGTGTTGTTTTGTCCTTGGTTTCTTCTTTAGATAGAATTTCTAGTGGACCTCCAACTTTTTTGTTGAAACTGCACTATGGTTTTGTCCTTGGTTTCTTCTTGAGATAGAGTTTCTAGTGGACCTTCAACTTTTTCAAACTACAATGTGATTTTGTCCTTGGTTTCTTCCTGAGAGAGTATACTAAAGCTTTAAAGTATTTGTTCCATCCTAGGGCTAAGCATATATATGTTCGATGGATGTGGGTGTCATCCAAGCGCTAAGCATATATATTGTAGATGGATGTGGGGAATTTAGGGTTGCATAGCACTAAACTATGTATATTTTGTCTGTCAATGTTAAATTAAATATAATAAATGTTGTCTGTTAATGCCACCAAGACTATAATGTATGCTAGTTATTAATATAAACTAAAAAATATAATATAATATAAATATATTTTTAATAATAAAAATAAAGTGCCAATGGGGCATAGAATAGACGGTGATGGGGTGTATTGTTAAGTCACTTTGTGATGTGAAGGTTACGAGTTTGAAACTTCGTGGGCAAAAAATCATCATGTTAAGGGTTGTTGTGGCCTGGGCCGGGTGTGATCCCCTGGTGATTTTAATAGCTTAGATGCCCCTAGGCCGCGGTTTTTCAAGCCATAGGTCAAGTCTGATGTAATCTCTGATAAACTCATACCGCATGATAAAAAAATAAAATAACAATGAATTAAAATAATTTAGATAGTTGCAATTTAACAAATTGTAACACTTCAGTATCAAAATTGCATTTTTCCATTTATGGAGTGACACAATTAAAATTTACTAACATAAATGACTAATTCATATACTTGTTGTACTTGTTATTTGGTCATATTTTTATCTTGGACTGTAATAGTCATTTACGTTAATCATTATTAATTTATTTCACTTATTATCTAGTCATATATTGTAATCCTAGACTAAATTAGTCATTTAAGTTAGTCTCTTTTAGTTTAGTCACTTATTATCTAGTCGTATATTTTATCCCTAGACTAAATTAGTCATTTAAGTTAGTCGCTTTTATTTTAGTCACTTATTATGTGGTCGTATATTTTATTCATAGACTAAATTAGTCATTTAAGTTAGTCATTTTTAGTTCGGTCACTTAAAATTGCTCAAATTTAGTAGTAATTCACTTGAAATAATTGTGGTGACTAACTTTTTTAGTCACCTGGTCATTAATTTCATTGTTTTCTACTAGTGATAGAAGCTTGATGGAAAAATACTTCATGTTGTTGCTTTAACTTAGCATTTATATCCAATGCTTCTTTTATGAATGTCTTTAATTGTGGTTGGCTGTGTAACTTGGTCGTTGCTGCTTCCAGTCGTGCTTGTTTTCATTGATTTCTGCTAGATGCTGCAATTTAAGACTCTATAAATCTTTTTGAAATTTGGCTATCTTTGCTTTCATTTGCTCACTGGAGTTAGATTTTTCTTCACCTAACAGTCTCTCTAGTTCTTGTATTTTGTCTTCTTTTTGCCTTAGCAACATTTTAACTTCAGTAGCTTTATCAACAGTGGTAGTAGAATATGCCTCTGCATACTATGATAATTATTTAGATTTTTAGTAGGATCAGTTAAGGAATCCTTCCACAAAACATCAACAGATTCATCTGTGAGGTTTGAGACTATTTCATCAGTTCTTCTCCTTTTATTTCTCTTTACTACAACCTTATAACTAGGACTGTAGAAGATGTCCAGTGAAGGAATTTATTCAATTTGTAAAAATATTTATTCTGTAGGGTAAGCCGTTATGCTCTCTCAATCATGAGTCTCTGGAACTTGTTGTAGTGGATTAACAGTTTCCACTATCTTATGGGAATGTTCAGGTGTCTAAAAACTAGTAACTTGATCGGAATTGGGATTGGCTTTAGGAGTTTTTATTGCTTCAGAAAACTCATCCCATTCACTACTCAAATTCTTTTTTTGTGACTTTTCTGACCGATCAAGTGTGTCATGACTATGTTGAACTTCTTGAGAAGTTGACTCTATTCCATTAATTTATTTTCGCTCCTGCATCTCTATCTCTTGGATTACCTGATCAATTATCTTTTCTGGGCTATCCTTTCTGGATTCGGATTCATTTTCAGAATGATCTGAATTGTGAGATTGATGCTCAGATTGACCCGTTTCATCCTCAGACATGTCTTTTGCTTCATTATCTAAGTTGATACTTAGAGTAGGTATGTTGACAACTTCAATAGTTAACAAGTTGAGAGTAACTCTCTCCAGTCTCTTATTTCTATATATTTGGAAGGATTCCAAATCATCTTGGTTAAGTTGACTGGATGCAAACTTAATTATATCTGAAAACTTTTCCATGCCTTGGAAGAGATCGTCAAATCCATCTATTTCCTTTACAAAAGGATTCATTTTAAGCTCTGTGATTGAGTTTTTAATTACATCATTTGGATCATATAGCCTCTTTGGAATTACTACCAAATTCAATATATTAATCTTAGAAACCTCCTTGAAGGTATGGCCAATATCAAAAAGTGCGAAAGTACTGCACTGTAAAGGGAAATTAGGCCAAACAACCTTCTTAGCATCTTTCAGTTGTTTAGTAATACCATTAACAAGCTAGTAGGCTATCTCTCTTGCAAGCAACCTATCATGAACATAATATGGTAAGACGTGGTGAGAAGCATAACTCCTGAATACTCTGACATATGTAAAATTATCCTGTGCAAACTACCTAGCCACAAAAATAATATCTGCACTAGCCTCTTCAAAAACCCTAGGGGCCTTTTTGTGGTATATCATCTGGTGCATAGGCAATATGACTCCATAACAAATTTTATAAAAATTCAGATGGAAGTATGAATCCCAAAGGGTTCTGTGGTAGATGTGGATTGGGGTAGGGTCTTGGGTAGTCCATTTCCATCCCATGGTAGGAAAACTAGAATAAAAGCATATTGCGTCCATGACATAGGCAGACATATAAAAAGGAGGTATTTCTCTAGATGAAACATTCCTTTTATTCCTATATTTTGTGATGTGTTTGGCTAAATTGTCAAATAGGATATTTTCCCAATTCAAAATTAAGGAATTGAAGATTATGTCAATCAATGGAACCCAATCCACTGAAAACCTAGTGGTATCAGGTTTGGAAAATAGTCTATACAACGTATCGGCAGCATAACAATAGAGGGAATGAATTTGGGAAATTGGGTACGTACCGAGTTTGTCTCGCTTCAACTTTCCTTGGTATTCCTTCCATTCTTTGATGACCTTCATGAGGTTTGGATGCTCTGCTCTAAATCTTTGCAGAAAAGCCTTGTCATATTTCTATTGCAGGGAGGGTAGATGGTACATTGCTTGTAAATATTATGCCCTGAAAGACCCTATGTTTTCTCCCTTTGAATCCTTGAATTTCTTGTCATCTATGCTTAAGTGGTCAATTACCCACTTAAAAATGTCTGTGTAAGGGAGAATTTTTGGCCTTGCGGCTACCTTGTGGACAAATGAACATGCAGCATTGAAGTAAGTCGCGTCTGAAGTAGCTGTCATGCCTGTTGTAGCGACTTTGGTTATTACCCTTGGATTTTCATCTTCGAAAATCTTATATATTTCCTCCCATGATTAACTGTCGTAATCCTTGTTGCAGGTGGTGTCTGAAAATAAGGGAGACATGTCTGAATCTTCAGTAGACAATGTTTGAGCAATTTATTTTCCTTTCTTGTTCATTTCAATCTTCCTCACTCTGTTAAATGATTTCCATATTTCAAGTAAACAGAGCGACCATTACAAGTATAGAGAATAGAGATACAAATCCGTTGTTTATATGAAACATGTATGAATAGATATGAATCTATTAAATATGATATTAATCATCGATAATCATTTCAAAATTAAATCTCTTACACCTTCGCACGAAATAGCTATCATTCAACTTAAGCGTTAGATCTTGAATTTCGGTTTGATACGACATAAGTCATTTAAAATTCTTGAGTAATTAAATGTTGTTGGTTCTCATGTCGCAACATATAATTTTCACCACTTGTGATGTTTACCAATAAATTCAGCGAAATGCGATCTACGCAAATCACACATCGCAACTCTTATGCGGTAATGAATTTGTGTTTGGTTAAGTCATGTGAAATGTGAAATGCGCATTCAAAAATTCAAGCAGTTGCGATTTATGGGACTTTAGAGCTTTATATTTATTGATTTTTTGGCTCGTCAGGTCCGCGTAATCGCAACTTATGCCGAATTTATTTACAAGTTGATCGTTTTAAATGAGGTGTGACGCAATAAAGGAAATATAACGATAATCGAAGCATTTGCAAGTTTTTTAAATACAACTTTGGAAAAGGCTTAGCGTGTTTTGCAGCCCGCGTGACTTAGAGGATTGCAAGTCTTTTGGGTTGTAAGCTATGCGGTTTGCGATGCGCACTAAGGAATAAAGCGAAAAACTCAAAGAAGACTTTATTTCCTAAGTTTTTTGCTTTAAAGATAAAAATAAATTTCATATTTATTTCTAAAGGGTCCCCATTTATTAAAATAAATGGGGGTTGTTGTGTGGCACAACAATACCATACAACCATCTAGCTATCCTTCCTTGAACGCGCTTGCTTCTTATACATATCAAAGATAGTTTTATTTTTCCAATAGAAGAAAGACTTTAATTATTCCTTTCATACTGCAACTCGACCATATGCATTCCTTCATCCTTCAAGAGTATTGTTTCCATACTATATGGAATATATACTAGTCAAAATGCATCTTCCAAGTACCTTCCTAAATAATGGTTCTTATTGGATCTTGATGATCCCTATTTGCAAAATGTCTACCTCTAACATGATGTTAGAAAATTCTTGGATGAACAATAATATGAAATATGGTCCCAATATTCTCATTCTTAAAAGCAATATGATTCTTACCAAAGAAACTTAATAAAGCAGGTTCTAATTCCTCTACTATCATATGCTTCTTCTTGTTATGATGCCATGATTTACAAAAACAAATATTCTTCTAGAGAATGTATCAATGCATGCTACTCTACTTTCTACTTAATAAGAGAAAGACAAATTGCATAAAGTACCTGATAGAGATGGAGCTTTCTTGAATAGTAAATATCCTTGGGATCTTCTCCTTTTGGATTCTTCTCGAGTTATCCCTTTTCTTCAATTATGTGAGCTTCACTTTTTTCCTTTATTTTGTTGTTCTTATTGTTTGAACAATCCCTCTTAAATTTTCCATACTCATTTCATCCAAAGCATTGAATATAGGACATATTTGGTTTTTTTTTGTACTTTACAAACTCCCCTTTCTTCTTCTTCTTGGACCTTGCAATAAAGGCTTGGGACCTTTAATTTGATTTGGTGTCATAATTTTCCTTTATCCTAGTTTCTTCCAAGATACATTGAGCCCATAACTCATCAAAAGGAATATTCTCCTTCTTCGAGTAGATACTAGTTTCAAAAATGCTCCACTCATGTGGAAAAACATTTAATACACAAGTAGTCATTTATTAATCAGAAGAAAATTGTCTTATTTGTGATATATTCATCACATAAGTGGCCATGTATTCATCCTTTGACTTACTTAGTCTATATAGTTGATTCCTTAAGGATATTTTCTACCATGATGTACTTATAGAGTACGACTTTACCAACTTGTCATACATAGCCTTGGATGTCTTCAAATCATAAACAAGGGGTAGAAGATGATCCTTAATGGATTCAACAATGATCCGTTGTGCCCTCACTTCCACCTTGTTGTATTTTGTTAACTCTCCAGTCTTCTCTTTATCTAGTATAACAAATTCACCAAGAACATATTCCATGACTTCATTTTCTATGAGTGCCAAGTCAATCCTCCTTTTCCATGCTAGAAATGTTTTTGATCCAGTGAGCTTGTTAATTTCCTTGCAAAATGTAGCCATATGATCTGTAGATTGAGACATAGTATACAATATGACACTTACTTGTAAAACAAGAGTCCTTATTCTTGATGATGTCTCCAACTATCTTGATGCTTTCAAGACCTTCAAGGAGACTTCAGATATGTTCTAGAATGATGACTTCTAGGATGCCTTCAACAATGGTGTCTTCGAATATATTCAAAGAGTGAATGATGATCCCAAGATTTCTTGATACTTCCTCTTCTTCAAGATGATGTAGTGCACAAGATATTTCAACAAGAGTTTGATCCTTCTTGATATGATGAGGTTTTCAACTAAATCTTGATGTAGAAGTCTTCCTTCTAGGTCAATAGGTCTTCTTTTCTATCCTTGTGTCCCTTAGGAAAGTAATCCCTTCATATTTCAACAATATGATCACCAAGTTGCCTTTTCCTATTTACCTTAGCTCTGAAACCATGTTGGAGAATGTAATAAGGAAGCTATTTAAATTTTTCTCCTTTTCCTTAATAATTGCTTGTGAACTTTAGTTATGTTTTTGTTCTTTCTTATTATATTTTTTCATCAGACAATTATCAAGAGAATGAACAATAAAAACAAATGACACAAGAAGTAGGCTCCAAGCCAGGGAAAAACCCCTCCAAGGGGGAATCCTAGAAATAATCTCTTCTCTTCTTATATAATCAGTTTAGGTGAGAAATACAAGACCCTAAAACCAAATTCAAGACCTCCTCCAAGCCCCAAGTCAACCCTCCAAGAATCAATCCCAAACAAATCAAAGTTTGTCCAAGTCAACCAAGGTCAAATTTCTTCAAAAATTATCCATATCATAATTTCAGCCTTCTTACTTAAGATATACAATTTTAGCTTCTTATAGACAGCAAAAACCCTAACATATTAGGCTTCTAAGAGATCCTTCCTTAAGTTGGTCAAATTCTTCAAAGTCATTAAGAATCAAATTGCTCCAATCACATATTTGACCCTCTTGTAGCTATGATATGAAATTATTAGCCTCTTGCAATTCAGACCTACAAATTTTGGCTTCCCGCAACATAACATAAACCCTAACCCTTGCACGCGTGAGCAGAAAAATCAAGTTTTTAACCTCTTTTCTTCGCTAAGGTTTTTATTCTTGTCTTCTAGTCTCCTTCGCTATTCTTGTCTCTCTTATCTTGCTTGATGTAGAATTACATAAGTGTGTGCTAATGAGATTGATATAGGCTTCTCTTGTGCTCGAATAGCCTCTTCTAAGTCGACTTGTCACTGGCAGGGTCAACTTTGCTTGGAGGTCCCTTTGACTTTCTAGACTCAAAATCAATTTTATTTTACATGTTACAGCTTGCCCAATAGGGTCTTATACAAATTAAAAGGACTCTCTTGACTCAAGAAAAATATTCTTTTGACTTGACAAACCTTAGAATCATGAAGAACATGTTTTACCTAGAAGACCAATAAAATGAAGCATGAAACCCATGCTTTAAAAATAATATTTTTTTTTCTTTTTTTTTCTTGTAATATAAGATATAAATAATGATATGAGTACAATGAAAATTATGAAGACTGAAACTAGTTACATTTTCTAACATGTCCCCCACCTTCCCCCAAACCCCCCTTTGTTAAAGTTCATAGAGCAGGGGGCCTCAAGTTGAAATTTGAGTTATCAATCTAGAATGCTAATTTTGATAGCACTTATAAGATGTGTGATTTTTAATGTGGCTCCATTTGATATTACAAATTAAAATTTAATTATAAAAACAATAAAATTTAATTTCATTGTAACACAATTTTATTTAGGAAAAGAAAATTATTATAAAGTATTTTGAAATAAAGTTACAACATCAGGGTTATCAAATGTACATTGAGATCAAAGAGCATTGATGTAATCGGGTGGTTTAATGTAACTACTCTTCAAAGGATGGATAAGTTTCTACATCCCATGGGTTAATGAACCTAAGTGGTTACAAGAGTTCCATAAAGTGCAAATGTTCATACATTGTGAAGGAATGGTGACTTGTAGATAAACCTTTCTAGACAACCATATTTAAATCATATTTACTAAAAAACTTGTGAATGGAATTTTGATATTTGGCAGTGCTCACAAACCACTTCTATGGGATAATATACCCCTCATACATATGGCTAAGATGGATCATAATCATGCATGGAATGCCCCTACTTGTATTTACTCAACTAACCAAGGAACAATCATTTAGTATGTCAATCAACCTTAAATAATGGTAGAATTTCTCAATAAATCATTTTGTGAAAAATTTTGGGTGCAACCATTTTAACAAACATTTTTATTCATACCAAATAAAATATTTAGGATAAGGGAACTTTGACAAGCAATTAGCATACACAATAAATGAAGCCCTCACTCAAATAGGAGAAACATATAACCCAACAACTTTTATTAGATTTGATGTTAAAAGTGCATACATGATTCAAAATTTTGAAACTTGGCAAAGTAGCATGATATGGTTGTAGCATACCATGAGATACGACTTCTCTTGAAATACGAATCCTATTCAAATTTAATTCAGCCCTTCCACAATAAATCGATACCCACAATTGCATATGATTTTTCTAAGCAAATTTATCTCTTCATGGAAAATTTGTCCTTTACAATCATAAATCCAATCTTTGCAAACAATAAACATTGTCTCCTCTAAGGAATTCAACCACCCTTAAGTACTTAAACTTTTCGGTGAAGGATAAATTTTGGTTTCTCTTAGGGACTCAGACCCAACAAATAAAATTGACCTCCAAACAATTAAATATGACCTTGGAAAAATAGATTTTCTCATGATAATTGACTCGTATCTCCAATTGAATTTAATTACTTTTTGTCTTCTTCCCTAAACCCAACTTGGTATTCAAACTCATATTTTTAGGGAAATTTGACTCACTTTATTATTGACACATCCTCATGTACTAGGCCCTCTATAATAGATATAACATGTATAAAAATATGGTCATTTGCAACAAATATATGCGACCTCGTAGCAATTTTGGTCCCAACAATTAAAATACAAAGTAGTAAATATAACTCAAACCATGAAACAAAGATCCGACTCTAGTAAATATGACAAGGTTACATAAATGCTAATCTTGTTTGATGAATTCGACCCCCAAATGGATTTCCAGCCACAATTGGTTAACCACCTCCAATTGGGATTCAATCACCACTAAGGAGGGCTCTACTTTATTTGGAAAATTCAACCTTGTCGAATATGGATCTCATTGCCATAAAGAATTCAACCATTGTCTATAAACTTGATTTCCATGAATTACCTTGAATCCTTGCTCAATGGAAACCTTGGAATTGATTTTGTCCTTGGAAAAAATAATTGTCAAATCCTCAATATTTTTACGCCCTTTATAAAAATTTGAATCTACAACAATTTATATACCCTTGCAGTATTGATTTTGACCCTACTATAAGAAAGGACATCCTCTAAAAGATTTCCCGCAAACAATTGAAATTTTTTCTGGCAAACTATCCTGGCCAATCCATACTCTCTAGTGAGAATCCTGAGGTGAATCCTCCTCAATTTGGTTAGGGTTTAATAAAAACCTCATACAAGCTACAAGTTTCTACCTCCCATGTGTTAATGAACCCTAGGTGGTCACAAGAGTTTATAATTATGATGCTTCTAAATAAGAAAAAAGGATAATAATGGATAATTTCATCTCATTCGCATTTATGTTATAATTTTGTCATTTAATTATCAAGTTCTCTACATAAGTTGTATTTGAGTCTCAAAACCCTCCCATATTAAGAATCAAACATTGAAACTAAGAAAACAAAAAATTTAAGGTAAATAAAATAGAACAAATCAATTGTTTGAGAGTTGTATTTGAGTTTCAAAACCCTCACATACCATCAATGCATGTATCTACTATAATCACGTCAAATTTTAGCGCATACAAACACAAACTAAAAAAAATCAACATTGACCCCATTCACAGGTCACTTTGTTCGAGGTCAAATTAAAACATAATTTCCACTCATTGATAAATGGACAACCTTGAAAATTGGTAGATGAACCAAAGTTAAAATTTGAGATAATCATATGAATCTGAATGAGCTTCTCTTGGTTTCAACCACGTGAAGGTGGAAGCTCATATGCCTCCCCACCCCCGTAACATCACTCTTAATTGCCCAATACCCAATTTATCTACTATAAGATATTTGAAAGCAACATAGTAAGAATCAAGCATAGAGACTAAGAAAACAAAAATTTAAGGATAATGAAAAAGAGCATATCAATTATTTGAGTTGTATTTGAGTCTCAAAACCCTTCCTTATTTTCAATGCACACATATACTATAACAATGTCAAATTTAAATGCATACAAGCACACATTGAAAAAAAATCAATGTTGGCCCCACTCACAAGTCACTCTATGTGAGGTCAAATTAAAGCATAATTTTCACTAATTGGTAAATGGACAACCTTGAAAATTGATAGACTAACCAAAGTTAAAATTAGAGATGATGATATAAACCTGAATGAATTTCTCTTGGTTTGAAGAATAATATATTCTCTACTGAATAAAGGTAGCCATGTGAAAGTGAAAACTCATATACGCCCTTTCCCCCACCCCCCTCGCATCATTCCCAATTTTCCAATACCCAATCTATCTACTATAAAATATTTGAAAGCAACATACTAAGAATAAAACATAAAACCAAGAAAACAAATATTTAAGATAAATTAAAGAGAACAAATCAACTATTTAAAAGTCGTATTTGAGTCTCAAAACCATCTCATACCATCAATGCATGCACTGTTATAACCATGTCAAATTTCAATGTGTATAACTGAAAATATTTCAACATTGGCCCCATTGAGAAGTCACTTTGTCAAATTAAAGCATAATTTCCACTAATTAGTAAATAGACAACCTTGAAAATTATTAGATGAACTAAAGTTAAAATTGAAAATTTGGGTAGAAACTTGAATGAACTTCTCATGGTTTCACGCGAAATTGGAAGTTCATATGACCCCTTGGCCCCCATTACACCAGTCTCGATTTATCTATTGTAAATAGTTGAAAATAACATAGTAAGAATCAAGCATAGAAACTAAGAAAACAAAAATTTAAGGTAGATGGAAAAGAACAAATCAATTGAAAACATATAAACACATACTTTATGTGTTTCAATATCATTCAATTAGAGGAAACTTTAGCCTATAAGTGCCCATCAATTTTTCACGTAATTTCCATGTCATAATATGTAAATCAATCAAAATCCTTTAAATTAATAAAGAGGCATGTAAATATTTTTGAGGGAAAAAAAATAAAAAAATAAAATAAAAAATAAGATATTAAAAATATTAAAAAAAAAAAAAATATATATATATATATATATATATATATATATATATTGTATTTTTGGCTTCTCTCCTTATAGGTTTACTCAAATTTCAAGTGTAGACACTCCTTGGATGCATAATTAAATTTTGCATCCAACGTGTACCCATGATGCATATTTTTTAGAGGACCCGCATTGATAAAAATTCTAAATACATTAAAAAAATGTGTTCAACACGCTTTTTTAATGTATCTACATTTTTTATCAATGAAAGTCTTCTCAAAAGCATGCATGATGGGTACTCGTTGGATGTGGAATTTAATTCCGCATCTAGCGAGTGTCTACACTTGAAATTTGAGTAAACCTATAAGGATATAAGTCAAAAATACAATTAAAAAAATTAGTTTTCTTCTTTTCCATCCAAAATTCATAACTCTTATTTTATTATTTTTCCTTAGGAGGCCACTTTTAGGCTGAAATTTCTTGTAATGAATCTTCTTCATCCAACTCAACATCCATATCATCTGATTTAGAATTGATGTTAAATGATTAGCCATATCAACATTATCATCAATGTCGTCATTTTCAATCATATCATCGTCTATATTATCATCAGAAACATTGTCTCCTACATTTGATTCAACTTCTTCAAGGTCTTCATCCGACACATCATTGATATCATCTTCATCCAAAACATTGGCTCAAACATCCCCTTGAACTTCTTTGACATCTTCATCTAACCAATGAACTAACTACCCCTCTACATCATCTTCTTCGTTATCATCTTCCGCTACATTATACTTTACCAACCTTCCTCTTGGATCATATCTAACAACATATGACCAACCCCCTCTACTTGGAACCTTCGAGTAAAATACTTGTTCACACTAGCTTAGAAGAACATAGGGTTCTTATCCTAGCTCAACATTCCTTGCATTAACCATGGTTAAATCCGTTAGCAGAATTTTATTAACAAGTCTATCAAATACCACATTCATTCAGTTGTAGCTTATAAAATTTAACATCAAACATAACATATTTGAAGGATTTAAAGTCACACTCAAGTATATCTTCCAAATACTCATAGCATCTATATTCAAATTTTCCTTGTGTAAGATTGCTATCTCATTTACATTTAGCTTCTTTGACCAGTGTAGCCATACCATACCATGATAAATACCATTATTAAAATGTATACATTGTTCAATATACACATTATGTTTGCAATGTATATAAATGTATGTCATCTCACTTTCGAGCAATTGTATTAAAATAAAACAAACCACATATAATTAATTACCATGGTATACCTTCATAATAATGGATTATGCAAAAAGACTGAAAAAAACATTGTTACCGATGAAATAGGTAACTGAACTGGTACCTACTTTTTTAGGTAGCAAGAAAAACACCTGATTTTGAAAAGTGGTTATGCAGAATCACTCTTTTTTTTTAGCATGTTTTTGGCACCTTTTCTTCTTCTTCTTCTTCTTCTTTTTTTGTGATGTTTTTTATGTCGATTTTGATTAGTGGTGGTGTATCATCACCAAATTTTTTTAGAGGATTTATTTTGACACTTTACATTTTCTAATGTCTTCTTCTTCCGTGAGATGTTTATTTTTAAGTGCATTTATGTACTTGTGTTTTAAAAAGAAAAAATTAATTTTTTTTAAATAAAAAATTGTAATGATATCTTCACTTTTTTACATAGATAAAAAAATGAAAAAATGGTCAATATTATAAAGTTTATATTTTCTACGTGTTTATGTATTGTTAATTAATATTTCAATGCACATCAAATAATTGTTGCTAAAAACCCAAAAATTTGAACCATATGACAAAAAAATACAAATTTTCAATATAAATAGAAAGTAAAAAAATACACTTTTAGAGACATTTTGTTAAAACAAAAACATGTTAAATAAACTAATTTTTTGGGAAAATCTTGACAAAAAAAACTTAAGAAAATAGCATTTTTATTGAATTTTATGTCAAAAAATAATAGTAATCACGTGTTTTTTTCAAAAAATAAGGATTCTTCTCACAAAATATCAAAGTCTAAACATTACAAGTAAAACTAATTGATAGATCTCAAAACCGAGCTTTATTTGCAAGCATAACTTAAAGATCATCAACAATATCAACTAATACATGTTCAACATCATCTAGAACATCATTAATGTCTTCTTCCGCAACATTTTCTGCTTCATTTTGGTCATTGTCATCTTCTAATGTATCTTTCATGTCTGCAAATCTTTCAAAGTGTCCCTTTCCAATCATTTCATATAATGGTGGTTGAGGTTCCTTTTCTTTTTTTGCCACATGTGATTCATTAAAATCCCCTTTCCTCAAACCAACTTCTTGCTTCACATCTGGAAGGAATTGAAGAGAGTTAATTCTTTGTTGAATAAATTTGGATTGCACTGGGTCTTTCTCAATGGCAATGCAATTTCTTCCTTTTGGTAGGCAACATGCTAGTGTTGTACCTAATCATCAAACACAAAAGAAATAAGTAAGAAAATTAGTATAAAGACATAAAAAGTAAAAAATAAAATGTTTAAATTTAAATTTGTATAATAAAACTTACCTGAACCTGAGAATAAATCCAAAATCCATTCTCCTTCATTTGAACATAGATCTATAAGATAGTTAATCAATGCTTGCATTTTTTTATAAATGTTAATTATATCTCCTTTTGCATCTTCATCCTCATATGTTAGTTTTCTTACAGATGCATCATGAACCAAAACTTGACTATGACTCTTCCCATCTACTCGATTCATAAGAATATGCTTATAGCTATCCTCTTTTGTCTAACATTCAACATGGATGAATTCACAATAATTTATAATAGGCTGATCTTCGGAAGAAACAATATTTGACTTATGCCTATAACATAACATAGTAAAAGTTTAATTAAATTGTACATAAAAATAATAAATAAATAATAAATAAATAAAAATAAATAAATAAAATAGAAAATAAAATAAAATAAATAAAATTTAACAGTAATCAAACATACAATTTCAAAGTCTTACCATGTAAGTTGCATCCTTGAGTTTGTTTTTCCCTTGAAGCTTGTTAATAACATTGCAAACTATGTCTGAATGAAATGTCACAAATCGCCAAAGTGGTGATGTTGTCACTTCTTCAAAACCCGTAACCACTTTACTAAAAGCTTGATAAATATATGGTTCACTATCATATTCAATGTCTGGGAAATTGAAACCATGAGGAATATCTGCAATAACTAGGGCATATTCCCTTTTAGGTATTAGTGATGCAATGTCTTCACAGTCACCTTGTATTACTTGATATTGGATATTGTCGAGCCCATTCCAAATGTAATGATTAAGAGTAAGATCAAGTTCAACATTCATAAGTTTTTTTATTTCTCATCTTTTCCAACTTAATTTTTTTAATAAAGCTTTTGAAAGTATCTAGTACTCCATTTCCATCTTTCTTCGACATCTTTAATGACATAAAAATATATATGTATAAGTAATAAAACAAAAATAATTTAAATATGAATAAAATGAATGTATAAATCAACATACTTTATTGAATGCAATATAAAAATATTTAAGTGTTGTTGTAGAACTTGCTTCTGGGTAGTGGCGCACAACATCATCCCAACTGTCTTCATTCAACATTTTAACCATGTGTTCTTGTATTTTCATAAAAATCTTCTGACTTAATAAATAAAGTTAAAACTGTTAATATAGTTACATGTATAACAAATTCTACTAACAACATTATGTTTTATTTAAAAGAAAATTATAATGAAAGGAAAATAATAAATAATTCAAAAAACTTACTTTTGAAATTCTGCACACATTTCATCCATTGATAATTCACCCAACTTCACATGGGCTAGTACTGATTTGACTAGTTTCTCATCCTTCACATCTTGCATTTTTCTCCAAGGTGTGATAGTCATATCCTCTAGAAGTTGCTTCATTTCAGGACCTGTCTTACTGTTGGTACATATTATGGGTTTACTCTTTTTAACCTTCTGATTTTTTATGAAAATATTCTCCCACCGCTCAAAAATTTCATCAATTAAATCTCATATCTCCCCAGTTCTAAATGCCAACTGAAAAATGTTATCCATGTTTCTAAATATATTTGAATGAATTTTTCCATATTTTTCTTTTATTTTTTCATCAATTTGATAACCTATTTCCACTAAACATTCCTTCCGAAATGTTAGACTAACTTGTGTCTTATCCCCACCACATTTTTCTATGAATTCATTATGAATAAATCTGACCCTTTGGATGAAATTCATTTTCATTCTGTACTCATTATCTGAATTATGATCCCATGCCAATAACTTTTATTCTACTTTTGTTAAGCCAACATAAATGATGCATTTCAATGTTTGAAAAAGATAGTTATTGGGATATTCCTCAATCAACTGTCTTTTAGCCTCTACCGAATGGTTCCCTTCAATTACATAATATTTATAATCAAAACATTTTGTCTTGTCAAATTCCTGTTTATTGGGAACCTGGCGTGGATCAACAAGAACCACATAATCCACCACATGTGCATATGGATTTAACCTGAACAATGTTTTCAGATTATGTACATGTAGGTGATGGGCCTTTCTAATTTGATATTGAGTTTGTCCTTCATCTGGCCTATAAAATTGGTTGACATTAAGCTCAAATGTTTGGCCACCAAGAATTAATTTATTCTTCCTCAACTCATATCGAATGGCATTTTTTTTTTTTTAATAATGCCATCCTCTAACTCAGCACCTGGTGTTATGATTTCTCTGCTTCCGTTAGAGCTTTCAGTTTGTTCTTCACTATTTCTCATGACTTTTACAGGTTGACCAATATTTGATTTCCTATTCTTATTGGTTAACATATCAGTTCTTTTATAAATAAGCTCTTCATCATCAGCTAAAAGAGATATATATTTGGCCATTTTTCTTTTTGGTGTCTAATTTGTTTTCTCCTTTTGCGCAATAGTTTTAATCTCCTCCTCACTAATTCTATCATAATTTTCAGTTTCATGTTCAACGTCTTCAAAAGCAACATGTTTAGGTTTACCAGATTGACCCACCTTAGTGACTCTTGGTTGATCGCCTCTTTGTACTATTCCAATGCCACGAGCTATTGATCTTTGCTTCAATCTCCTTTCCTCTGCTTTGTCTGTGTGGAAAGTGTTTATCATATTCATAACATTTGGCTCCATAAAATAAATACCTTCAAACATGTTTGAAATACTCGGAACAAAATCCTATGAAACAAAATAAAACATGTCAATGATCAGTAATTTATAAAAAAACTGAATGATCCTTAAAATAATGCATAGCGGAAATATAAATAAGCATACTTACAATGTTTTTTTTTTTTTTAGGAAAGGATATAGTTTTATATTAAAAGCTTTGCATGAATGCCTCAAATCATATTACAAAATATGGGAGAAAAGCCCAATTTTCCTCATCTGTCAGGAATTCTATGACCCGGATACTTATATGCTGGTGCTTCTTACATTTAGTGATCGAATCAATCTCTGAAATTTTCCCTAACTTGTGGATACAAACGAATTGTTGCACTAAAATGCAATAAAACAAATAAACTAGATTTTAAGGGATGGGATCCCACTCTTCTTCTCTGTCTCTTAAAAGAGTGTCGGTGGAAAGAAGAACAACTTTGTTGGCTTCCAAATCTGCGTCCTTGTTATTCTCCTGCAATACATGGAAGAATTTCACACTTTGAAGAGATTTGACCATTGTTTTGATTCTTGTCACCAATCTTGCAAGCCTGAGGTATTTAGGAACAGAGTTGTCCAGAATAGTTTTTATAATGGACTGAGAGTCACCAATTACATTTGCCTCTTTGATGCCAATTTCCTTGACTTGCTTGAGGCCTTGGAGCAGAGCCAGCGCTTCTACTTGGGTGTTCGTGTTATGTCCCAAGCCCCAAGCATAACTATGCACAATGTTGCCCTCTAAATTCTTTATGACACCTCCTGCCCCTGCTATCCCGGGATTGCCTTTGGCAGCCCCGTCGAAGAATAAAGTATGTTTGCACTGCTTAATGATCCAAGCATAGAATTATTTCTCGATGAGTCTGATTTGCCATTATTTATTTGTCTTGCTTTGCCTTACTGTTACAGAGAATTGAAGGCCCATCATGTCGCCCCATTCCAAATCCTACTGGCTTAAGTTTATTCGCTCAAGCTGATCGCCCAAGCTTTATTTTAGCTGGCTTTTGATCTTGGCCATGGTTATCTTTTCATTCTGTGCTTTACCTCTAAAAATTCTCTTATTCCTTTCAAGCCAGATTTTTCAACAAATAATCTTTGGCAAGAAAAGCCAGACGGCCTTAAAACTGTCATTATTTGGGAGTACGCCTAGATCGCTGTGCATCCAACTAGAAAACAGATGAGTGATGGAAGTGGGGGTTGCGAAATTGTTTCCCCAAGGACCCACTACCTCATGCCATACCTCTGCAGCGAATTTACAATCCAGCATTAGATGACTGGAATTATCTTCATTTTCGCAGCACATAGACGGCCCATGGAAGCCTCTTTTCTTCAATCTGTCCTCTGTCAAAATTCTGTTGTGGCACATGAACCAGCAGAAGAAGTCAATTTTTGGGATGGTTTTCTGATGCCAAAGCCCATTCCAAATCACAAGATTAGGCAGGACATGTGGTTGTTCCTTCAATTTGGCATATCCCAACGCCATTGTATAGTATCCAGAATGTGAGCCCCATCCACGCTTATCATGCCTCCTTGCGTGGATCAGGGCCATGCCCTTCAGATGAGTGATCAAAGCATCCCAGTCCTACTTCAGATCCGATGGCACCTGGATTTGCTTCAAACAAATCCAATCGCAGTCGTCCTAACACGAGATGTCCCACAGGGAATTGAAACCAGTGTTGTACATCCAAGTTCGCAGCGCATGCAGAGAGTGATTTTCGGCAAGAGGAGGCTTATTCATTATGTTGTCATCCCAAATTTTGATTTGTTTTCCATTGCCCGAAATCCAGTAAGCATGTTTGTAGAAATTTGAATAATAGCTGAATTATTCACCGAGATTATCCTGATTACACACTATTTAAGCTTCATGCATAATACATAACCTCTTCTACAATTGATCATCAATATGTGGAAATAGAAAGCAGTCGCATGCGCTCATTAAAACATAATCAAGCACACATATCAACACAGTATGTAATGGGGAAAGAAATAGCTGAAAACCCCCAACTATCTGTATATTATAATGATAGACAACATGTAACAATACATAGCACAATACTCCTCACAAGTACTCAGTACTATCTCCAAAAGTTACACACAAACTTACTAAGATTTGAACAAGTCATGGGTTCAAATATCCTCCACAAGTCTGCCTGCCTCTACTGCGCAATCCAAGTTGATTAATGATGAGATCCAAGTTCGAATCCCACTAGCTCCAACTGCGCAATCCTCATTGGCAATCTCCATCAATGTGTGTGCAAATCTCATGCACATGTATAGTCAAAATCGACCATCACACTCACCCTTTCACCACTCCTTAACACTTTGGTTCTACCGGGAATCGCTCCATGCATTTCGGGCTAATCAGATGTTTCAGTTGATTTTATGACTAATAATTAGTGAATTAATTAATAATTAATTCATACCACTCATCTCTAGTGTATTAGCCAGTTAAACTAAATACAACTAGTTCAACTAAGTTAAACCGAACACAACTCCATCAACTCCTCAATCAACTCCACCAAAACTCTGCCACATGAGTCTAACTGAAGTCAACCATGCAATAGCTCAACTAACCCTTAGGAAAAGCGTATTTCCTTCTGTCAGCTGCATGTGCCACATCCAAGCATCAAACTGAAGTGCTCCAATAGGATAAGATAATGTTTATAGTCCAAATATTATTAAGGGTTAATAATATTCAACTGTTCTATTTTTAGACTGGCAGTCTAAAAAATAGATTCTTCCCAATGTCTAAAAATAGAGGTCCATCTATTTTTACCAACTTGACCAATCATCCATAAATATCATCCTGCAACTCATAGACCATGATCCATATGTCTAAAAATAGACATAGTCTAAAAATAGACTTTGCGCCAAAATAGCCTGCGAGCCCACTTAGTGAAGGCGACTTTTCACTAAGCTCCATCATCTGTTGCATTTTCAATCCTCTCCTCAACAAGATATGGATTATCTGCAACCCCTATCCTGCCTCTGTGGTATTCGAATTTGCTCCTGGTGAGTGCCTTCGTCAAGATATCAGCATCCTGATCCTCCGTGGGAATAGATGAAAGTAACATGATTCTCCGCCGCACACAATCTCTGATATGATGGTACCTGATGTCGATGTGTTTGGATCTATCATTAAATACTGGATTAGCCGAGAGTTTAATGCAACTCTGGCTATCACAATAAATCACAGTAGGCTCCAAGTGTGACCCGAACAACCCGACCAGGATCTTCCTCATCCATATGGCCTTATGCAAACAAGCTGTTTATACATACTCACTCCACGAACCTGAAAGTGCCGATCTCTCCGTCTCGCTCGATCAAGAAATCGTCAATTCGATGACTCGAAGATCCCTCCAGATGTGTTCTTCCCGTCCTCTGGGCTCCCCGCTCCACCCGCATCCGTGAAGCCACATAGCTTCACCTCATCCCTTGGTCTACTCACAAGCTATATCCCGATGTGCTTCTCTTAAGATAACGAATACATGTGTTGTTCCGGCCTTCCAAGAGCTTTCTGTAGGGCTTAACCATAGCTGGGCAGTCGGGTTAACAAGATAGCATATCGGGTCGTGTATTGACCGATACATAAGCGACCTCCACCAACCGTCGATAAACAAAGGCATCCACTACCTCCCGCCGGCGAGCATCCTCCGTCCTCCAACCTCCAGGAAGAGGAGTATCAATAGGCTTGCAGCCATGCATGTTGAACTTCTCCAGTATCTCCCGAGCATACTTACCCTGAGAAACAAATAGTCCATCACCGCGCTGCCAAATTTCCAATCCCAGGAAATAATGAAGGAGGCCCAAGTCCTTCATCTCAAACTCTCTAGCAAGATCCTCCTTGCATGAAAGTATCAACAGCTCATCACCCGTCAAAATCAGATCATCTACATACAATACAATGATCAGCAACTTCCCCTCCACCACAATCTGGTACAGGTTAGGATCCGCCTCACTCTTGGAGAATCCAAGTCTGGTGAAATAACTGTCTATCCGTGTGTACCAAGCACGAGGTGCTTGTTTCAACCCATACAGTGCTCTCTTGAGTCTGCACACATGCGACTCACTGATGAAGATCTCGAAACCTTCGGGCTGCTCTATGTACACCTCCTCCTCAATGACTCCGTTGAGGAACACAATATTCCCATCCATCTGATGTATGTGCCACCTCATCTGCGCTGAGAGAGCTAGGATCGTCCGTATGGAAGAGTACCTTGCGACAGGTGCAAGGGTCTCCTCATAATCGATCCCCTCTATCTGTGAGAAGCCTCGGGCAACAAATCTTGCCTTGTACTTCTCCACACTCCCGTCAGCTGCCTGCTTCACTTTGTAGATCCATCGCGAACCCACCACTGATTTCCCCACCGGTCTTGGGACAATCTCCCATGCACTGTTCCTGACGATCGAATCATATTCTTCGATCATGGCATCAACCCATGCGGGTTCCTCCAAAGAGGATGGCTCCGTCACAACACATTGACTCACAAGAGCCATGTATCCAGTGTACTGATCCGATGACTGCCTCTGTCTGCGCTGTGCTATAGGTGGTCTCTACAATCTTCTCCCGCACTTGGAGCCAGTGTCTATTAATAGTGGGGCTTGCGCCTCTATGAGTGCATTCTAATGAGTGGTCTCTTCCTACTCCATGAACTTCCTCTTGTGGCTGATCCGGTCATCCGGAGTTTGTACTTAGGAACTATTGCTCTCAACTACATGCAATGGTGTGGCTCTCTCGCTTTGTCAGCGTTCTCCTCTGCTTTTCTCCTCCCCTGAAATTTGATATCCCGTCGCACAACAGTCTTGCGACTGTCTGGAAAATACACACGATAGTTGTGGGGTGTATCAGTGTACCCCAAAAATATCCCAACCTCTGCGGTCGGATCCAGCTTCTTCCTGGCATCCTTCATCACATGCAAGTAGACAGGTGAACCAAAAATCCTCAAATGGGAAATATTAGGTCTCTTACCAGAAAACGCCTCCTCCGGTGTACTCATGCCAAGTATCTTGTAAGGACAACGGTTCTGTACATATACTGCAGTATTGCATGCCTCTGCCCACAAGTGAAGGGGTAGACCCTGATCATGCAACATCGCCCGTGCAGCACCCACGATCATTTTTTTCTTCCGCTCAGCAACCCCGTTCTGTTGTGGGTTATGAGGTGCAATGAGCTCTCTCCGAATTCCTTCTGCACTGCAAAAGTCCTTGAATTCAGTAGAGATGAATTCACCACCATTGTCGCTCCTAAGAGCCTTCACATGCTTCCTCTATTCCTTCTCAACCAGCGCCTTGAACTCACAGAACTTTGAGTATGTCTCGCTCTTCTTCTGCATGAAGAAGATCCAGCACTTTCGAGAACAATCATCAACAAAGATCACATAGTACTTGTGCTTTGTTGTCGAAGCTACTGAGAAAGGTCCACACACGTCTGTGTGAATTCTCTCAAGGATCGTCGTGGCGCGACTATCCTTCTCGTGAGAGGTGGCTTTCAAAAAATTTCCCAAGGTACACCCCTCAAAATTTATCCGACCGCGCAAGAGCAAGCCTCTTAGGAAGCTCCGTAGAAATTCCTGTCATAAAGATCTTCAAAGCTCCATGTGGCGGCCCACCCTCTGCTGGCCTGTCACCATTCCCAGCCACTACCTCTTCTCCTTGGCTGCCATTGCTGCACCGCCATCTACTTGCAACTGATAAAGGTTCTTGATTTGAACCCCTATCTTCCGGGTTTCTCCAGTTGTCTTACTGCGTAGGAAAGCCTTTCCCTCGCTGAAGACAACATCATACCCCTTGTCTTATAACATCGCCACAGAGATCAGATTCTTCTTCAATCCTGGAACATGCATCACTTCCTTCAATACGAAGGGTTTACCAGACTCCCTCTCAAAGGAAATGGTACCGATACCAGTCGCACCGTATCTACCATCATCGCCCATCTCGATGTGCACTCCAAGGATATTTCTCATCCGCATCTAAAAATCGTATCTCGATCTCCACACAAGTGAAAAGACGACGACCGTCCAAGAACCCATACTGATCCCATCACACTTGAGACCAAGCATGCGACGAAACAAAATCCAACTCAAACCGTGAGGCTATACCTCCGCCGCAACCAGCAGCTTGCTTATTTTTCTTCTTCTGCGGACAATTTGTGGCATAATGTCCGTGCTGGTGACAGTGAAAGCACTTCACCTTGGACATGTCCTGCTTCTTGCCTTTCGCACCGAAATGAGAAGCTTTCTTGCTCTTCCCCTTCTTTGCTTTGGCAGCCAAAGCACAATTTTCTTCATCAGATGCCTTTGATGAAGATCTGTCCCTGGTATTCTGCCTTATCTCCTCTTGCACAAGATCCGACCAAAGTCGCTCCCATCCTGGCAATTTCTCCCGACCATTGACAGAATCCTGATAGGCATGCCAACTCTTCGGAAGACCAAGGAGAGCCAAGCTCACCAATTCCTCATCATCAATAGTCACCCCCACACTTCCCATCTCATCCCTGCATTGGATGAACTTCGTGAGGTACTTGGGCATACTGTCGCCTTTCTCCATCTTTATGTGTCTGAGTTTATCCTTGAGCGCCAACTTCCTCTGGTCGCTCTTGCTTTGGAATAAATATGTCAACGCTTTCCACATCAAGTATGGAGAAGCTTTTCCATGCATGCTAGATACAATGTGATCCTTCACGCCCTCCAACAGAATTCTTCGACATTTCGCCATCTTCTTTTGCCAAGCCTCAACTTGAGCAGCATCAGTAGGCTTTGGGATCTCAGTCTCTATGAACTCCTTCAGCCCGTTATCATCTAATACTGCCTCCATTTTTTCCTTCCATGCAACATAATTCGAACTGCCCTCAAGGGCATATTCCAGTCGCAATCCGTTGAAAGACATTTCAACTCTAGCACCAAGAAAACTGCTGCAAATTCAAATTCCAAATTCTGCTGCAAATTTGAATTCCAAGCTCAAAACTCGGCTACTTCTGGATCTGTGAGAACAAAGTATTTCTAGCACAGATTTTCTAGCACAGATATCGATCAGAAGTGGAATTTATCAGAGATCATCTTAAGAAGATGATCCAAAGCACCAGTTCATATGGAACATCAATCGAAATAATTGTAATCACCGTAATAGATCTCATGATCAATTTTGTTCGATAACATGTAGAAATTTCATCATTAGGCTGAATTATTCACCAATATTATCCTGATTACACACTATTTAAGCTTCATGCATAATACATAACCTCTTCTCCAATTGATCATCAATTTGCAGAAATAGAAGCAGTCGCATGCGCACATTAAAACATAATCAAGCACACATATAACACAGTATGTAATGGGGAAAGCTTACAGCTGAAAACCCCCAAATATCTATATATTATAATGATAGAGAACATGTAACAATACATAACACAATACTCCTCACAAGTACTCAGTACTATCTCCAAAAGTTACACACAAACTAACTGAGATTTGAACAAGTCCTGGGTTCAAATATCCTCCACAAGTCTGCCTGCCTCTACTGCGCAATCCAAGTGAGTAATGAATGAGATCCAAGTTCGAATCCCACTAGCTCCAACTGCGCAATCCTCATTTTCAATCTCCATCAATGTGTGTGCAAATATCATGCACAGTATACCGCCAAATCGATAGTCAATCACACCCTTTCACCCACCTCTAACATTGGTCTCCACTGAACTGTCCATGCATTGCAGTTAACTGATGTGTTCTTTAGTTGATTTATGAGTTAATAAATAGTGAACTAATTAATAATTAATTCACACCACTTATCACTAGTGTATTTGTCATTTAGACTAAATACAACTAGTTCAACTAGTTTAAACAGAACACAACTCCACCAATCAGTTTCATCAACTCCCACTAAATCGCCACATGAGTTCTAATCAATAACCATGAATAGCTTCAACAACCTTTAGAACAGATTTTCCTGCCAACAGATGAAGCATATCCAAGCATCAAACTGAAGTGCTCCAAGAGGATAAGATAATGTTTATAGTCTAAATATTATTAAGGGTTAATAATATTTGACTGTTCTATTTTTAGCCCGGCAGTCTAAAAATAGAAATCTCCCAATGTCTAAAAATAGAGGTCCATATATTTTTACCATCTCGACCAATCATCCATAAATAGCATCCTGCAACTCATAGACCATGATCCATAGTCTAAAAATAGACTTTGCGCCAAAAATAGCCTGCGGACCCACTTAGTGAAGGCGACTTCTTTTCACTAAGCTCCATCATCTTGTTGCATTTTCAACAATGTTGATAGATCATCAAGATGGCCTGATCGCAAAGCTTGAGCATATGCGAACCAGTTTTTGTGAGGGGACTGTCCAGACATCGTTTCCTTTGCCCGCTGAGATATTTCCTCCACATAGATTTTTTTCGCCCAACTAGGCTTAGAAGCAATGATCCTCCAAATGATTTTTCCCCCATAGCAACGATTTGAGTGCAAATATATTTGAAATTTAATCCTCCTTCCATAAGAGGCTTGGTGACTTTGTCCCAACTAACAAGTGAGATTATATTTTCATTTTTTTTGCCACATTTCAAAACAAAAAAACCTTCGAATGAGATCCTCCATCTTCCTGAGGATGCAGATTGGGGCCAGAAAAACAGAGAATTGAAAGATCGGAAGACTGTTGAGGACAGCCTTGATCAGCACTAAATTACCAGCAAGATTGAGCCATGAGAAACCCCAGGCCTAGATCTTGAGTTTAAACTTGTCTATTAGTGGGAGCCAATCTATGTTGAAGGAGTTTTTTAGGAAGATTGGGAGGCCCAGATACTTGAACGAAGTCCAAATGGAGGAGCCACTAAAGCCAAGACACCTAGAGATAGCATAGAGAGTGTTGTTACAAATATTCCAAATGTAAATATGGCATTTCCCCTTATTTAATTTTCCGCACGTAGCATCACAGTAATCATCCAACACTTCTTTGAACCTTGTAGCAGAAAACATTGAGGTTGTGCCCAGTAGCAGATAATCATCGAAAAATAAGGCATGATTTATATTCTTTACTCCTCTGGTAATGTTAAGGCCCGGGATCTCTTGGTCAAGTTGCTTCTTTTCCAAATAGAAGCTTAGAAAAGAGGATTGAAGAACAAATAGAAGGGGAGAAAGAGGACACCCTTGCCGAAGCCCTCTTGTAGCTTTAAATAAACCTGTTGCTCGCCCATTCACCAGAGGGGCGATCCAAGGCTCTGAGATACAAGCACGAATCCATTTTATGAACTCAAGCCCAAACGCAAACTTTTGCATAACCTCAAAGAGAAATTTGTGTCTAACACGATCAAAGGCATTAGCTATATCTAGTTTGACAGACATTCCCTTTTATTTTCATTGCAGGTTTGAGTGTATCGCCTCTTGTACTAGGACAAAATTGTCCACAATCTGCCTCCCATGAACAAAACCACCTTGATTCTCATGGATAATATTAGGAAGGATACCTTTCAATATATTGGCTATCACCTTGGTAATCATCTTGTAGCCTATGTTGTAGATAGAAATAGGTTGAAATCTGTTAAAAGCACTAGCTCCCTTTTCCTTCGGAATGAGGGAAAGAAAGGTTGAGTTCGTGCTGCCCCCAATTTTCTGACAGGCTTGGGACTTTAAGACCATTTTGTGCAAATCATTTTTCACTATCTGCCAACAAGAGTGGAGAAATCTAGCTGTGAATCCATCCGGTCTGGGGGTTTTATCGGGCTTCATAACAAAGAGAGCAGTCGTTATTTCCTTTCTAGCAACCTTTACTACCAGGTGCTGGTTCATCCTGGAGGTTATCTTTGAAGGAACCACATCCAAGAACTTAGAATTCTGATCCAGCACACCTTCTTCACTGCAAAAAATTTTAAAATGAGAGAAATTTTCCCTTTTAATTCTCATGAAGTCAGTGTGAGTTATGGAATCTTCCTTGATTTCTGAGATGGAGTTGAAGCTTATTCTCGCTTGGGATTGTTTGTGGAAGAAATAATTTTTTATGTCTCCCGCTTTAAGCAAAAGGCTGCAAGACTTTTGTCTCCAAAATTCTTCCTCTGATAGACATGCCTTATGAAAATTTTGTTGTAAATATGCCTCCCTGTTTAGAACTTCTTTTGTGATGTCTGCATCTTTCATTTGCAAGTGATGGAGCTCCAGACTGTCTTGGGCATGCTTTCTTTCAGCCGCTGGGTTAGGGAGAGTTTTGGCCCAACTTTTCAGAACAACTTTCACTCTTTTGAGCTTTTCCTCCCAAACGAAGAAAGGAGAACCCTTGACAGGCATCCTCCGACTTTCCTTTACCTTGTCCATGAAGTTCGGATCCTTGACCCATAAAGGACTAAATCTGAATGGAATAGGACCAAGATCATTTTGGGCCAACAATTCAAGCTTGATCGGTTTATGATCTCAAGCGTTGTAAGGGAGAATATGCATTCTAGCTTCTAGTCCTAAAAGGATAAAGGAGCTTTGAACAAGAAATCTATCTAGTCTTGCTGCAATATGCCCAGGACCGACTCTTTTATTTGACCAAGTGTACTTACCGTTTGAGGGCTTAATGTCGAGCAAGTCTCAATCCTGCATGAGGTCCTCCACCCATTCCCTTGCCGGATCCCTAACGATTCTTCCTCCTCACTTCTCAGACATAAGCAAGGTGAGGTTGAGATCGCCAGCAATGATGGCATTTTCCAGGTTCTCTATATTTGTCAGGTTTCTGATAAAGTCCCAGTAGGCCTTCTTCTCCCCTGTGTTTACTGGGACATATACATTGAAGAGGCTAAATACCTCCTTAGTACCCTGATGCTGGAGTTTCATGAACAGTTAGTGAGTATTTTGGATCTCAGTGACCATCGTGTACTTTTTGATATTCTAAAGAGTGCCCAGCCGGCCTGATGCTCCTCGAGCTGAGACGGCATGTCCTCCCCCTTCATTCCAAAGTTTCTTATTTGTTTGGAGGAAGTCTTTGTCCTCCATTTTTGTCTCCTGTATTAGAAGAATATCTGGGGCTTCTATCCTTAACAAGATTCTTATGGCTTCTTCTTTCACTTTGCTCCCCATTCCTCTACAATTCCAAGAGACAACCTTCATCACTTACTTTTTTGGGTGTGATGAGCTCCCTTGGAGCCCTGTGTTTGGTTTCTTGTCATCTTCGGAGTTCTTGCCAATAGCTTCTCCAGGGTTGGTTGACTGCCCTGGAACTTTTCTTTTTAAGTTTCTTGTTCTCTATCTTCCCGGGCAGGCATTCGACCTCTTGTCGATCTTCTAGCTGAAATTTGTGATTCTCTTATTTCTCCTTCCTCCTTTGATTCCTCTTAATCTTATTCTTCTTCTTCAGCTTTTGCATGCTTCTCCTTAGGTATTTCTGAGGCGCTTTGTCCTTGCCTCGAGCCTAAGGGTGTCCCTTTTTCTGGGGTCACTTTCTTTTTCATTTCAACCTCCAGGACTTCCACTGAAGCTGAGCTTAAGGGCCCAAACTTTTTTTCTTGAACCTTCGGGGGAGGGTTTTGCAGATCAAGAGACGGATGAGGACCTTTACCTTTTGGAGCTCCAGTAGGTTTTTGGGTCTTGTGGGAATTCTTTGATCTCTTGACCTGATTCCAGCCCTCCTCTTTTCCTTTCTCCGCCTCTCCATTGCTCGGACAACCCTAGAAAAGTGTCTGTATTCGTGACATTTTCAGCACTTGAAAGGAAGATGCTCATAATCTAGTTTTTTAACATGAGACCAACTGTCGACATTGATTTTTATTGCCTCCAGTAGTCCCATCTCTAAATTGACCTCGACACAAATTCGGGCACAGTCGTATTGGTCCTTATTGTTTGCCTGATCAACAAATTTTCCCAGAGTGTTGCCTATGTGCTTCAGAGATTCCCAGTTCCAGCAATGCACTGGGAGATTCGGCAACCTAACCCACACAGGAATGGCCATCGAGACATCCACTGCTGGATCAAATTTTGGTGTCCACTTATTGAGATACAGGCCTTGAGGTTCCATGAAGTAAGGGCCATTCCTAAATATTAGATCTTTGTCCTCTTTTGAGATGAATTCGAACAGAAAGTAGCCTCTCCCCAAGAAATACAAGGTTACATTGTTCTTGATCAACGACATTTAATTTTTGACAACCCAGGTCTCCATTATTTTTTGAGAGGGCTAAATTCCAGTAAACTGACCCACAAGGGCGCAATCCGCCAGAGACAAGGCAACCTAGATCAATCCCTCTAGGGGAAGGGAGATTTCTAGAATGTCATCCAACTTCTTCACGAACTTGGCAGCTTCTGATTTCTTCCTTTTCGGCAGCGACGCCAGCAGCGATTTGAAGGCTTCATCTGCGGACGGAGGAGGAGGGGGAGGAGGGGCCTACGGCGAACCCAGATCCTCCTTGGCTACGAGAGGGATCCCTAGCACTAGGCGCGTGTGGGCTCACAGGTGTTCAGCAGCAGCAGCGGGTATATTTTTCAATAAACATCAAGAATACTTACAATGTTATTTGCAATGTTGCTTGAGATTTCTTCAGACAAATTTGTAGATATTTCATTTGTGTCATACTTGACCTTTGATAGACGATATCTAACCTTGTCATGTTTATTAGCCTTCCTTGCAAGAACATAAATAGTGTTTGTATTCGGGACCATACATATGTCTCGTACTCTGCCCATCACATCATATGGTTCATTTAAGTCAATCATACCACAAACCAGATAGATATGTATATCAGCCTCTATTTCATTGTCTTCAAGATACCATGAGAAATCAGTTTTATTTATTTCATCAGCGTTCTTCCAATCATAAATAAGCTTTAATGAACCTAATGGGCCACTTGCTTGACTTTTATTAGTGTGTGCAACAATGTCCTTATTGCGTCCAGCAGTATCCATAGCGCGTCCAATTGCAACTTTAGATTTGGGAGTTGTATCCATAGTGTGTCGAGTTGCAACTTTAGATTTGGGAGTTGCTGCCCTAGGTGCAAAAACATTCACAGGAAAAAAAAAATATATATATATATATATATATAAAATAAAAAATAAAAATTGATGCCATTTTCCTGATAAAAATAAATATATATATATATATATATATATATATATATATATATATATATATATATATATATATTAGTTAATGAGAAAACAATTAATCAATTTTTTTTTTAAGTTTGCCAATATAAATTTAAAATTTACTGAAAAATAATGTCAAAAAAAAAAAAATTTAAAATTTATTTGTAAAACCAAATAAATTGAAAATAAACCAATAAAATTAACTATAGAACTTTTTCATTTAAAAACAAAATATTAAAAATCATATTTAGATATATGCATATATATCTATATAATATTTTTTGAAAACATTTTATAAAAAAATTAAAATTTGTTTTAAATTGTATAAAATAATTTAAAAATAAAAATAAAAATTAATTTCAAACTTAAGTTTTTGTCTAATATTTAAAAAACACACACGCACACACACACAAATATTTAATGTTAAGATTAATTTATTTATTTTAAGCTAAAGAGTTTATTTAAAAAAATGTTAATTTTTTTTTAAATTTTAATTGTGTTGGTTTATTAAATATACACTTAATGAATTATATTTTAAAATTTTAAATATAATGAATATAATTAAAGCATATATTTTAAAATTTAAATTTAAATTTAAAACCTATAATGTTTTATTATATTTTAAAATTTCACTTTATAATTTTGAAATATTGATATATACACTATTTATTAAATTTTAAATATAAAGTAAATTTTAAAATTTAAAATTATTATATTGTTTATAATTATAACTCTAAAATAAATTTTAAAATTAAAATTTTATTTTATATCAATATTTAAATTATATATTTAAAAATAAATAAAACTTTAATATAAAACATTAATGATAAAAAGACTTACATAGCAATCTGTTATTTTTCCCCCATTAATTCTAACTTCTATAGAAAAAGAATCTAGATAAAAATAGTCCTTACAATGGTTTAGAGAATGATATTTCTAGCCTAAGGAATGAAGGTAATATCCTTTTTAATGGGTGACTTTAATGCTCGAACTTCAAGCAACCAAGCTATTCTTCTAAGCAATCATTATAATCTCAATCCTCTTTGGTTAGACAAAGACCTTACTCCGGCTAGCTAGTACAAAAGGAGCTCGAAGACCTCGGGGATAATTTTTTTTGGGTCGAAGCTAGTCAAGCTCTGTAGTGCTCAAGATCTCATAATTTGCAACGATCAAAGAAGTGGCCCAATTCTAGCCGGATGACTCGCATCCATGGGCTTGGTAGCGAGTGTGGTAGACTATGTTATTTCGATCTCCCTTTATACAACGAAATAATAAATTTTGACATCTTAGACGACCACGAGCCCGACTCGATCATAGGCCTTTACTTATAACTCTCAATTTTGTCATGCATAGAGATCCCATAGAAGATAATCCTTATAGCCAAAAGAACTTAATCTTTGATAGAAATAAAAACGATCTCTTTCTAAATTAATTAAAAACTAATTTGCTTCCTTTATCTATTATAGAAAACATAGATAATCATAATTTTACTACAACCCTCTCATATTCTATTAACAAGTTCTCAATTGAAGTTTCAAGTAATAAAAGAAATAGCAAAACCAACCCATGGTATGAAAAAGATTGTAAAAGTGCAAGGAGAGCAATTAAGGAAGCTGTTGATGAATCTCTTAAAATTGACAAGATAAAAATCTACAAAGCCCTAACTAAAAGGGAAAAAAGGAAATATATTCGTAAAAGACAAGAGAATCTCTTAAACCTCTCTAAGGTGGCTCCTAAGAAATTACGGGAGGCAGATTCTAACTAGGAAAACTAAAGATAATAATAAAATTTCTTTACACGACTAGAATTCCTATCTTAAAAAGATTTATGAATCTCCAAATTTCAGGGATAACTTTGAAACCCTGCTCATAACGAAAGAAGTTTTCTCATTAGAAGACATTGATTTTGGGGTTAAACGCCTGGAAAATGGAAAAGCTAAATACATTGAAGGTCACCAGGTGGAAATCTTAAAAATTGGAGGTCCTGTCCTCATCCCCTCCATCCACAAGATTCTGAATCAAGCGGTCAAGCAAGGGTTCCCTAAACCATGGACTCAGAGCCTCATTATCCCTGTTTTTAAAAGTGGGGATACAAATAACCTCTCTAATTATTGGACAATTATGATCAGCCCTCTCTTAGCCAAGAAAAATGGTATTATTTTGGAAAATAAGTTGAGCATATGGCTTGAAATTGAAGGTAAGCGAGCTAAAGGCCAAGCGGGTTTTAGAAGGCAACACTTAACAATGGACCACCTCGTTACGCTTAGGATCATTGTGGAGGAATGTCGCAATGATAAATCCAATCTCTTATGTTGCTTGGTCGACTTTAGAAAGGCTTTCGATACAATTCCTAGAAAACAACCTATGGAATAGATTAGAAGAGCTAAATGTTCCTTTCGAGCTAAGAGTGGCCTCTATAATGTTATACGAGAATGTAATTTCCAAGTTAAAGAGAAATGAGGGGTGATCGAAAGATATTAAGAGTAATATCAGAGTTAAACAAGGTTTCCCCCTCTCCCCTACCCTATTTGGCATTTACATCAACAAGCTAGAAGGTTGTTTAGAGGAAGCAAGTTGTGCTAGCACGATCTTAGCTGGGATAGTCATCATCCTTCTTCTCTATGTTGACGATATTGTTTTTTCTCGCAATGTGCCCATCCGATCTTGATAAGCGACTTAGAATTCTTAAGTATTTCTACTCTACCATGGGTATGATTGTTAACATCGACAAATAGAAATTTATGATTATCAAATCCAAGAAGGACACTTAAGCTAATTTTTTGTATGACAATAGCAACTTGGAGGAAGTGTCTTCTTATAAGTATCTAGGAATTGATATTCATCAGAAGCTCAACCGGAACTATAGCATTAAGAAAAGGATTAATGGAGGGTGTAAAGCTTATTTTGGTCTTGAAAATAATTGTAAAACGGCAAACCTCGTAATGTGGGATAGAAAGAAGTTCCTCTTTGAAACTTTAGCCACTCCTGCTATCTTATATGGATGTGAGGTTTGGGGTTGCAGCATCTCTAAGAATCCTGGAGAAATATTGAGCAAATCCTTAAGTGTTTTATAACATATAACCTCAAAATTAAAAGCAATACACCCTATCATATTCTCCTTATAAAAGTGGGTCTTTCCCCTATTGAGAGCCTAGCTATGACTAGGCTTCTGTTGTACAAGCCAAAACTCAATAGCATAGGAGACCATAGACTTCCTAAGCTAGCTTTAAATTCCAGCCAAAACCACCTAAGGCTCAAACGAGGTTGGTTTAAAGACACCAGGGCCTGGTTAAACCATTGGGAGATCGACGAGAATGTTGCATTGCAAAACATTAATAACATTAAAAAAATTGTTAATTCTAAGTTCAAAGAAAAAAAGGTGGTGTGAGAAAGATCTAATAGCTAAAATAAAATTAAGATATTATAAGGAGGTCATCAACACCACCCTAGAAGATCAAAATTATCTCTTTGTTTTAACTAGCTCAAAGAAGAAAATTAATATAGCCAAGATTAGAACGAACTCTCATGAGCTCCATAGTGAAACAAGTGGTTGGACAGTTCCTAAAACACCATGGATGGAAAGGATCTGCCATCTCTGTCAAAATATGAACATCGAGGATGAAAATCACTTCCTCTTAGAGTGTACCACGTACAACCACATTAGATCTCAATTTCATAATCTTTGTTGCAATACTTGACCTTCCTAGCCTTCTAAGATGTCAAAATTATAGTGAGCTCAAGAGGCTTTTCTCCAAGCTTTTTGAGCATAGGAATAAAATCTTAAATCAAATTAAATAATCCGTTTCTTTAGGTCTGATAGACCAAAGATTGGTCTCAGTGGATGTTAACCATCATCATCATCATCATATATCTTAAAAAAATTTAAAACTTTATATTAAATATTTCAAAACAAAACAATTATATATTTATATTTAAAAAATAAAAATAAAAAATTATATTTTTTATAAATTTCATTTTATATTTAAATTTAAAAATAAAAAATGTTTTGTTCTCGCGCCCGTCGGGGGCCGGAGGCCACACGTGGACGAGACTGCATGGGCAGGCCGTACGACCCCCTGGGCTGCAAGCGAGAGTCGATTCCCAGAATCGACCTCCACCCAACCGGTGTCGGAGGCTGGCCCAAACGCTGCCCGTGAAATCGACCTCTACCCAACCGGGGGCTAGAGGCGCGTGCAGGTAGCCCTCCACTGCGCCGCTCGACCAGCGTCCAACCCCCAGCGGGCAGCAAAATTATTTTTTTTCTTTTAATACAAAAAATATATAACAATTTTAATTTTTTTTAATTTTTTTTTAACTGAAACAATTATAATAAATAAATAAATAAATAAATTATTTAATATAAAATATAAAACTATTCAATGAAATATATATATATATATATATATATATATATATATATATATATATATATATATATTTAAAAAATATAAATAAAAAAAATATATAAAAAAATAATAATTATAAAACTAAAACAATTATAATAAAAAATAATAATTGTTGTTTAATATAAAATATAATGTTATACCAATTAAAATTAAAAAACAATAAAACATATAAAAAAAAATTAAAATATATGTTTTTTAAAATATAAACAAAATCAAATTTAAATTATAATTATAAATTAAAATTAAAAATAAGATTTAAAATTTAAAAATTAAATAAAATTTAAAAAAAAAAAAAAAAACAAACAAACAAACAATTTAAATAATAAAATCACCAATATAATTATAATAAAATAACAAACATGTTTAATACAAACTAAAACTATCTATTCTCCTTTAAATAAATAAAAAATAAAATAAAATATCTAATAATATTTCTAAAAATAAATTTTCATGTTTTAAAATAAAAATAAAAAATAAATTTCTTTTTCAATTTTTCTAGTTGCATTTTGAGAAAAAATAAAAATAGAATAAATATAACTGTTTTTTTATGGTTTTTTTTGTCTAGATGAACCTATCTAAATTTTTATCCTAAAAACACTAAAAATTTGAGTTTTTTTTTCCATTTTCTTCACTAAAAAAATATTAAAAAATTATGGTTTTCGAACCTAAAAACCATTAATAAAAAAAAAAGTTTAAATATGAACTACTAAAGAGAACCATAGAAAAAAACAGATTTTCCCCGAAATCGTCTTTAAATGGAGAGAATAGAAGGAAAGCTAACCTCTGAAATGCAAAAAACTCCTGTCACCAATGCGAACACAACGCCTACACAAAATTACCAATACCAGCACAACGCCTCCAATGCGAATGCAATGCCTCCACAAAGTTACCAATGCGAACACAACACCTCCAGAAAATTGCTCAAACAAAAACCAGAAGACTTGATGTGATGTGATGAATAGAAACATGATTCTTATTATATAGTGAATATTGTGTGATTGGTTTATTGTTTAACGAATGTGAGATTAAAATTTAAAATTTAAAATATTTACATGTGGTTAATTATAGTTAAAATAGCTAATATTTGCATGTAGTTATCGTAGTTAATATTTACATGTACTCAATCCTAAATCATTCAAATATAATTTAAAATTAAAATCATTTACATGTAGTTAATTATAGTTAATATTATAGTTAAAATAGTTAATATTTGCATGTAGTTATTATAATAATATTATAGTTACTATTTACATGTAGTCAATGTTAAATCATTAAAATAACAACATTATTTTAGTTTGGAAGGGATGCCTGATAGGAATGTTTTGTGGATATTTTGAATAGAAATATCTGCAAAATATTTCAACACAAACAGTTTATTAAAATGTTTGTAAATACAATTTAGATGAGAATTTTGTACGAAATATTTGAAACGAAAAAATTTGGAGGGAAAGTTTTTCACGAAAATTTTTGGGGGGAAAGTTTGGAGGGAAATTTTCAGTGTTTAAGCTATATATTATAATTGAGAGATGCATTTGTATCATTCAACGTATTCTTATTGAAAGCCATGGGTTCTTCTAATAGCAAAGTTTTTCTTTCTACAACATCAACATCTTCATCACGCAACAACTCTATTCAGATTAATGAATATAACAGGAGTTCGTTCACCATAAATAAAGAGTCAAAAATTCGACTTAGTCATAATCCTAAGGATAATGAGAACATAATTGATGAGGAGTAGCAAAAATAAATTTCTGTAAATCGAGAGTTAGTTATTCCACTTACTCTTAATCCTAAGGATTATGAAAGCAACAGTGATGAAGGACATGATGAAGAATTTCCAGATTCAAAATTTTCACTTCCTCCTAATCCTAAGGATTATGAGGGCACCACTGATGAAGGGGGAGATGAAAAATATCCACTTCGTCCTAATCCTAAGGATTATGCGAGCACCACAGATGAAGAGGGGAATGAAGAATTTGTAGAGTCAAAATATCAACTTCGTCCTAATCCTAATGATTATGCCAGAACCACTGATGAAGAGGGGAATGAAGAATTTCCAAAGTCAAAATATCCACTTCATCCTAATCCTAAGGATTATGTTAGCACCAGTGATGAAGAGGGGAATGAAGAATTTGCAGCGTCAAAATATCCACTATGTCCTAATCCTAAGGATTATGCCAGCACCACTGAAGAAGAGGGGGATGAAAAATTCCAGAGACAAAATATCCACTTCTTCCTAATCCTAATGAATATGCTAGCACCACTGATGAAGAGAGGAATGATAAAATTCCAGAGTCAAAATATCCACTTCGTCCTAATCCTAAGGATTATGCCAGCACCACTGATGAAGAGGGAAATGAAAAATTTACAGCACCAAAATATCCACTCCGTCCTAATCCTAAGGATTATGCGAGCACCACTGATAAAGAGGGGGGGATGAAAAAATTCCAAAGTCAAAATGTCCACTTCATCCTAATCCTAAGGATTATGCGAGCACCACAGATGAAGAGATGAATGAAGATTTTGCGGAGTCAAAATATCCACTTCGTCTTAACCCTAAGGATTATGCCAGCACCATTGATGAAGAGGGGAATGAAGAATTTGCAGCGTCAAAATATGCACATCTTCCTAATCCTAAGGATTATGCCAGCACCACCAATGAAGAGGGGGATGAATTTCCAGAGTCAAATTTTTCACTTCATCATAATCGTAACGATTATAAGAGCACCATTGATGAAGGGGGGGATGAAGAATTTCCAATACATATAGATTCAAGGCATCCACTTATTCCTAATCCTAAGGATTATGAGAGCACCAGTGAGGAAAGGGATGGGCGGGATGAATAAATTCTAGTGAATACAGATTCAAAGCTTCCACTTAGGCCTAATCCTAGGGATTATGAGAGCACCACTAAGGAAGGGGAGGATGAAGAGTTTCTTGCAAATGATAATTTTAGAGGCACAAATCTGAATAATGCATTTTCTCTAAGTGATCGTTTCAAAGACACTCATGGTGATGAAGAATTGAATCCTCCCATGGAAGAATTTGAAAACATGGATCAAGATAGTGAAGAATTTCATCTGAGTCAGGGTTACAAAAGCGTAGATGATTCTTGTGAAATGTTTTCTTCAAGTGATGACGGTAATGAAAATTTTCCAGGAAATCATGTTGATGAATTTCTTAACTATGTTGAGAATGATGATAGTGGGGATAATATTCCTCCTAATGGTGATTAAACTGCTTCTACAAAGGATGATGGAATGATGAAGCCGTTGCAAGAAAATATTGTAACTAGGAGTAGGAGTAGACCTTTTCATATCAATCCAAAACATTCCAGTTATACAAGGGTGAGGACAAAATATCTCACAAAAATAAATTTTGTCGTTCATTTGATTTCAACTGAATGTTGTCGAAGGGATTGCTTGAAACATATGGATTTGAACTTTGTTTTGGAGAAAAGGAAAAGATATATGTCAATGAATAAAAGCATGCAAAATTCATATTTAGTGGGTTGCATGCAATCTACACTAGCAGGTTATGATTATCATATTGGGAATGTATTGCTCTGCAGAAAGGCTTTCAAAATGTTGCATTCAATCAGTAATTGTCGTTTGTCAAGAATCCAAGAAAAACTGGAAAAGGATCCCACATATTATTCAGAAGTACGTTATAAACGGAAGGTTGGGCCGTTAACAAATACTGCTAAGACATGGATGAAAGACTTCTTTTCAAAGCATGGAGATTGTATGCCAAATAAAGACAATACATATTCCAGATAATTTCTCGAGACGAGAAATATTCATCTTATACAGATATTATGCAAAAGTTGTTGAAAGAGTTGGTAATTTTATTACGTATTCTTATTTTATAAGGTTATGGAAAAACAAATTCAACAAAGTTTGTATTCCTAAGAAGACAAAGATGGGGGTTTGCAGCACATGTGCTTCTCTTAAAGTAAAAAGAGATAAATGTCAAGGGGCAGAAAGAGGTATGCGTTCAAAACATTGTTTTTTTAAATTGGATAGTTATCAACTATGAAAAATATATTTATGTGTTTCTTTTATTTTATGTACAAATTCTGTTGTCAAATAACTTCAAGAGCGTCGCAATCAGCAAACAAGTGAAAGGAAAAAGTTGTATAAACATTGAAAGAAGTGTTATGATAATCCAAATAAATATCTGGGTTTGATAATTGATGGTATGGACCAAAAGAAAACACTTCTTCCACATTTTGCCTGCACGCCAAAAAAATTACAGGAGAAAATTTTCATTTAGTTTCACTTGGGTGGTTGTATCACAGCTCCAATATTCATAATGCAAATCTGACCATAATTATAATCCATGATGTGGTTACTCATTGGTCTGGTATTCTTCCTGAAGTTTTGTATGTACAATTAGACAACACAAGTCGTGAAAACAGAAATCAATTTCTTCTTGGGTATCTAAATATGCTCATTGAATTGGGAATTTTTAAAAAGATAAAGGTTAGTTTCCTTCTTGTTGGGCATACTCATGATCATATTGATCAAATATTCAGTCGTTTTTCAGTAACATTGAGGAGGAAAGATGTTGGGAGCTTGCCATCATTAATTGAATGTATTAAGAAATCGTACATTCCATAGCCTTTTTTTCATGTGTTGGAAGAAACTACTGACATGCAAAGGTTTATTTTTGGATCGCATAGTGAGGAAAAATGCATTGAACAACTTAATGACATTAGCTTCCAGCATCAATTTCGTATCAAAAAAATTGAGAGGATAACACTTGTATGGGGCAAGAAGTATTCAACTATTGCAGAATGGGGACCATCATCAGGTTTAGCATTTTTTAAGTTCATTCCAGAGCGTCCAATATTTTCATCAAAGATATTGTTATTATAGTCAGTCACTGAACTCCATAATGCACGAAGGCATAAGAGAGACATAAATTATTCTGAATGTCTGGAGGAAATTAAAAGATGTATTAGAGATACATATGAGTACTTCGATGTTGTTGATTCAGTTTGGTGGGCGTCTTTTTTCAATAATCAAAGTGATATGATTTCAAGATCAACAAATGAGGATACGCTTTTGAAGACTCCTTTTTTTTGTCACAAAATATGCCAAATGAACATGAGGAAACACACATTGTTGAACAACAATAGTCTCAAGCTATTATTAATTCTACACAGGTAGAGGAAAGAGAAATCTATATTGATTCTAGAAGATCACGTGTACAACGTGAAGCCATAGAAGACCTTTACAAGGGTTTTGTGCAGGATGTTAAGGAGGGTTGCATGATAGCGGTGTTAACAGATGAAGATCCACTTGGTTATCCATTCTGGATTTCCAAGGTTATAAAGGTCATTACTGAAAATGAAGATATTACAGTTGTTGATGTACATTGGTATGCCACAAGTACCCACCCTTTCAATGGTGTGTACAAACCAAAGATGGTAGTTGAAAGAAATTGGTAGAAAGAGAAAAAGAAAGGGCACAAATATAAATCGTCGCCGCACAGGGCTTAAAATTGGAGGATGTTGACATACTTGTGTATGACTTCAATTTGACAAAGAGATGAACTCTTCGGTTGAAAACCATAAATATTTTGAATAAATTTCTACCAGAACAATTACTGTTGAAATGGGACTCTGCAGAATGTAGTCGTAGATCTACAAGACATTTGAACTCTGAAATGATGGGCATGCATGTTAACTCATATGGAGCACTAGTTGATGAAAGAGACGAATATGGATCATCTTCATCTGCATCGAGTCATTCATCTGAAGATGTAGGTTCTGATGGTGTGCCAAAACCTATGGTTGATTTTGAATAACTGTCCAAGACACTTTTATGTAATTGATGTTTGCATGGTAACTTGAAATAAAAAATTTGACTTCCATCTGATTTTTCATGAAGTTATGAGGCATTTCTATGTTTGTTGGATTATATGTTTTAATTATGAAGAATTCATCTCTTTAGAATATCCACAGCACAACAATGAATTACAAAAATAATTTATGTTATATTCAATGTACCAATGTTGATATTTTGATTAAAAGTAAAAAAGAAAATAGAAATTAATGTTGAATTTTTAGATTATGTAGTGATATTACCATGATATTATGTATTGTTACCATTTGGTATAAGATACTTTTAAAAAAATTTAAAATTATATGTCTCATTGAAAGGGGACACTTTGTTCTGATGCTTGATTTTTTGGTTTTGGTTGCAATTAGATTTAAATTTGTCTTAGGCTAAGCTTTGAAAATAGATACATTTTTATCTTTTAAAATTAAAATTACTCTTGGAATAATAAATATTTCATTTACTTGTTCATTTTTAAAAATTGTTTAAGTCATATAATTTCTCCATAATTCCATGGTTCAAGTATGTTGAAAACTTGAGATTTACAACTTGTCATTAAGGTTTTTATGCGCTATGAAATTTTTTCTTTAATGTTATGGTTAAAAACAATTACAATTTTAGGATTGTTTAGAGTCACGATATTTTATGTTTAACAACATGGATGAAAATTGTTCGAAATGATAAGCCCTTCAAACATGATTTTGTTTATCTTTAACATCATCTATCAAAAAATTTAGAATTTTACGATTTTTCAATGTCCTAATGTCTTTAATTCCATTGTTACAATGTGTCAAAAGTGTGACACAATTTTTTTTTTGTTATTCCAGCATCAACTCGTTTTGTTTTGAGGGTGTTTTT
Organism: Pinus albicaulis; assembly: GCA_034641835.2. NCBI lineage: Eukaryota > Viridiplantae > Streptophyta > Pinopsida > Pinales > Pinaceae > Pinus > Pinus albicaulis. Next base: position 662,822,019 of record CM076573.1, on the reverse strand, counting down.
TCAAAAAAAAATTCAAAAAACAATTTCGTTTTTAGCATAATTTTATAAAATGTTGAAAATTGACCTTGAGAAAAAACCAAATGCGTTCTAGAATACACACTTTTTGTTTTTGGAGCGTTTTTTTATGTTTTTTGAGTCTTTTTGGGCTAGAGTTCCCGTTTTGAGGTAATAGTTCATGTTTCATCGATAACTATGTTAAAACTAGCACAACCACATTAGTAAATGTGGTTAATATACACTGAAGGTATCATTTTCCATTTTCCATCTAACCACAACATAATAGCACTATAGATAGGAAAGCAGTACTCTTAACAAATGTGAATTTTAATGGTTTTGCAAAATTTCACTGTGTCACTGTAACCCCTGTGAGTCCACTAAATTTTAATTCATGTTGTTGAATTTAACTCCAATTAAAAAAAATGCAGTTATGGAGCAAATCCATACGTGTATGTCAGTATTCTAGTTTTGAGAGGGGGGCAACTTCGCTCTTAGGTTTGCAATATCGATCCAACGCTCTAAATTCAAACTCAAACTAATTTAACTCACTTTAACATAATAAGAGAACATTATTAGTATATGTGAACCCTAATATAATAGAATAATCCGATCCAATAACACTTTGAATTCAAGTTAAAACTAATTTAACCCACTTTAACACAATAAGAAAACATTATTAGTAGATTTGAATCCTTAGATTTTCTTGAATAATTAATTGTGAACAACGAAGATGGAAATTAAATTAATAAATAGAAAATATTACTTTAAATCGGCTTGACGTTGTACTCTTGGACCATTAGGCGACTTGATTTAATATTACTTTAAATCAACTTTCTTTCATTCTCGATGAAAGATAGTACACACTGGAAACATTGTATGTCACATATGATTATGAGAACAACTTTTTGTTTCAATCCAAACTCATCGATCGACATGTTAAGTAAATCAAAGAAGAGAGGATGATTTATATCTCTAACTGACACCATGAACCTCCTTTCTTCATTGCAAACAAGAACATGAACAAATCCCTTTCTAAATCCTAGTTGACTCTTAGAAACTTCATGTGACTTTGATGGACACCAACTAGAGGGACTGGATCCCCACACCAAGTATTTCCCAATGATCCTTCTTAGTAGCACTGATTTCCCAAGAATCTTAGCCCATTTTTCCATTTTAGCAGAGAATTATGAAATAATGTATCGTGAACAAGAAGTAGGAATTTGTACAGAAAATATGGCAAATATATACCAAAAAGAATGTATGGAAGAGACTATTCATGAAGCTAGAAGAGAATCATAGTGGTGGATTCAGTTTGAGTGACAACGACATATTATTAATAACTATGAATACATTGTATATTTTTTTAATAAATTATAACGCCACGTTTTATTACTTATTTTTTAATAAATTAATAAAAAAAAAATTATAAATTAAAGATAGGAGGGGATAAAGACACTAAAAAACCATTCAAGTATCTTTTGCATTATCTATTGGATCATGTATTAGACGAAGAATATTCTCAAATTATCAAACCATGGCCATTCATAATTTAAAATTTTGAAATTCCTCAAGCTCAATTCAAATATAGACCTAAATTACAACCAAAAAAAAAAAAAGAGTCAAATGTGTTATAAATATCCACCATCTACTTACATGTCACTTTTCTCATTCTATCTTTCTCAATAGGTGTTCTCTTTCAATTTGTTGATATTGGCTTCCCAAATGCAATCCACATTAATACTTGTAACTATTTTATGAAGATATTGAGTAGCATAAATCATGATTTGATATGCCATATATTTCTCAACCATAAAACCCTCAAGACATGCTCTTTGCCTAACCAAAACCTACAATGATTTCAAGAGCCTCTTAACCATCCACATTGCCCTTGTGTGTACAAACCCACACTTTTCAATCTCTTCAACTTGGTGTAAGAAGTAGTGTTGTTTTACATTGAAAAATGTCAAAGACAGATAATTTTACATTTTACACATCAAACAAGAAGCTTGTCTCCTCTAATACTCTATATCTTTTTTAATGGATCCCTTTAAATGAAAACCATTTACAAATAATGCAAACAAATCACAAATTTTGACAAAAATATATATAATACATACAAATAAAACACATGCAGTCAAATATAAGTTGTGCAATAAATTGAATAAATTAAAAAATGTATAAATGTATATAATACATTACAAGTAAAACACATGCAGTCAAACATAAGTCGTGCAATATATTAAATAAATTACACTTTACATGTAAATCGCCACCTACCTTATTTATTTGCCAAGATCTTATATAGTTTGTTTGGCATTATTGTCAAAGTTATTTGGAATAAATAGGTTTAAAAAAAAAATTATTGATTTATTTCCAAATTAGTAGAAAAAAAACATGAAAAAATGTTTTATTTTCCAAAATAAGTACCTTAAGGGTACTTATATTTTGGTTTTCATCACTATTTGCATAAATCACACTTTACATTGTATGACTGGCATACTTAATGTCATTACAAATCTTGACAATTGTCTTCGTTGTTTTGTCAATAACCGTAAGGGTATTTATATTTTGATTTTCGTCACTATTTCCATAAATCACACTTTGCATTGTATGATTGGCATACTTAATGTCATTACAGATCTTGACAATTTTTTCAGTCACGCCAATCTAAGATTTGTCATAATGTTCCTTTACATTCTTCCAAATGTTTGTTGCATCAAACAAAAAACAATGTCTACATACGAAAAACCTCATTATTAATGCCTTCAAAGAAAACTTCAAGGTGAAATGTTTGAAAAATTATATTTTTATTGCATTTTGTACTTTGTAATAATTAATAAGTATTGTTATAATATCTTTAATTATGGTTCACTTTGAACGTTGTTATAAACATTAATGAGGTGTTTCCACTAGGAATGGAAAGAAATATCATACAATCAATAAACTATCTTACTATGAACACCTTATAATATATATAATTATGGTTCACCTTGAACGTTGTTATAAACATTAATGAGGTGTTTCCACTAGGAATGGAAAGAAATATCATACAATCAATAAACTATATTACTATGAACACCTAGAAATTGTTCATGTGTTTGATACAATGCACATCAGAAACATCATCTAAAAGAACTTAATAGAAATGCTATCATGAATTTTAAATGAAAAATAAAAAAAGGTAAAGAAAAAATCATTAAAATTTATAATAACATAGAGAAACCAATCATGCAATGCAAAAAAGTGATTCATTCAAATAATGATAGATACCAAAATACATGCATCATTATTAACATAGCAGCAAAACAAAAATGTTTAAAAATACATATAATTTTCTCATTGGATTTTATTTAAACGTAAAAAAATATCCTAACAAATAAAACCAAATTAGATTGAGTAAAAACTCATGATTGGCCTACCCGGAAGGTAATTATTTTAATGCATATTGATGAAACATCATGTTAGTGTTTTTCTTCTACTAATTTGAAAATAAATTATGATTTAATTTTGTATGTTACAGCAACATTGTCAAACAAATTATATATGATCTTTGTAAATATATGAAATAAATAACAATTTATATAGTGCATGTGTTTTCCTTATAATCGTACTATATGATTTGCAAACAACATTTATAGATGATTATTTAAAACATGAGCTGAGTTTTTGTTGAAACATATGATTTGCATGCATCATTTGTAAATGATTATTTAAAACATGAGATGACACAAATTCCTTACATATTGTGTGAAATCCAAAAACATCCAACTTCAACATTTATCAATGTACAACAATACGACCTCATACACCAAGTTAAAGAAATTGAGAAGCATGGACCTATACACACAAGATCAATGTGAATAATTAGACACATGAAATTAAAAACTTTGGTTAGACAAAAGAACATGTCATAAGAATTTTATAACAAAAAAAAATATATGGTATATCAACCAATAGTTTATATAACACAAAATCTTCCTAAAATGACTGGCTTTACAATTGAAACATTAACTACATTAACAAATTTGAAAAACACCTATTTGAAATGAAGCTGAATAAAAAAATTAACATGTACTGAGAAATTATTACACATTTGACTTTACAATTTTATTGAATGAAAGTATGGATTGAACAATGTTTAAAAGTTATTATGGTATGTTGTGATTACATTGGTCAAAAAGTTGAACATAAACGAGATAACAATCTTAGACTAAAGAAGTTGCAAATATGAGTTTGAGATGACCATTTCAAAGGATATTTATACTTCTGTGAGACTCAATCAAAATAAGAAATATGGACACCGCTCTTCAAAGAGATCTATCCAACAATGATAAATAATCAATTAGATTAGTCAAGAAAACTCAATCAAAAATAAATTAAATCTACTCAAATGTATGACCACTAGTTTCAAAAAAATTTACCCAACAATGAAGCTTTAAAAATTTACCCAACAGTGAAGCTTATTAATGAAATATTAATTCACAAAACTCAATATATAAACACTTATCTTCAAAGGATATCTAACCCCAACAATGAAAAGCTAGTAAATGAAAAACTATTTAGTGAAACTCAATCAAAATAAGAAATATGGGCACCCCTCTTTAAAAATATATATCGTCTTTTAAAAGATCTACCCAATAATGATGAATAATCAACAAGAAACTGGTGCAGAAAACTAAATAAAAAATAAATTAGATTTACTACTCAAGAAAACTAAATTAAAAATAAATTAGATTTACTAGTCAAGAAAACTAAATCAAAAATAAATTAGATTTACTAGTCAAGAAAACTAAATCAAAAATAAATTAGATTTATTAGTCAATAAAACTAAATAAAATACAATTAGATTTACAAAATAAAGAGCCAATCAATGAAAGAAAATTCCAAAAATAAAAGAAAATTATAATTATAATTACCAGCAGAAGATTTATTGGAATTTATTGAAATTTTGATTATTTTGAGAGTTTTTTTAATCTAAATAATTAAAAAAACTTTAAAATCATCACCAAACTTGAATATGAATATACCCACTTATTAAGTCGCTTCATTAAGTTAGGAATATGAATATACCCACTTATTAAGTCGCTTCATTAAGTTACAATTTCTCGTTGAAAAGTGTACTCTACATTGAAAACATTTGCAAATATTTACGATGAAATGTTCAGTTCAAAACTGTAATACAATTCACGCAATATAGAAGATATGAAAAGTGTACTTTCAATAGAATTTATCCACGGATTAAGTCACTTCATCAATTTACCAATTTCTCATTAAAAACACTATATTTAAAAACATTTGCAAAAATTTGCAATGAAATGTTTAGTTCAAAGTTGTAACACAGTTCATGGGCAATAGAAAATATAGAGAGAGTACTTAAAAATAGAGAACACCTGCAAGCAATTTTTTCCACAAAATTTTCCTATTTGAAACACATCCCGATATAAAATATTCAATATAAAGAGTTCCAATAATACTAATGTAATGGTTTCAACTGTTTCTCACTTAAATTTGATGCATACTGTATTGCATTCGATGGATTTTCTGGTTTGCTTGGACAGAGTCAGGAAAAAAAAAAAACAGATTCATATTGCAGTGAAGGCTTTCTTTGCAGAACCACTGCTAGAACCCGCAGGAATCACCTTCAGAACATTAAACCTTACAGTCTTGGACAGGGGCCTGCATTGCCCAATTATAACATGGTCCCCTTCCTTGACACGGAAACAGGGTGAAATATGGGCTGGTATGTTCGAATGTCTCTTCTCATACCTCTGATATTTCTTGACAAAATGGAGATAGTCCCTACGGACAATAATTGTCCGTGTCATTTTAGCACTGTAACATGTTCCAGCTAATATACGACCTCTTATTGAAACAGTACCAGTGAATGGGCACTTCTTGTCGATGTAGGTCCCTTGAATAGCTTCTTTGGGGGTCTTAAAGCCAAGACCCACATTCTTCCAAAACCTGTTGCCACCTTTTCCAGGTCGTTTCCCCTTCCCAGACTTCTTAGAACTGAGAAAGACTTTTGGTTGCTTTAGAAAAGCTCTCTCAGTCTGTTCTGCCATGGCTACAGGAATTCAAGACTTCTCACTTCGTATCTTCAACGCCCCGGCCGCTCCCGCTCCTGCCTGAGAATTTCTTAAACATTTACCATAAAGGTTCAGTTCAAAACTGTTATACAATTCTTAACTGTAATATAATTCGTAGACCATAATGTGAATCTAAAATTTGCACTGTAAGTAATTCATAGACTATAGAAGATTTAAATACAATTAGGAAAAAGTGTAATTTAAATAAAGAACATTTACAATAAGTTTACAGTACAAAACTGTAATACAATTAATAGACCAATATGTGAATATAAAATTGGCAAACATTTACAACGATGGTTCAGTTCAAAACTGTAATACAATTCATAGACTAAAAAAGATTTGAATGTAAATAGGGAAAAGTGTACTTTATATAAGACCAAAATTTTTAATTTATGCTGAGAATCCGAATTTCTATTTTAGGTCGGAGTCGTCATCAACGACAGAAAAAAACAAAAATAATGGATGGAACTGCTCGGATAACAATGTCCTTTGAAAAAACCATCAGCCACGTTTATTCATTATTAGGCTTTAAATTCCTTTGATCATGTCAAGATCAACGAAAGGATGTCCAAATCAAAGGAAGGAGCACGATAATCATATTCTGAATACAACTGAATGGCAAATATTAATCACAACGAATTAGGCCAATGACTGGGTTATTGCTTGAACATAGTTATTGAATGTCCCTTTATTCTCATTCAATGATCGAGATTTAAAGACAATAAGTCAATGATATCACTGTATTGCCACATAATGCTTAATATTTGTCAAAGCAAACCATGTATAAATCTGAACCTGTAGGTTCGTTCCCATCACCAACTCAAGATCAAAAAAGCATCAAAAAAGCTATGATGAATCATACTCTGAATATAAATAAATCTAACCAAATCTAAACATATTGAATATCACATTTTGCCCATCACACTAAAATAAAAGACCGATAAAATACAAATGAGCACAAAAGAGAAACCAGATTCAAAAGCTGAAAACATATTAATAATAATAATAATAATAATAAAATAGCATAGCAATTTGAAAAACATAAAACATGCACTTCCGAATGAGTAACAAACATCAATCAAGTAAGCAATGTTAAATGTTGTCTGACATTGTATTGATTTGATCTACCACTTTTGGCCAGTTTGTTCTATCTTGTTTGAACTACACGCTGACCTACTTGCACAGATCAAACCAAAACCACTATTTCAAATGAACATTCAACAGGAAAACAATCTACCAAAATTTAGCCAAAAATGTAGGGCCGCTCTCAGAAAGTAAGTGAGATGCATCAGGTATTCCTATGAATTGCATCAATGATGTTTGCATTCGGCAGTGTTGTGTTGAGCAAGGACCAGGGAGCAAGAACCATTTCAAACTAAAATTTAAATTTAACAGAAAATATGTCGTCATCCTTGTTTTGCAAAATATAGTTCTCAGTCATTCCATTGGCATGCTTAGTCATCAAAAAAACAAATTAAGAACACATCCCTTCAAATTCTACCCATGTATTGACTAGAGTGACTTTGAGTGGGCAGGTTTACTAATCTGGGCATACATTGAAACAATTTATTTGTTGATTACTTGATTGATTTTCACTGCGCAAACAACATTGTCAACGTGCATCATTCTTTTTTGAAAGTTCCAGTCCCAAATTTTTGTTCCATCCCCTCGTTCAACAACAATCTGTGTTATGAGTTGCAACAGTGATGTTAATATATTTCTTGATTCAACCACATTTTATATCGTGGTATTAAACTAGATGAATCTCTTTGATTCAATATTTCTCCTCTTAATATCCTCTCAATTATTCATGAATGCAATGCCAGTGTTTGTAACAGAAAAACACTAGAACCAGCAAAATTAAAGCAATTCAGGATCCAGAACTCTGAACAAACCTTACAGTGAGCTTGTGAATCAACAGAAGTTGTTCAAGGACACTAGGGAAGAGCAGGTTAAAATATGCCTGCTGTTTGGCTATTAATTCATTTATGAATGCTGGAAGTTGTTCGAAAAATATTCAATAGCACAATATGACTTGGCCAGAGGACTGTTCAGGATCCAGAACTCTGAACAAACCTTACAGTGAGCTTGCGAATCACCAGAAGTTGTTCAAGGACACTAGGGAAGAGCAGGTTAAAATATGCCTGCTGTTTAGCTACTAATTCATTTATGAATGCAGGAAGTTGTTCGAAAAATATTCAATAGCACAATATGACTTGGCCAGAGGACTGCTTCAAGTACACGTGCTAGGCCCAATTTGTTTTGTTCTCATAAGAACAGAAATTACCAGGGAAGTTATGTTGTGGGCTCGGAAACTGGGTTAAAACGCTGATAAAACAAATACTAAGTTAAACGCTAATAAAACCATTGGTAAGTTTTCTTTAGAAAATTTTAATATTGCGGCTGACAGCTTCTTCCAAAATTGTGGTGGGCAATGCAAGAGGCCCCAGAGAATATTTGTTATGTCAACCAAAGACTCAACTTTTGTAAACGGAGTGAGCAGTACCCTTCCAGAATGGTACTGAAGAGTACTGAGTGATGCAGGGGGCCGAGAAAATATTGTGAACCTCCGATCACAAAATTTGAAGACCAGTGAGCAGTGACCATTTGTAAAGGCCCACCATCACAAGTAAAGTACTTTAATCGAACTTATTATCAACACAATGAGATCACAATTTTAAGAAAAAAACAAAAAGAAAAATGCGGTAACAGCCATTTTAGAAGCCTAGATTGAAATGGTCATTTACTCATTCTTAGCTCTTAGCACTCCACAACTACAGACGCCCAAAACAGACTCAGCAAAATGTTAAGATGATGATATTATCTGTACCAAATATATGTCTAACTTCCCTCGAGAAAATAAAGAAAACTTAGACTTGCAAATACTAATTTCATAGCCAACGACATAAAACATTGACCATTAAAAACCAAGTCAAACAAAGAAACCGCAAAAACATATCGTGTCCTCAGCTCTCATAGCTTAGCATTCAACGGTGGCATCAAGCAAGTGCCTCCTGAATAAGCCCGGCCCTAAAATGCAACTCCACTACTATTTGAGAGGAAAAATGCAATGACACAATGATGTAACGAGGGCATGACACAATGATGTAACGAGGGCAATGGATAGAGAGGGTTGAGATAGAAAAGGAATATCAAAGATATATAAGAATCTGTTAGTAATAGATCCGCAGTGGAGTTAAGATGGAAGTTGGGCTTAAAACTAATGACAATGTACAACATAGTGAAGGTATACCGAAGGCAATGTTTGACTTTTTGGTTAAGAGATCTAGGAGTAGAAGAAGCGAAGCATCGGGCTAAGAAATCCAGAGTAAAAGAGGTGAAGGGTCGGGCTAAGAAATCCAGGAGTAAAAGAGGCGAAACATCAGTCTTACAAAGAAGGCACAACCAACCACTCTAATCAGTTTATGTTTACATCATTGGACAGACAACTTTCAATAGCATCCTTTGCAATGGAACGAAGCATGATATTTGTACAAAGCAACTATTAGTGTTTGTAAAAGTATGAAGAACGCAGTAACGAAATTACCCCTAAATCAGGAGCATCATAACTAACCGTTAAATGCATCCCTAACTATTAGGGTCTTCACAAGTGTCAAGAATACGATAACGAACTCACACTCTTAATAAAGGGTAACATACCCAACCGCCCTAAATAGGATCGCCCAGTAAGAAGAAATTTACCTACCATGAAGGTCAAGAAATCCAGGAGTAGAAGAGGCGAAGCATCAGGCTAAGAAATCCAGAGTAAAAGAGGCGAGGCATCGGGTTTATAAATAAGGCACAACAAACCACTCTAATCAGTTGATGTTTACAACATTGGACAGACAACTTTCAATAGCATCCTTTGCAGCGGAACGAAGCATAATGATACTTGTACAAAGCAACTATTACCGTTTGTACAAAAATGACGAATGCAGTGACGAAGTTACCCCTAAATCAGGAGCAACATAACTAACCGTTAAATGCATCCATGCATCCTTAACTATTAGGGTCTTCACAAGTGTGAAGAATGCAATAACGAACTCACACTCTAAATGACGGGTGACATACCCAACCGCCCTAAATAGGATCGCCCAGTATGAAGAAATTTACCTACCACGAAGGTCAAACCGTTAAGAATGCACTCCACTCACTAGGATAGCATAGCTGGACTCCATATATGCTCAAACTGAAGACATAGCACAACATCAACAACAGGCGATATTTCGCACTGTTGATGCAATAGTGATACGTGTGAAGCAGTGCATCAAATCGGAAAAAATGATGCAACACGCATGAAAAAGAGAAGGGTTCAGAGGAACCTCTGAGAAACCCTGGCACCATTATCGCACAGTTATGACCCGAATCCCTTCCATCCTCTGACCGCTTACGAAGGAGTTACTGTGCTACTTAGGCATAAAATAAAACATATTTACAAACAACGAGAAACACAATTTGGCGAAACCAATATTTCGTCAATGTTTAGCTTGAAAGGAGATTACCTTACACATACTAAATTTACATAGAAAGAAAGATAAGATAATTATATTATATTTATGTTTAATGATTGACCACAAAATAGGTCAAAAAGGACTGTTGGCTAGGCTAGAATGATGTGGGATGAAAATCAAACAGTCCTATAACAAATACAATACATAAAAGAGATACAATGTATGAAGCATAAAAGATACAATGCAATGCAGGAAACAGAGGAAGATCCCAAAGCTAATGGGTCTGAGGACAAGACCCATCTTTTCAGACATCCAAGCCTGAATGAATAAAAATTTAAGTAATCTCGGATTTATTCGACGGCCTAATTAATATATTGGAAGATGAACAACCAGAGAGAAAGTTACGGTCAACCTCGTTCGTTGAGCCTTTCCTTGGCTCTCGAAAGCATCACTCATCTCCGATTTGCAGATGACTCAGCATGGTCGGGCAAGCAAAGCCTGAAACACATTACTTCAAAGAAGCCCATGCACCCACAATATGAGCTACCTCTTTTGGTGGAGCAGTTCCATGGCCTAGTAAAGGCTAAAGGTATGAGGTAACGGCTTCTGGTTAAGAATGGTGTGTGTTTACTCTTCGATTTGCAGATGACTCAGCATGGTGGGGCAAGCAAAGTCTGAAACACATTACTTCAAAGAAGACCATGCACCCACAATATGAGCTACCTCTTTTGGTGGATCAGTTCCATGGCCTGGTAAAGGCTAAAGGTTTGAGGTAAAGGCTTCTGGCTAAGAATGGTGTGTGTTTCCCCTCCGGAGCATTGGGTGCTGCTCTTCTATGTGCTATTCATGGTGTTATCAAGAAAAACTCAACAAAGACTGTTGGCCCAATAAAGAGCCCGTGGAAAGTGTGGAAAATATGGACCGTCTACTAAATTGTTGCCTAGCTAGGAGAGTTCGCATGTTGCTGAGGTCTGAAGGACCTACTCCGTTATAAAAGGATCTAAGATGGATCTGCTGCTGAGATGCCATGATGCCATGTAGCGGAGTCAGGTTCCACAAATCCAGACTGTAATTGCAAGTTTTAACACTCAGAAACAGAAAACCCATTTCAGACTAGTCAAACTACACGCATAGCACAACACCAACAACAGGCAATAACTCACGCTATTAATACAACTTTGACGTGTGAAGCGCACCAAATCAGAACAGTTGGTGCTATACACATGAGAATTAAAGGGCTCAGAGGAACCTCTGAGAAGCCCTAGCACCACTTTCGCATTGTTGTGACCCAAATACCTTCCATCCTCTAAGAGTTCAGGAAGGCACTCGTAGTCACTCTGCTACATTGCCATCTATGTCATAAGTGACTCTGCTACATTGCCATCTATACATTGGCATCTATGTCCATCTATACATCGTCATCTATGTCATAAGGTGTATGTCCATCTATATATTGTCATCTATGTCATAAGGCTCGTTGAACTTCAAGGTAAGTTCAAAAACCTCGAATCAAATTTTGGCGAATCTTCAAAAAATTGAATTTTGGGATTTTGTTGATTTCTTACAATTTTATTATATATTTCATTATTTCGTTTTGAAGTTAATATATTTATACATATAAAAATTATATAAAGATTATATACAATCTCACTCTAATCATTGTCTAACCCAAATTCAAACCCAAACCATGCGACATTGATTTCTATTGGCAATCACATTGATTTCTAATGACATTGATTGCCTTTAGAAAGCATATTTAAAAATAATGGTGTAGACATTTTCAAATATCTCCTAAACGTTAATTTGCAAGGAGATTCTCCTTTCACTTGGCAAACTAAACCTGAACCTGTTGAATATTAGAAGTAACAGCAAGTCGGAATAACTGTGAATGCCTCAAAATTTTAACACTAAGAAATGGAAATCCATCTCAGACATCTAACTGAATCATCACACTTGCTGGACAACACAGAGCTGCCTGGTACAACCAAGAAATTATTGATGGGGGTAGAACAATGACAAGACACAAAACACAGACAAGAACATTCGAAACCTGGTCTTTCAGACGGACCTGGAATCCAAACGAAGACGTCCTGCACCCTCGATCTCCAAACAATGATAAGAGATACACCGCTTTATGTAGGCCGCAGCTTTGAAACCCTCAATCTCATAAGACTACACCCTTGCTCTCCAAACAATGGAAAAAGAGATACACCGCTTTATGTAGGCCGGAGCTGTGAAACCCTAGCTAAAGGATACACCCGCTTATGTAGGTCGGAGCTGTAAAACCCTAACTTCATGTTCGAAACCGAGAACGGATTTGAAAAAGGGATACACCGTTTTATGTTGCCGAGATCCTTGACCCCACCTTTATGTTCGAAGGCCCGTGAACGGATTCCAATTGCAAACGATGATTCCACTTTTGACGGTTTAGGTGGCTCGTTCTATGAAGTTACAAATCTCATGAACAACTTCTAAAACTCGCAATTTGTTTACAAAATGCAAAATAGGTTTAGATGTTTGAAGGTTTTATTAGTCATTGCCGTTTATGGCAATTTATTTCCTTTTGGTTTACATAGTTAGTGATAATTAACTTTAAAAATATACTATAATTAACTTTAATTTTAATTGGACTTGGGTATGTCAGTGATTATTTTTAGCTAAGAGTTTGTTTTCTTTAGAGATAAGAAAATAGGTTAATGATTCAAGGTTCAAAGGCATCTAGCAAGAGTGAAATTGTACCTCTTTAGGACAACCACTGGGTAATTCTAGATGATGTAGTTTTTCTTGAATAAGGATGATGAGTCAACTTGCATTCTCACATAGTAGCTAGTGATGGTTTTTCTCACTGTTGATTTGACAACTAAGTTATGATAGATTTTCCCACTATGTTAAAAAATAAATAAATAACCGTATAAACTATATATGGCTTAAAATTGCTTCTACTTAGCTAAGAGTTTGTCTTCCTCGGACATAAGGAACGGCCTAAGACTCATAGACATCTAGTACGATCAAAAGATTTCCCCATTAAGAACCACTAACAACTAATTCCATGTGGTGTGGTTTTCCTTGAATAACAGTGATGAGTAGTGATGGTTGTCCCCATTGAGTCAGTGATGGTTGTCCCCATTGTTGATTTGACAATTGAATTACGATAGTGTTTCCCACTGTTTAAGAATATATATATATATATATATGACTATCAAATATTGACATTGTTGTTTATTTATCAATCAAGAATTAGCCTCATATTGTGATATCCCCTAGGTAAATATTTCTCTCAATGTAAATAATTGTAATTATGTTAATTAGTTGAGAAAGGGACACAAATTCCATTGCTTGAGGTAGGAGATCTGTAACAGTGCGGGGTTAAAAGTTCATGTAGTAAAAGTTAATAAAGACAAAATAAGATCACGGTTAAGGGACATTTATTCCAAGCTAAATGTTGGGAAAAATATCCTAGTGGAAATCACTTGTTGTGTTTTATGGCTACGGGGAAATTGGCAAAAGGAAATGGCTAAGGCTTTGGAAAGACAAAAGAGTATTTTTTACATTTATTTATGAAAATAAAGGAAATTAAGAGAAAAAAGGTGAAAGATCATAGGTTGCATATAAGGAGGAAAATGAAGGAAAATAATGAAAATTTGAAGAAATTAGAGGCTTCATTAATAAAAAGACCTCAGAGCATCAGTTGGTAGCCTTTTATCAGTTCAAATTTGGAATTTGTCTTAGAGAGGAGAAGAACACCAAGAGGAGAAAGAAAGCAAGCAGGAAAAGGAAGGAAAGCAAAGCAAAGCAAAGGAAAGCAAGGATCAAGCAAGGAAAATTTGGATCAAGCAGCTTCAGCAGGAATACTTGCAGGTACGTGGAAGTCTTGAACCTGGCTGGCTTTTGCCTATGTCTAATAAGAGCTAATTTTCTCTTAATTTTGATAAGGAAATGTACTTTTTTATTATGTGGCTTTAATGGTTTTTCTCTCATTGTTATTTATCTGGTTATATGTTGGTTATAAGCATGGTTATATGACATATCTTAGTCATGGCTCTATTCATGTTTTTACTTGTAACTGAATGAATAGTGAATGCAAGAACTAATTGATGTTATAAAAACTAATGTGAGGAGGCAATGGCGCTTCTTGTTAAACCTCAGATAAGTTTTCAGTCCCTTATGTTCAGACTTGCATTCATGACCTGTAGGTTGCATATGTACCAAGTGTTTGACATAATGTCAGTTCTGGTTAGGGAATGTCAGGTCAAGTCCTAGTTTCAGTTTTTCTTATGAGCATTGTCTTCGTGTTTCTTATGAGTTCTAAAAGTTTCATAGAGTTCTGTGCAGAGGTTAAGCCCCAACCCTGGAAAATAGCCTTACATTTCGTACTCGCTTGCATAGCACTAGTAGAAAAAGGCTATAGTCACACTCAAGTAGGCTTGTGGGAGAGACTGGAGACTCATAGTTGCTTGGAGGCCTTAGCAAGGGAGATATTGGGGATCTAAGTCACGGAAAAAGAAAGTTATCTTAGGGGTTGGTGTTATGTAGGTAAATCCTCTCAGCGGACAGAGACAATCCCTCTAGCGCTAGAGTGGGTCTAGAAACAAAGGGACATGCTAAAGTGTTGCTTCCTAATTATTGAATGAACAAGGGACACGGTAGATTGACCTATCTGGAATCCAACTTTGTCATTGTTGTTGTAGAAGTGGTGGCCTCTTGCTCCTGCCTCAGCAAGTCACAATCCTTTTTCCATTACGCTTGGATACCTGCACATAGAACAAGAAACAAGAACAGCATACAAGATAACAACATTTAATTCATAACTATTAGCCAGTCAAAGAGGGCTAAACATATTGCATTAAACAAACATCGTAACACAAAAGTGGAACCAAACAGTAGTCATGTATATAAATGAATAGAAGGAAGAGTTACAACCAATGCTTTGACGTCGCAGTCTCCTCCAACGGGGTTTAGCCGAAGTGCGTCTCAGATGCTCGTCAGGGAATTCGGATGGGATGAAGGCATGGACTCAAGCTCTCTCAGAAGTCATGGACTCAAGTTTCCTCAACGTAATTCCTTCTTATTCTATCTTCTCTAGTAATTCAACTATAATAGGTTTAATTCTCCAAGTTCAGCTAGCTTGTTCTAAGAGAGATAGCTTCTTTTATAGAGGAAAGGGAGGAGGTTAGGATCCCTACAAAGGTGGGAGGGAGGCCTATCCTTTAGGGAGTTCCCATAAGAGGTGGAAACCATAAACCTAAAGGAGGTAGTCTGTGGTTTATCAGTTCAACCACTCCCAATGACTCATCCTCGAGGTGGTTGGAGTGGAATCTCCACCTCTATTTTTAAAAAACATTCCATAAACAGCTTGGCACGAGTGGCAAACTTGGACAGAGCGCCAGCTGGCGCGGGGCCCAGTGTTAATCTTCCTCTTTGGCGCGAGGACATAACTGATTACCCGTGCCAAGGCAAAAACAAGGGTTTTTGAGTCTCTGCTCAGGGAATTGTCAACAGAAGGAATATTACTCTCATGTAAAGGGACACAATGATGGTCTTTGCAAGGCATGACAGTGCTTATTGATCATGAGAATGACCCTCCAATGGGAAAGATGGGGATTGCAGGGACAGTGACAAAATTCTGCGTAACAGATGCCCCCTAAAGCATGAGGTTCGAGGGAGAGGGAAGGGCAAAATGCTTTATGAGAACGCGTTCGAACCAAACACCACTGTCGGAAAACCTGCAATTACGAATACAACTGAAATATTTGATACATGAACATGTGGTATGGGCGCAACCATCCTTAATAGAGTATATATAAAAACTGAGATCCGAGGTATGGACGCAGCCATCCAGCAGTAAGGATCAAAAAATAGATTCAGGTATGGTCGCAGCCATCCGATCAAAAGAGTCATGCAATAAGTCATAATCTACCAAAATCCACAACCTGGATTTCATCAGATAAAATCCAGGGTCTTGCACTCCATCTCGACCCGAACAAGTACAAATTCAAGCATGCGAATGTATGAGCTGAAGTCGAACATGTAAGAAAATCACCTGATTACCAGCCAATGACGAAATTTGTTGACAAGCACGAGAGAAATCACCAATAATGATAATGGCTCTCAAGGTACAACCAGTACAATGCACAGAATGTGAATAGTGATCTGGCATCGAACATCCGCAGAATCACTCGATCAAAGGCCAATGATGTGGACTTTGCGTCGACTGCGAAAAAACCTGCCATTGAGGCATGCGGGCTCCAAGGTACCAAAATAGAGTCTCTAGATCAAATTCCTGGATAATGAGCTGAAGTCAACAGGAAATGACCTAATCCAAGGTGGGTGTTGGTGAAGAAACAGGTCTCGCAGGCAAGACCCAGGTTCAAAGGTTGGAGCCAACAAGGGTATCCGCTGTAGTCTAGAACCACGCCGGCATTATCACCCTACTCCGGAGAGAAGAGAGTCTCACCCGAGGTGTGCCGCGACTGCATGCAGGAGGGGAAGAGATCAACGGTGATGGAGGGATCCGCAACTCATGATTAATATAGAATTGATTGCATCAACATCATATATACGCAATAACATTCAGAATATTGACTAGGCATTAAGCAAATAAAATTTTAAAGCATCACAGACATCATGCATGCATGTGACTCATAAGATCAGACAGTAACCTGCAGGTATATTAATAATCTTCAACCAAATCCATAGTTATATCGCTCCCAGAGCAAGATCCTTACAAATCTGTCACAGATATCTTATAGGACAGAAAGATAGGCAAGAGAAACCTAGGAACTACAGAGATATCATGCCCGGAATGGATTCCCTCTGCAGCCTCTGCTCAATCCCCTTCATTCGCTCTGCATTCGCCTCTTCTGTCACATTTGTTTCTTCTTTCGGCCGGGTGACTGCTATTTATTCACCCGCCATCGCAACTGCTAGTTCCTCTTGTGTTCTTCTTCGGCGGCTTCCGGCTTCTCTCTTGTCATCTATGAGTTCTGCTTTCTGTCTTCCACTGTATCTTCTCTCCGTCTGCACTCATGCTTTTGCTTTCTTCAGCTATCTCTTGCTTCTTCGCCACCTTGATAGCTCCGCGACTTACTATAGTTGTGACTTGGTTGCGACTGCCATGTGTCGTTCCACAACCCAAAATCTGTCCTTTATTCAAAATTCAAAATATTCAAAACAAGGGCCCCAACAGGCCCCGACCACAGTTTCTTGACTTGTCCCCGAGTCAATCACAAATCATTGTTTCTATCTCCATCACCCCGCTGGACCCCGTGCCCTGTTCTCGCTGTGTGCCTTCAGCTTGTTGTCAAAACAAGGGCCCCAACTCCGGGACTTTGCTGAACGTTGTAGCCTTAAGCTCATGGAAGGTCGATACAGCTTGTTTCCACCCCTACACCAATGAATCTGTTTCTGCGGCAATATTACTGACAGCTGCCTCTTCTATGTGCGCCGGTACAGTCCCGAACACCGTGCCAATCTGGGTTTCAGCCTCGACGGCTAGCTGTTGCATTGTCCTGGCGCTAAGTTGGAGGGGCGGGCGGAGCTCACGAATTACCTGTTTGGCCATTGCTGAGCTGGCCTCTGTTTGTTGAATCTGCACCTCTAGAGCATCCGCCTGGGTGTATAGTTGGTCCAACCGCGCGGGGTTCGTGGCCTCTTGGATTTCCCTCGAAATTTGTTGTAGTTGCGCGGAGATTGGTTGTGTTTTGACGGTAAGGGCCATTGAGCACTCCTGAAGACCCTTCAGGAGGTCGTAAGCCTCGCGCACCGTAGAGTTGAGAGTTTCCTGCATTTGAGTGGCCTGGCCCTGCTTTTTTGCAACCTGGGCTGAATAGAAAACCTCTGGATTGGGCAGCGCTGGTCATGCGGCTAACGCTGCTTGAAGCTCCTTGTTTTCCCTGTGGAGGCCATTGAATGCGATCAAGAGGTGGAAGGCCTGTGCTATGATACTCGTCTCTAGGACATCGGCAGGCAGCTGAGTATAATGAGCCCCGACAGTTGGCCATAGTTCTGAAAACACATTGGTGGCGTCGTTTATCTGACCCTTCAGCTGCTCTTGTGCCATTATGAGCTGGTCACGCTGTTCAATAAGCGCGGTTATCTGCTGTTGTTGTTCAGCGCACCTCTATTGTAGTTCAAAATGGAGCCTTTCTACCTGATGGGCCGCCCTTTGGATAAAGAAGTATAGCTGAGTTGTACCCCACGTTTCTAAATTGGCGATCCCCTAAGTGCCCTGGTCCGGCCTCCTTTCCTGCAAGGGTTTCCCACTGGCAACTGATCGATTAGAATGCTCTGGAGGGGATGGCGGCGGGGTCTGTTGGTGCGCTGAGTCGGCCATATTCAAGTCCGGCCTCTCCTGCTAATCTGTATTGCCAACCTGTGGAGGTATAGTGGGCTCCGGCTGAGCCCCAGCTGAGTCGGTAACAATTTGTGCCATTTGGGTAATTATATCAAATAGAGAAACTTGGGGTTCTCCAGCGGGGTCGACCGGTGGTACTACTGCTGCAGTACTGGAGTCAACTTCGGCCCCGTGGTCCCCACCAAGGAGTTCCTGGATGATTGGGTCGGACACGGTAGCAGATGAATTGGATGGAGCGGACAAAGTGGTAGGTGGAGGTGGAACGGAGGGCGGAGGTGGAAGTCGAATATTGATAAACTCTGCAGGGTCAATGAGAGGTTCTTCCTGTATCAGCACCCCTGTACTCGGTGGCAGTGATGGATCATCCTCAGTGAGTTCCACCACTGGATTTGCTTCGGTGGTGCGGGCCCGCTTGGCCTGAGGAGCTTCTAATTGATATGTAGTCTTGCTCTTCTCTCCCATCGGGGTTATGATTGGGCTTGCAGAAGTAAATAGAATAGTAGGGATGGGGGAGGTGAGAGAAGTTGTGTGGGGGTGCGAGGTAGAGCGAGAAAGCTGGAACTCGGAAAGTAAAGGGAAAGGAGCGGCACCGCTTGAAATGACCTTGGCCGCCGCATTAAAACTGCGTACCTGAGTGTTTAAGTGGCGGACGATGGGGACGAGCGGCACAAGGAGTTCCTGTGGTGTCGCCTCCGCATCTGTCTCGGTAGGCTGTTGTTGCAGTAACATCCGATCAAAGTTGTACCTGGGTACCCCGTCGCGGATTTCCATCGCGACCCCTGGCCACGAACATACTTCATTGTGGAAGGCGGTATCATCAAGCTGGAACTTCAGCGGCTTCATGCGAAAGGTGTCCTCCGGCACGCAAGTAGGTCGGAGGTAAGTATGCCTGTGACTGACCCCGAACCACACTTGCTCGCTGTACTCATCTAACAGGTTCCTGGGCACCCTTTGCTGGCTGGTTACCACGTCCGTCATTAGACCATACCAGGTTCGAAATGCCTCTGCATTCACTTGTTTGGTGCTAGGATCAGCTGACACCTTCCACGGAACAAACTTCATCGCTAGAGGCTGGCCCTCTGGAATTTCCATTGGTCATCTGACAAGGGGAGTGTGCCATTTCCACATGGCAAAGGCAACGATCAAATATCTGTAAATGAAGCTTGTAGCGCGCTTGTAGTTTTCCTCGCACGCGTCAAACAGTTCCTTCAACAGGAAGGAGCACCAGTTTAGCTTAGCGCCCTGAACGCAGTGCTCTGCAATGGAGATAGTTAGTGCCTCATTGTCTTGCTGGCAATGAGGTAGCAGGCGAATTTAATCTCGGGCTTATTGATAAGCTCCATCTTGGCTCCCTTTCCTCCCCGTCGGGTGCCATATTTGACATACAAGTCTGCGTCTCCCGACTTCTGTGCTCGCTTGGAGGTGGTCTAACATGCAGTCGAGACATCCGCGCCATTCTGTGAAAGCCCTGTAAGACGATGAATATCCTCAGCATGAATGGGAATTTCCTTATTCAGCCACAAGGACCGGTTCTGGATGCGGCTGAGTAGGAACCTAGTGCACTACATAGCCGGTCCTGTGGTCCCGAAGACCGGAAGATTTTCAGAAGAGAAGATTGCTGAAGGCCCCAGAACTCTGGTAAAATTCTGTTTGTTGAGTGCCCGGCTGTTGTGACGTAATGTTCCATATACACCTACCAATTGAGTGCCGGGAATTCGGAAGAGTCTGAAAGGTTGGCATCTATCAGGACCGCATTGTCGTATTTCCCGACAAGCGACTCTGTCTTGTGAATTCTGCTGTCGAGCTCTGGTTCTAGGACGGTTGGGGGGGCTTTCGGCATTTTTTATCGGCGTTGATAGACTTGCAAAATTCGTCTCGGCGTCCTCTCTTGGTGATGTGCGTCTGGATACTCTTGCTGCTCTGGTTCTGCTTCAATTGCTAATTCTAACTGCTCCGGCATTCTCGTGCTTTTTTCCATGCAGGTTATGTAATTACCTGGCACAAGTGAAGTTGATGAGACTCCATAACGAGTTAATTCCTGCTGGCATCCTTCTCGGCGATAATCGTGCGATCAATCGCGTGCCAATGTGTATTCTGACAGTTGCTGATAGTGGCATGGGGAAATGGGCGGACGCGACGGCTGAGGTTACTGCGGATTATGGAAAAATGATTATTGCGAGGTTACTTCCAATCATGGTAATTTATGGTGCAAATCTAGAAGATCCTATGGACTGACACAAGTACTGACTGAAATGACCTGGACTGACCTTGACACGTTTATTAATCCTACGGGGATGACACGCTGGACACGCCCCACCCCTACCATAGTCGGTTGTGGTGCGGTCCCCACAACAGAGCGGTTATTGACAAGCTATGCATGAACAAAAAACAAACAAATAAAATACTACCTATGCTTATCCCGGTTGCGGGAGAGTTATTCAGCTACGCTACTCTACGGGTGCTCTCGATTGCGAGATTTATTGATGAAGAGTGAAATAAACTTACTCCTGGTAGGGTTTCAGGCGTGTGCCATTCACCCACCCAGGTAAAACAGTACCGTCCAACTGAGCCAACCGAACGGCTCCGGACTCTCTAATCTCGATGACGAAGTAAGGTCCCAACCAGTGCATCTGCAGCTTTCCTGGGAACTTCTGAAACTTGCTGTCATATAAGAGGACCTTGCCTCCAACCTGGAACGTTTTGTTCTTGATGTGGCAGTCGTGCCACGCTTTCTGTCTATCCTTCCGAACCTTCTAGTGAAATTCGGCCAAAAACCGGGCCTCGTCCAGTTCTTGTAGTTCATGGAGGCGTTCCTGTAGCGACTCCTCTTCCGAGAACTTGAGGGATGTGGAAATGAAAAGACTCGAGACGGTGAACTTGGAGGGAACCATAGCTTCCCGGCCATACACAAGCTGGAACGGTGTCTGATTGGTCAAGCGCTTCACCGTAGTCCGGTAGGCCCATAATGCAGCTGGTAGCCGCTCATCCCAGTCATCTCGCTGGGCATTGCAGATCTTTGTCAAGCCCTTTTCAAGGATTTTATTGAACGCTTCAACAGTACCATTGGCCTGCGGGTGGTACGGGCTGCTTTTGTGATGTTGGATCATGAATGTGTCCAACAACGATTTGAGTGTCATTAATGAAATGCGTACCCTGATCACTGGTTAAACTTCGCGGGCAGCCAAACCGGATGATAATGTGTTCAAAGATGAACCGTGCAGTTGTATCCACCGTGCAGTCCCGTATCGTCGCTGCCTCAGCCCACCTGGTGAGGTAGTCGGTTGCGGTAATGATGTACCGGGCCTTGGAATGTCGGGCTATCGGGGCTATGGGACCCACAAAGTTGACAACCCACTTCTCGAACGACCGCAACACATGCACCGGGTGTAGCGGGAGCTCGTCCCTGTGAGATGGCCTCCCCGTTCGCTGACAGACATCGCATTTCTTCACAAAATTCTTGCAATCGACGTGGACCGTCGGCCACCAGAGGCCCGCTTGAAGCACCTTCCTGGCAATGGGTTTCGCCCCCACATGCCCGCCTGCAACGCCGCTATGGCATTCCCACATTACGGCTTCGCGCTCGTGGTCAAGTATGCATCTGCGCAAAACCTCATCGAGACCCAATTTGTAGAGCTGCCCCGCGATCAGTTGATATTCGGCAGCGCGAACGACCAAGTGTCACTTCTGGAGCGGGGTGTAGTGTTGAGGGCACTGCCCCGTGGTCAAATAAGTTGCGATATCAGCTAAATAATCGAGTACGGCTTCGACGCGGAAAAGATCAGCATTCGGCAGCTGATCATTGAGAGAGCCGTCGTTCTCCCCTGTTTCCAACCGGGATAAATGATCGAGTCCAACGTTCAACCTCCCGGGCTTGACAATCACTTCGAATGTAAATTCTTGGAAGAGTAGGAGCCACCGACAGATCCATCCTTCCAAGACGGGCTTATTGACCAGGTACTTTAACGCAGAATGATCCGTAAAGAACTTGAATTTTCCTCCCATAAGATAGTGGCGGAACTTCTGGAGCGAATACACCATTGCAAGGGCCTCCTGTTCGGTAGTGGTGTAATTCCGCTCGGCAATAGACAGTTTGCGGTTGGCGAAGTAAACCGGGTGGTCGACTGTCGTCTCCCCGGGTTACGCCAAGATAGCCCCAAGTGCAATACTGGAAGTGTCAATATGCACGAGGAACTGCTTATCCCAATCCGGGTGAACCAGAATAGGCGTCGTTGCCAGTTTTTCCTTCAAGGCGTCAAGGGCCATCCGACACTCCTCTGTCCACTGGAACACTTCTGACTTCCGCAAGAGCTTTTCTAAGGGAGCAGTGCTCTTCGCATAATTGTGGATAAACCGTCGGTAATATCCTGTGTGCCCTAGCAGTGCCCGCAACTGCTTCACCGTTTCGGGGGCTTCCATGTGGACGATTACTGCTACCTTTGCGGGGTCGACACAAACCCCTTGCTTGCACACCACGTGTCCTAACAGCATGCCGAAATGAACTGCAAAAATGCATTTCTTCAAGTTCAAGGAAATCTGCAACTAGCGACACCGATCGAACATGATACGCAACAGGGTGGTGTGTTTCTTCAGCAAATTGTAGACGGTCCAGTCGTCCATGTAGACTTCCAGGAACTTGTGGATATACTCCCGGAAAGCAGCGATGACGATTTGTGAAAACACGGCCGGGGCGTTCTTCAAGCCAAACGGCATCACGTGGTATGCGAACGATCCCCACTCGATGGTGAACGTCGTCTTCGTCTTGTCTTCTTCCGCAATGCGCACCTGATGATAACCCGAAAATCCATCAGTGAAGGAGTAAGCTTCATTTCCAGCAACATGATCCAATACTTCGTCGCTGAAAGGAGTGGGAAACGGATCATGGATGCAGGCGTTGTTCAGACTTCGGTAGTCGACGTAGACTCAGATTTATGACTTATCCTTCTTATTCTGAATGACGATAGGACTCACCCACTCTGCTTCTTCCACCGGAAAGATGAGACCTGCTGCCAACATCTTATCGATCTCCATCTTGACCTTTTCTTTGATTCGCGGGTTCAACCGATAGGGTCGGTGCTTCACGGGTCTGGCATCCGGTTTCAGCACAATATGCATTTCTCCGAGGTCACCTTTGATGCCCTTCAAATCTGCAACTGATGAAGGAAATAGGTCTTCGTATTCCTGGAGGAGGCTGAAAATTTCCTTGGTCATCTCCTCATCCCAGTAATCTCCAACCGTAGCCAGTTTGGGTCTCTCCTCCGTACCGATGTTCAACTTCTTTGTCTTCAGTGGGAGCAGATGGACGCCCTCGGTGGTTGGCTCGTCTTTGATGCTTCTCTCGCCTTCCTTTTATTCGAAGTACAGGTGCCTTAGGTCCTCTAGGCCATTATCGTCTAGATCGCCATCGATCCACTGGCAAGCCAACTCACACCTGCCCTCAGGGAGTAATGTTAAAGTGCTCCTGTTAGTCCCCGGGTCACAGAGAAACAATACCCCCTTGATTGCTTGTAATGCCCGGGACACCAGCTCTGTCTCCCCTTCGAAGGAAAAACACCGCAAAAATTTGCTCGCGACTTTCGGACAGGAGCTGGTCCCTCTTTTCCGCTCTTCTTCTAAGTACCACGCGTGGGGATGGTATCTAAAGAGTGGACGAACCGATGAACCCATAGCTCTTCTGGGTACCCTATACTTCGCCACTGCTCCTCGCATGTTCTCAGGTGGTCCTTTGGATCAGAAGTCCCATGGTACCTATGCCTGCTGCAAGGTCCTTCGTCTTCTTTGAACCGCACCCTCAAAGCTTCCGCCACACAACTCCACCGCGACAAGGTATCACGGTGATTTTTCCACCACCTTGCTGATGTGGATTACAGCGCTACGTCCAAAAGCGGTATTCGACTTCCTTCTGGTACCGTGTCTTCTACTTTTGCAATAAAAGTATTGACGGCTTGCATGTTCAACAGGATGGGGTACCCTCGGATCTCCGTGCCAATCCAACGAACTCGGGCGATATTGGCACACCTCCTTGTGTTGGTCTCATACCCACCTTGCTGCCAGTCTTCCCATGCGAGTTCCGACCCTAGCTCCGAGCTCTGGACACTGCGCCAACTGACGGAGCCGGTTGCGGTCGGGTTAATATAATCTTCCCGCTTCCCTGCTGTCATCTGATAAAGGTTGTCCAACATCTGAGCATTTTCCCGGTTATCCACCGTTTCGGTATATAGTGGGCCTTGATACGGGTCGAGAGGCTGAGTGACCCGGACCTCTCTGTCTTCGAAGATCATCAGCTCCTTTTTGAGGTCGATGATAGCGTAATTCTCAAAAGCCCAATCAATGCCTAACAGGGCAGGGTAAGGATCCTTGTCTCCCATAATATCAATAACTTCAAAATCCGTGTAAGTCTTCACCCCTGCAATGTCAACCTCGATACCCTCGAGTCGGCCGATCAGCACAATACAGTACTGGTTTGCCATTCTAAGCTGGATCGGCGAGTAGGTCAGTCGTGGCCGGCCAAGAGCCTCCCATGTTTTCTGTGGCAGGATATTGACATCAGATCCTAAGTCAAGCATAGTGTCGCTGATCTGGAATCCCGCAACCTGCGTGTTAATCCGGAACTCTTTTCCCGTTCGTCGCTTGTTCCGCTTGACCCGCTGGACGTACTGGGGGCCGGTGTTCACCGGTTCCCCTGGTCCTGTACTCCCCTGCAGTACATCTTCCAAGGTACGCTTGAGTTGTTGCCGCATCGCAACATTGTCAACAATCTTGAGGAATAACTGGAGCCATTCCTCAATCAAAGTTCCCGCGGCGCTCTGCTCGCTGGGATCTGTCAGCAGGGGCACCTCCAAGCCTTTGGCTCCACTCAGCTGAGAAAACGTCTCTACCACCTCCTGGAAGTACTTCTTCTGTGCATTTGGCCTGATTAATTGGTTCAAGGAGGCTGGCCGAACAACTCGTGCTGGCTCCTTCCTGCGAGCGTCCTCCCCTGTCTTCTTACCACCTCTCGTCACAATAGCTACATTCTGCATGGCCTGAGTCGCGGTCCCCCGTGGTTCGGAGTTGACCAAATTCGTGGCCCTCTGCCGTGCCCGTTCCTCCCACTTCTTGATAAGTTCGGGGCAGTCCTCTGTTGCATGGGCATTCACGCGACACTCCCGGGCCACGTGACCCTCCTGGTCATAGTTGTAGCATTTCAACGGAGCCCGACCCCCTGTGCGGCCGCCGCGCATACCGGCTCCTCGGCCCCTGGAAGCCTCGTTCACCCGATAGGAGGGTCGGTCCAACTAGTCTGCTAAAACGTCGAGATCCCTACACTGCTCGGTGTTGTGAGTCGTGGAAGCACAAAACTCATAGTATGCATTGTTTGAGACGTTGGAGTACTTCTGCAGAATTGGGCACATCCGAGGTTGATGGCCCACTGTCCGACAAATTTCACAGTATTTCGTGGCGGTTGGGTTTGATTGGGGTGGGAACCCCGCATAAGGCTGTTGCGGCTGGTATACCCCCTGCGGGTTAATTTCCGCCCCACCCCCCGTAGGTGTACCCCCCTGGATTGCGGCGACTGAGGGTCCCACACCTGTGCCATGCAACCGGGGACACTCTGTTGCGACGTGGCCTTCGACCAGGCAATGAGTGCACCAAACGTTCGGCCTGGCTGGTCTTATCGGCTGCATCTCCTTGAGCTTTTCAGTCAGACTGGTGATCTGATGTTGCAATCCTACCAAGGAAGGATCCTGCGGAGCCGGCCCTCCCAGATATTCCTGAGGGTAGCCCGCCATGGCCTCTATCTTCATGGCCTGCTCCAAAGCGTCCTGCAAGTTGTCAATCTTCTGCTGGGTGAGGGGGGTTCGTGTCAAGGGAAGTAGAGCCTTGATGAACCAATCCCTCTGATGGTTTGGGTCGATCGGGTAGCTGAGTTTCCCGATCGCGTCCTTGAAGCGACGCATCAGCTCCCATGCAGTCTCCCCTTCTTTCTGCTTAATCTCCCAGAGCTCGGACAGACCCTGCTGGTTTGTCTGGGGAAGCTTAAATTCGCGGACAAAATCCCGCTTAACGTCAGCTATTACCGGATTCGGATGAGCCTCAGACCACTTGATGAACCATCGCAGAGCCCTTTCTTTGAGCGTGGTTTGGAACTCTATTAACTTCCTTGCGTCTGGCGTCTGCCGAGCCCTCCATATGGCTTCGCAGAGATACCAGTGTTGCTCCACATCATCGTTTCCTCGGCCAGAGAATTCTGGATATCGGGTGAATGACCCAACCATGGTTGCTTGCGAAGGGGTGACCAGAATAAACCCTCCGGGACCTGGTTGTGTGACTATCCCACTAGGAATTGCAATACTACTAGTAACACTGCTACTAATATGCGACACTGAACTATTGTGCAATCGACTTAATGCTTGTAACTTGACAAAAATATTACTCAAAGGTTTATAAAGTACCAAGGGAAGGTAGGGATCCCTGTTGTGCAAATTCTGGGAATTAGGGCTGCCTGGAGAGATGAATGCCGATCGCTCTTGAAACAAGCGCTGCATCACGACGTACCATTCATCATCGGAACCTTCTTCGGGTTGCACACCTGTATCGTCTTTGTCAGTTTTTGTCCCCCTTTCTCTCCTAGTTGGGCTCCCATGCACCCGTCGCACTCCCACAGCGGTCCCTTCCCTCTCTCGGGTACCCACCTGGGTGTCCATACTTCCTATCCTCTGAGGCGCCTCCTTCAGATTCTTCCTATTGTCTTCCTGTCGCTTCAACTCCCGCATCACCCTTTCTCGCCACCTATCGGCGATCTGCGCCCTCTGATGTGCACGTCGCTCCCTCAACTTCCTTGCGGCCTCAACATCCATTCCCCACTCCCCCTGCTTCACCCTTCACGTAGCATCTGTCCCTTCAGCCCTTCCCCCAGCACTGGTGGTTTATGAATCCATGCTCGATTTGTGGAATTATATCAGCCCTTCGTCCACCATCAGGGCCTTAATCCACAACGGAATCTCCTTGAGCAGTTTCCCACTCAGCCCAGAGCGGAAGATGGCCTCAGCTTTCGAGAAGGATTGGTAGCACTCTACGGCAAACTCCACAATATATCGGTCCAAAGTGGTCTCTACCCAAAAATCCACCGCGCGGGTCAACTCAGTATCCAACCGATGCAGGGCCACCAGATCTCTGTGCACCCACTTGCGGTTTATCCCCCACGAGCTATCTCTAGGTACCATGGTCTGCAATCTCCACAACCAATTGTAGAGGTCGCTAGGGAATTTTCCCCAGAGGATCTCGTAGGTATCACTGGCGGAATCTGAGAAAAGGACAAGATCCTTGAGCACCCCCTCCTTTTGGTTCGTCAACTCCGCATGCTGAGCAAAAAACTGGTCTAGATGGTTATCCCACCATCGTTGTATTTCTCCTTCGAAGATCCTCGATACCATGATCTAGTTCCCCTCATAACGTGTAGGGTCCCGACGACGGAACCATTTGTTGGCGAAGAAACAGGTCTCGCAGGCAAGACCCAGGTTCAGAGGTTGGAGCCAACAAGGGTATCCGTTGTAGTCTAGAACCACGCCGGCATTATCACCCTGCTCCGGAGAGCAGAGAGTCTCACCCGAGGCGTGCCGCGACCGCATGTAGGAGGGGAAGAGATCAACGATGATGGAGGGATCCGCAACTCATGATTAATATAGAATTGATTGCATCAACATCATATATATGCAAGAACATTCAGAATATCGACTAGGCATTAAGCAAATAAAATTTTAAAGCATCACAGACATCATGCATGCATGTGACTCATAAGATCAGACAGTAACCTGCAGGTATATTAATAACCTTCAACCAAATCCATAGTTATATCGCTCCTAGAGCAAGATCCTTACAAATCTGTCATAGACATCTTATAGGACAGAAAGATAGACAAGAGAAACCTAGGAACTACAGAGATATCATGCCCATAATGGATTCCCTCTGCAGCCTCTGCTCAATCCCCTTCAATCACTCTGCATTCACCTCTTCTGTCACATTCGTTTCTTCTTTCGGCCGGGTGACTGTTATTTATTCACCCGCCATCGCAACTGCTAGTTCCTCTTATGTTCTTCTTCGACGGCTTCCGGCTTCTCTCTTGTGATCTATGAGTTCTGCTTTCTGTCTTCCGCTGTATCTTCTCTCCGTCTGCGCTCATGCTTTTGATTTCTTCAGCTATCTCTTGCTTCTTCGCCACCTTGATAGCTCTGCGAATTACTGTATTTGTGACTTGGTTGCGACTTCCATGTGTCGTTCCGCAACCCAAAATCTGTCCTTTATTCAAAATTCAAAATATTCAAAACAAGTTTTCAAAACAAGGGCCCCAACAGTGAGCCATAATGTTTCCCACATCATCGATACGAGACAGAGGAATATGATGATGAAAAGGACCAATGGAGAATCAGAGGGAGGTTGAAAACTGCAGAGGCAAACTTCTCTTGAACATATCAGCAGCACGACACTAGATTTGGCAGTATTTGACATCAAAGGATCTGAGGTCATGATGACGTGGAAAAGAGCAGATGAGAGGTCAAAAGAGATTACTCAAACCCATGGAGGCAAAAATGATGAAATGAGATGTCCCCAACCCAACACGAATGCAGACAAGTGCCATGTTCAAGAGCGACAAACTGCCAACATAACTAAAATTTGGTTCCATTTTCCCCCACCATTTTTGGCGAGTACCCCAATTATTTTTTAAAACAAGCTTGAAGGGGATAGCATATGCTTGTGATGTAAGTTTGTCCTTCGGACAAATCCAACCTAGTACATTTTACGAGCCCTAGGAAGGAGGAACTTGAGTAACGTCATGGTGACGAAATCCGATGTCATCAGGGTTTAACAAGCCTGACAAAGGGAGAAATTTGCATCTTTTCATGTTTAGAGAGTTTCAAAAGAAGGTAGAAAAGAAAACTCCATCATGGCCCTTTTCGTAAAGAGTCTCTCAGATCCGAAAAGGTAGAAAACAATATTTGAAAGAACCTATTAGTCGTGATAGGCTAAGGTATTCCCTTTTTGTAAATAATCTATCCCAACCCGAAAAAGGGGTAAATGTATACTGGGTAGATATCGCTTCGCAGCCATTTTATAACGAGTTCGAAATGACAAGAGTCTCGGCAATCTATTCAATTTTAAAGAGTCAGAAAAGAGCTGAAAGTTGACTCCTCATGGAGGAACGAGTGGTATAAAGGATAACAACTGGTTCTGGTGATGGTGGAACTACTCAGAACAAGTAAAGGTTAAGAGGTTGGCTAACAAGACCACTTATTGCAGAGGTTCCTCAGGAATGGGTAAAACAATCAAGTGAAGGCGTACGATCAACCAAGAAAACGGTAATGATGGAATGAAAAAACCAAGGCTCATCTGACAAAACAAGCTGATAAAATGGCAATCACGAGAGGTAAAATAGAAATGGTTTCATTTTTACACAAGCTTGAAATCAGGAAACTCTGCTTGAAATTGGTTTCATTTTTACACAAGCTTGAAATAAAGATAAACTATGCTTGAAACCGGTTTCATTTTTACACAAGCTTGAAACAGAAACAAACTATGCTTGAAAAAGTAAGCATGCCCCCAGCATGGTGTCTCAATTCGAGGTACATGCCCCCCAAGCTTCAGTCCATATGAAAGGCAGATGGAGTGAAGGTTCAAATTACAAGATCAAGAGAAAGACTCGACTGGGATTTGATGAGATCTTATCAAAGACTCGAATTGAACGGGAACGTGTTTCATTGTTTTAACGAGGTTGACATATTAAAAGAACTATCCTCGTGACTTAATTCATTTTTTAACAAGGTTGACATAGAATGTGAACTATCCTCGGACATCTTATTTCATTTTTTAGGGAGCTCGACACAAGGAAAGGAACTATGCTCCGACGAGCTTGTTTCATTTTTTAAGGAGCTTGACACAAGAAAACGAACTGTGCTCCGACGACCTTGTTTCATTTTTTAAGGATCTTGACACAAGAAAATGAACTATGCTCCAAAAGACCTCTCATCATGCTGAAAAATAAGTCATGGATTCCAAGAGGCTCACATATGATGGGAGAACAACATCTTAGAAATCATGACCTAATGCCCCCAACACACGATGCACAACGACACTATCACTGAATGCGAGCATGGAACAGGTAGCCACATAATTAACCTGTTGTGGGGAAGATACAACAGGCGAATAAAGACCCGGAAAGGATGATGGTGGACCAGATGTCACGTCAGGACCAAAGAATGAAAGTTGATCAATGGTCACGATCCGACCTTTATGTGGAAAATATATCACACGAAAGAGGGAAGAGACAACTGCCCACATGGCATAAGCATAGTCACGGCCCAAGAGTAAATTAAAATCCAAGGGACTTGGGACCACCATCACGTCTATATAAACGGTTTTCCCTCCCAAAGTAATAGGCAACTTCGGAAGGATCCCTAACAGTTGACTGGTTCTTTTGTTAAAAGCCAACAGATTCTGCGTAACAGGCACAAGCGGTGGAGAACCAAAAGCTTGCCAAGTAGTGGAAGACAGAATACTAACAGACGTGCCTTCATCTATAATGGTGTTGGGTACGACCATATCAACGGCCTGTATCGTGATCTCAAAAGGCACATAAGAAGGAAGGCGATATCCCGCAAATCGACTCCAATCGAAGGAAGCAATCAAACTACTTGGAGGGGGTACCATTTAACTGAGATGGTCATCCCCTGGTGTTACTAGAGCAAGAGGAGCATCCTCCTGAACCTCCATCATGGGAGCAGGAGGAGCAACTTCTTGAGTCACAAGGACGGGAGGATCTTTCTCCAAGTCTGAGGAATATGAAGAAACAAGAAGAACGTGGGGGGAAAGAGATCCACTCTTGATGGAAAAGACCTGATGAACCATAGGCGGGATCAAATCAAGCGATTCCACGACCAATGGTTGGTTGGGAATGGATTCACGAATTTGAATTTCCGAGGAAACGGGATCAACCAAGGATGACGCTTGACCAATCGTTGAATCAACTAGAGGAGGACTCGAAGAAAGTTTCTGGTAACCAGCTGGAAGGCAGGGTGCAGAAACAATAGGATTATCCAACACTCTTGTGGCTTCATCCATGTACGGACAAAGTTGAAGGGGATGATGCCCTTCACACAACTTACATGGATTGGTAATATTACCTTGTTTCTTATGAGTTTTATCATGGCTAGTCGAAGATGTGCCACCAATATGACTTCCAGAAGCTAAAGGCAATGACGGACGGCCGTTGGACCATGCTTCGAGTACCTTGGGAATGCCAGGGAAATCTAGAAGAAGATGGTCACCTTTGCACAACATGCAAGGGAATTTGACTTTCCGAGGAAGGTTGAATGGTTTATCAAGGGATGGTGTCTTAGGAACAATAGCTGCAACATTAGCCTCTCGTTTATCTGACTTCTTCTTCTTCGTCGTCTTCTTCTTCTTCTTAGCCACCTGGTTACTTGAGTCTAGACTTTCACCAGGCGAAGTAGAAGAGGAGGACGAAGAAATAGGTGAATAAGGGGAGAGGTCCACCTTTGAATCAACATGGTGTTGTTCAGGCGGTGGAGATGATTCTACAGAGGGCGGAATACTCAAGACCTCTGAGATCGAGAATAACCAAACAAGCAACCCAACAATTAATCCAGGCAGGGACAATGTTGCCATATAAGGAGCACCAACGTTCCCGAAGGCAAGAAAAGGACCAGGATTCCCTTTGGAAGGGATTCCTTGGTTGGTAAACCCCGGAAAAGTTTCCATTGGAAACAACCTTAAAACAAAATACTAAGGAAGATAACTTTAACCAGGAATGTTCTGTTGGCAGTTAATTTTTAAGATATTGAAACAAAACTCCACCATTTCATATTTTAGGAGTCGAGAAACAGGAAAAAGGTGACTCTATCACTTTAAGTTTGAAACGAGCGTGAAAGGACAAGCGCTCGATTATCTCTTCTATTTTTTTAAAGAGTTGTGAAAAGATCAAAATGACTACTCTGGAATACTAAGCGAAAGGGTATACCAGGTTTCCGTGAACTGCCATATACACCTTGGTGATCAAATGAAACATAAATGACCAAGGACTTGACGTACATGCAGGTAGTCTCCCTAAATGCTGTGTTTGGTGTATCACAGTTACAAGGCGGTAGACTCAGCTTCCTATGGATAAAAGGATCACAACCTAGAGGGGTCTCCCTTTATATACTCAATGGTACGGGGAGCACAAGTTTGTACTAGCGTTGTCTAGAGCCAGATGGCGAATGATAGGTACTAGGTTTTAAGACGTCGGAACACGTCTCTAGCATAGACCACTAAAAATGTTTCGTTAGGTTTCAATGCTTCCTTAGGTTAATTAAATAAATTTTAAAGTTGATCTTGGATTATGTTTCAGTTTTAAGGTTCTATCGATTTTGGGTCTCGAAATTCCTAAATGCAAGCTATATGCAAATGAACATCATTTCCGATTCAATGAATGCTAATTATAAGAAGGATAGAGATCTTTCAAACAAAGGCAAATAATGAGACTATGTGAAGAAATCCACTAATGCATCTAACATAATCTAACGAAAATGAAACTCTTTCCTAGATAATCAGATGCTAGTTATGCAAAAGAGTATTTCACTTTCAATGCAAAGAAAGAATGCAAAATATGTTTTTTTTTTTTTTTTTTCCAATGAAAAGAAGTACATGATGCACTAATTACATGAAAAACAAAAACAAACACTAGCTTAAGTGTTGCGTAGGAATCTAAATTGAATGACTCAATGAAACGCAAAACAAACACAAGAAAGCACTCAAACTAATGCCGCAATCTTTCAAACCAAGAGAAAGTTTTCGAAATGATCCAAAACAAGCAATGTAATCTATGCTTGGAGTAATAAGGAGGAAAAATCAATCAAAAAACGAAATGATCATTCAACCAAAGCAAACACTCAAAGGAATCAATAAAACTAAGTGCAATAAATCCACGAATGAGACTAACAACAATCAAACCGACTTGATTTTCGAACAGAAGGCTCAGTGCACTAGGACACCTAGAAACCCTAAGGCCTCAACTGACACTGATAAGAAGAAGGATGAACGACTGATAAAAGTAAGTCGACGGCAATCAAAACAATCCCAAAGGCATAATTACACATAAAAAATAACCCAGAAGCAAGCACAAATGACCAAAAGACTCATCAAGGAGGTCAAACCAATTCCTCCAGAGGTCGGCGCAACTGTAAGGCTGTAATCCACGCCATACAAGGGTTGGCGCGATTGCAAAAAGAGCATCTTGCACCAATTGGCGCAATTGTTCAGAGAAAAACCGCCCCAAGCCAGATAACTATGGGAGAAAGAGGAAAAACCAAAACCTAATGAGCAGAGGTCAATCTTGACACTCTGGAGCTGAACAGAGGATGGAAACCAAGCAAGCAAACCAGAAAAGACAGATAACTAAATAAATATTTTAAATTGACCCAACAAGATGAAACAACAAACTCGCACTAATCCTTAGCGGAGTCGCCAATTTTTATGCAAGTAAATCCTCTCTGCGGACAGAGACGATCCCTCTAGCCCTAGAGTGGGTCTAGAAACAAAGGGACATGCTAAAGTGTTGCTTCCTAATTATTGAATGAACAAGGGACACGATAGATCGACCTACCTAGAATCCAACATTGTTGTTGTTGCTGTAGAAGTGGTGGCCTCTCGCTCCTACCTCGGCAAGTCACAATCCTTTCGCTATTACGCTTGGATACCTACACATAGAACAAGAAACAAGAACAACATACAAGATAACAACATTTCATTCATAACTATTAGCCAGTCAAAGAGGGCTAAACATATTGCATTAAACAAACATCGTAACACAAAAGTGGAACCAAATGAATAGAAGGAAGAGTTACAACTAATGCTTTGACGTCGCAGTCTCCTCCAACGGGGTTCAGCTGAAGCGTGTCTCAGATGCTCGTCAGGGAATTCGGACAGGATGAACGGATGGACTTAAGCTCTCTCAGAAGTCATGGACTCAAGCTTCCTCAACGTAATTCCTTCTTATTCTATCTTCTCTAGTAATTCAACTATAATAGGTTTAATTATCCAAGTTCAAATAGCTTGTTCTAAGAGAGTGTTACACATCATTTTGTCACTGTCCCTGCAATCCCCGTATCACACATTGGAGGGTAATTTCTGTGACTAATTAGAAGTGTCATGCCTTGCAAATACCATCATTGCATCCCTTGCCATGAGGACAACATTCTTTTTGTTGACCATTTCCTGAGCAGACCACTAAAAACACATGTTTTTGCCTTGGCGTTGGGAGCCCGTTATGCCCTCGCGCCAATGAGGCAAATTAACATTGGCCCCCGCACTAGTTAGCGCTCTATCTCAGTTAGCCGCCCGCGCCGATATGTTTATGGAAAGTTTTTTAAAAATAGAGGCGAAGTTTTGATCACAACAACTTCGTGGATGAGTTATAGGTAGTGGTTCGACTGAATAACCATGACCTTCCTCCTTTGGCCTCTTGTTTCCACCTTATGGGGAAACCTCCCAAGGGATAAGGCCTCCCTTCCACTATTGTAGGGATCCCAACCTCCTCCTCTCCTCTATAAATATAGCCATATTCCATTGATGTGCTAGTTGAACAGATAGCTGAAAGAGTTAGCAATCATAGAGAAGAAGCAATCATAGCTTCGGGAGAATAGTGCAGAGTGTGATTGTTTGTGTGTGTTGAGAACATAGTGAGATCTTGGACCTTTATTCATGAGGGTGTGGCAAACGTGCTTGGATACAGACCTGCCGAAGGAGAGCCTCAACATCAAGGCTTGGTTGTAAACTCCCCTTGTCTTAATCATAATAAAATGCATCCGATGTTTATCTTCCTCTCTTATTTACACTTATAATGAGATTTATAACATTCCTTGATCAGTTAGATAGATTGTAATTGGTTTATGTTTTTTGTGGTTTTACGCTTGTCGTGGTGTCTTGAATGTCCGCACAGGTAATCGAACGTTGGTAGCAGCGTGCATTGAGCTTAAGAAGAGTGACAGATCAAGAAGCTTCGACGGAAGACGACAACATAGCATCAGAACACGGTAGGCCATCTTCTTTGCTCTGAATTTCATTTACAATCTAGGAAGGTAGATGTTAGTATGTTCCTGTAGTTGCTAGACCCACCCTAGGGCTAGAGGGATTGCCTTTGTCCACAGAGGGAATTTACCTAGACAACAAATTGGCGACTCCGTTGGGGAGTTTCCTTTGAGTTTGTCACTCTTTGAGGTCTTCATCATTCGACGAGTTTAGTCGAATGACCATTTCTCTGTTTGTTCCTTTGTTTTTCATTAATTACGATCTTTTAGTTTTTGCTTGAAGTGGTAAGTCTAGTATTGGTTGGGAGAAATTCTTTTTTTTTTCTTGTTCAGGCATTGGCGCTTTTATTTTTCTGACAATCGCGCTGATTGGCGCTATTTTTCAGTTAGCAACCCGCTCCAATTGGCCATTGGCACTAGTTTTCAGTGAGCAAGTCACGCCAGTTGGCGCTAGTTTCACCCACAAAAGTCGTGCCAATTTTAGGGTCTGTAAAAAATTGAGGTTTTTCCCTAATTCCTCTACCAGTGTCTCTTTCCCTTATGGTATTTTTATTTGTATGAGTTACATGTTCTCCCCTTCATTCAAGTGGGTTTGATTGGCTTGTTGGTTTTGTTTTTGGTTGTTTTTCCTATTCAGATGTGCATCCTTACATCCTAGTTTTTTCTAGGATTGTGCATCAATTTCCTGTTTGCATGCTTCGCGGAACATCACCCTGCTGATTGAGTCAGTCTCCTTTCTTGGTGAGCCATCTGCTTCGTGAGACATCACCTTGCTGATTGAGTCAGTCTCCTTTCTTGGTGAGCCATCTCTAGTTGATTGTCTTTTGCTTTTCGGTTGATTGAGTGTTCAAGTCTTAAGTGTCTTTCGAGTTCATCTGGTCCGCTTATTCGCTTGTGAGCATAGATTACATTGGTCATTTTTCAACTGAAAAATATTCTTTCTATGA
The DNA here is from genome assembly GCA_034641835.2 of Pinus albicaulis. Lineage (NCBI taxonomy): Eukaryota > Viridiplantae > Streptophyta > Pinopsida > Pinales > Pinaceae > Pinus > Pinus albicaulis. The sequence continues at coordinate 662,785,122 of CM076573.1, read as the reverse complement.
TTGCTTGATGTAAAAGGGAATGAATGCCTTGTTTTGAGCTCATGCTTTGGAAGTCCTTTTTGTGCTTGACCTCATATGTCTTGTACCCTTTTGAGGAATTTCATTACAAAGTGTTTAAAACAACGATTGCATTCTTAGTGTTGGTTTGCATCCCTTTTTCATTCATCCTTCCATTAAGGAAATTTGTATTCATTTATTTTTCGTCTTAGAGTTTTCTTTTCATTAAAATGCATTAGATCACATTGCATTGAAAAGTATTTTTTGAGATTTATCATTGAACTTAGATTACATGGTTTAATGATTGAAAGCTAAAAATCGCATTGAGTGCATTCTCTTTCATTAAAAGCATGCATTAAGTAGATTCTCATTTCATCGAAAAATGCATTGAGTGCATTCTTATTCTTTCAAACGAAAAAGGAAATTGTGCATAGATTACAATTGCATAGTTTTCAAAAAAAGGATTTTGCATAGATTACATTGCATAATTCACATTGTTGAATGTTTTAGATTACTTTTGGATAGTGAAAGTCATCTATTTTGGAAAAGTTTCGTTTGCAATATTACTGTTTGTTGCATCATTGTTTGAGACTCTTCCCTTAACTAGATAACATTCATCGAATTGAAAGATTTCTTTCCTCATATAGCTGCATATAGGAGATTGTCAGATGACATGCAGTAGGGCCTTGAAACCGAGACATAATTCAATATCAACTTTAAAATTTATTGAATTAACCTAAGGAAACATTAGAACTTAACACAAACATTTTAGTGGTCTAGGCTAGAGACGTGTTCTGACGTCTTAAACCTAGTAGTTGTCGTTCGCCTTTTGGCTTTAGACAGCGCTAGTACGGACTTGTGCTCCCCGTACCGTCGAGTATATAAAGGGAGACCCCTCTAGGTTGCAATCCTTTTATCCATAGGAAGTCGAGTCTGCCGCCTTGCAACTGTGATACACTGAACACAACATTCGGGGAGACTACCTGCATGTACGGAAAGTCCTTGGTCATTTCTCTTTCATTTGATCACCAAGGTGTATATGGCAGTTCACGGAATCTTGGTACACCCTCTTTCTTAGAGTACCTGAGTAGTCATTTTGATCTTTTCGTGACTCTCTAAAAGTGAAAATATCATCGAGCGCTTGTCCTTTCACGCTCGTTTCAACCTGAAAGTGATAGAGTCGATTTTTTTCCTTTTCTTGACTCTTAAAATATGAAAAGGCAGAGTTTTGTTTCAATATATTAAAAAATTAACTGCCCACGAAATATTCCTGGTTAAAGATTATCTTCCTTAGTGTTTTGTTTTACAGTTGTTTCCAATGGAAACTTTTCCGGAGTTTACTAACCAAGGAACCCCCTCCGAAGGGACTCCTGGTCCTTTTCCCACTTTTGAGAATGTTGGTGCTCCTTATATGGCAACATTATCCCTTCCTGGGTTAACTGTTGGTTTTCCTGTCTGGTTGTTCTCGACCTCTGTGGTCTCGAGTATTCCGCCCTCTGTACAACTATCTCCTCCACCAGAACAACATCATGTTGCTTCTAAGGTGGACCTCTCCCCTTCTTCGCCTATTTCTTCGTCCTCCTCTTCTACTTCGCCTGGTGAAATTCTGGATTCCAGCAACCAGGTGGATAAGAAGAAGGCAAAGAAGGAAAATAAGAAGAAGTTAGATAAGCGAGAGGCTAATGCTGCAGCTATTTCTCCTAAGACACCTTCCATCGATAAACCATCCAAGCTTCCACAGAAATTCAGATTCCCTTGCATGTTGTGTAAAGGTGACCACCTTCTTTGAGACTGCCCTGGCATTCCCAAGGTACTTGAAGCGTGGTCCAATGGTCGTCTGTCGTTGCCTTTGGTTTCTGGAAGTCATATTGGTGGCACATCTTCGACTATCCATGTTAAGACTCATAAGAAACAGGGTAAGATTACCAATCCCTGTAATTTGTGTGAAGGGCATCATCCCATTCACCTTTTTCTGTACATGGATGAAGCCACGAGAGTGCTGAACAACTCTACTGCTTCTGCACCCTACATTCCGGTTGGTTACCAGAAGCTTTCTTCAAATCCTCTGCTAGTTGATTCAACGAGCGGTCAAGAGTCATCCTTGGTCGATCTCGTTCCCTCAGAAATTAAAATTCATGAATCCATTCCCGACTAATCATTGGTTATGGAATCAGTTGATCTGGTCCCGCCCATGGTTCATCAGGTCTTTTCCGTCGAGAGCGAATCTCATCCCCCTCAAGTTCTTCTTGTTTCTTTAGATTCCTCGAACTTGGAGAAAGATTCTCCCGTCCCTATAGTTCATGAAGTTTCTCCTCCTGCTCCCGTGATGAAGGTCGAGGATGATGCTCCTCTTGCTCCGGTAACACCAGGGGAAGACCATCTTAGTGCGATGGTACCCCCTCCAAGTAGTTTAATCGCTTCCTTCGATTGGAGTCGATTTGCGGGATGCCGCCTTCCTTCTTATGTGCCTTTTGAGATCACGATACAAACCTTTGACATGGTCGTACCCAGCACCATTATAGATGAAGGTGTGTCTGTTATTATTCTGTCTTCCACTACTTGGAAAGCTTTTGGTTCTCCACCGCTTGTGCTTGTTACACAGAATCTGTTGGCTTTTAACAGAGGAATCAGTCAACCGTTAGGGATCCTTCTGAAGTTGCCTGTTACTTTGGGAGGGAAAATCGTCTGTATAGACGTGATGGTTGTTCCAGGCCCCTTGGATTTTAATTTACTCCTGGGGCACGACTATACTTATGTCATGGGAGCACTTGTCTCTTCCCTCTTTCGTGTGATTTGTTTTCCACATAAAGGTCGGATCGTGACCATTGATCAACTTTCATTCTTTGGTCCTGACGTGACATCTGGTCCACCATTGTCCCTTCCAGGTCTTTATTTGCTGGTTTTATCTTCCCCATCGCAGGTTAATTATGTGGCTACTTGTCCCGTGCCTGCACTCAGTGATAGTGCCATTGTGCATCGTGTGCTGGGGGCATTGGGTCCTGATTTTCAAGATGTTGTTCTCCCATCAGATGCGAACCTCTTGGAATCCATGACTTCTTATTCAACCTAAAAAGGTCATCAGAGCACAGTTTGTTTCCTTGTGTCAAGCTCCCTAAAAAATGAAACCAGATGTCATGAGGATAGTTCTTTTAATGTGTCATCCTCATTAAAACAATGAAACACGTTCCTGTTCAATTCGAGTTTTTGATACAATCTCGTAAAATCCCAGTCTTTCACTTGATCTCGAAACTGAACCTTCACTCCCTCCATATGTTTATTAAGGTGCATGGACTGAAGCTTAGGGGGCATGTACCTTGAATTTAGTCACCATATTGGGAGCATGCAAACATTTCAAGCATAGTTTGTTTCCATTTCCATCTTGTGTAAAAATGAAACCAATTTTTCAAGCATAGTTTTCCATGTTTTCAAGCTTGCGTAAAAATGAAACCATTTTCATTTTACCTCTTGTGATTTCCATTTTATTAGCCTGTTTTTGCCAGATGAGCCTTGTTTTTCTCACTCCATCGTTACTATCTGCTTGGCCGATCATATGCTTTCACTTGGTTGTTTCACTCATTCCCGAGGAACCGCTGCGATGAGTGGTCTTGTTAGCCAGCCTCTTGACCTTTATTTGTTCATTGCAGTTCCACCATCACCAGAACCAGTTGCTACCCTTTATACCACTCGTTCCTCCAAGAGGAGTCAACTTTCAGCTCTTTTCTGACTCTTAAAAATTTAAAAGATTGCCGAGAATCTTGTTGTTTTGAACTCGTTAAATGACTACGAAACGATATCTACCCAGTATACGTTTACCCCTTTTTTAGGCTGGGATAGATTATTTACGAAAAAGGAATACCTTAGCCTATCGCGACTAAGAGGTTCTTTCAGATATTGTTTTCTACCTTTTTAGATATGAGAGACTACTTACGAAAAGGGTCATGATGGAGGTTTCCTTTCTGCCTTATTTTCAAACTCTCTAAACATGAAAAGCTGTCGAGTTCTCCATTTGTCAGACTCGTTAAACCTTGATGACATCGGATTTCGTCACCATGATGTTACTCGAGTTCCTCCTTCATAGGGCTCGTAAAATGTACTAGGTTGGATTTGTCCGAAGGACAAACTTACAGCACAAGCATATGCTATCCCCTTCAAGCTTGTTTTAAAAAATAATTGGGGTACTCGCCATAAATGGTGGGGAAAAATGGAAGTTATTCGTCAGTTGTGTCAGCAGTATGTCACTCTTGAACATGAAACTTATCTACAGTTCATCTCAGGTTGGGATATCTTCATTCTGTCACTTTGCCTCCGTGGGTTTGGGAAATCCGTTTGCCTCTCATTTGATTACCAATTTTGTCAACATGACCTATGATCCTATTTGAGTCAAATGCTGCCAAATTCCAGAGTCGTGTCACCCATATGTTCAAGAGAAAATCCTTCTACAATTTGTACATTCCTTGATCCTCTATTTCAGTCTTGATTCACACTCATATTACCTTCTCTGTTTCATGTCGATGATGTGGGATTCATTATGACCCTTCTTCGATGGATCACTTCCTATTGACTTTAGCTCATTATCCGGGAATTTGATCTAGAGACTCCTTTCTGGTACCTTAGAGCTTGCATGCCCTAATGGCAAGTTCTTCGCATTCGACGACAGGTTCACGTCATTGGCCTTCAAATGGGTAATTTCACGAGTGTTCGACTTCAGCTCACTATTCACATTCCGTGGATTGTACTAGTAGTACTTTGAGAGCCATTGACATTATGGGTGGTTTCTCTCGCACTTCTTAACGGTTCACATCATTGACCGGTAATCAAGTGATTTTATAGCATGTTCACTACAAGGAAAAGACCCTCTGGCATATGTTTTTGAGGAACCACAAAGAAAAATACCCCATACATCCGTTTCTAGCGGAGGTTACTAGAGGAGGTTGGCGGGCGGAGGGTTTTGTGGATGTTTTCTTATCGGTGCTCTTATCGTTAAAACTCGCCCTGGTGCTCTCAAAAAAAGAAAGCACCGGTGCGGACAAAATCACTGGCACACCGGACACCGTGCACTCCGTACACACCCGCCCAGTGCATCATAATATAATAGAGCACCGGTGCCTCACAACTCGTTCATGCCGGTGCATTATAAAACACAACGCCAACACCGAAACCACCCGGTGCGGTAGACAGAAACTACAATGGTGCATCATAAAAAACGCGCCAAAACACAAACCGACCGGTGCGTTTGTAGCAAACAGTACATGTGTGCCTATAAACAATGCGCACCGGTAAAGGGTTAAAAATTTTTAAAAAAAAAAAAATAATAATAAAAAATAAATAAATAAAATAAAAAAATTTACGATAAAAACCTGGATTTTTAAGTTTTTTCAGTGCTCTTGAGCTATCAATTACCGGTGCGCACGATACCATAGAACGCACCGGTGCACACCGAACATTAGCACACCGAACAGCATGCGCGAATTTCACACACCGCCGGGGTGTCCATTTACTGTAATGCACTGGGGCGTTAATACTCTTCCGCGCCGATGCATCATAAAACACCGCGCCAAAACATAAACGAGCTGGTGTGTTCTTCTCTAAGAGCACCGGTGTGCCAGAAACCGCACGAACTAAAATAACGTTATATTAAAAAAAAAAAATAAGGCCAAAAAACCAGTCCTTTGCGACTATTACGCACCGGGGCTTTACTATTATGCCGCCTCGGTGCATCATCAAATTTTCACACCGAAACTGAAACATCCCGGTGCACGGTTAGTGAAACGCCCCGACGCGTTATAAACAATGCGCCAAAATTGATACCGCCCGGTGCGGTTTTATTTAACCGCACCGGTGTGCTTATAAAACCCCACGCACCGAAACAAGGTTAATTAAAAAAAAAATTACAGGCAAAAAACTTCATTATTCACTTTCCTCAGTGCTTCAGAGCTCTCAAGCCCCGGTGCTATTTCCTTATTTCTGAGCCGCCCTGACATCGATGCTCTCATTGCACCCATTGCACGCACTATTGCTCTGCATTGGCCACCAATATCCAACTTGCATTTTGAAAAACAGTGGGCAAATTTTATTTTCCAAAGTTTACAGCCAATATGCCTCCTCGACGGCGAAATGTACAGGTATTTTTCTAGTTTTTCTATAATTAAGCCTTTTAGCAGATTATAAATTGAAATAAAATTAAAAATAACCATTAAAAAAGAAGAGTTGTTTGGCTCGCACCAGATAGCGGTGCTACCTGTAAAATTTACAGGCAGCACCGCTACCGGTAATCGCACCGTTTCCGGGGCGGTGCCGGAAGGCACCCCGAATAATTTTAAACCAAAAATAAAAAATAAAAAAGGCGGTGCGCTCATTTATCCAGGCACACTGTTGACCCCGAAAATCACAGTGTGGTGCATTGACTTCATTTTCCGCCTCGGTTTATGTCAGCGCACCGCATTTTGCATTCCGAGAGGGTCAACAGTGCAGTCGGGTAAAAGACTGCACCGTCAACTATGTCATTGTCATGAATTCGGTGCGCTGACACGACTATATGTGTCGGGGAGTATATTTCAGTTAGCGCACCGCTATTATGAATTATAATACAGTCCACGGTGCTTGAAAAATAGACATCTGCACCGAATCTGGTGCGGTATATTTCATTAGGAGCCTTGGGGACAGTGCGCTAAAATATTAAGACGCATCGGCACTAGTGCGTGACTGTTTTTATGGAGCACCGACTTGTATGTTTTTTTTTTTCAAAAAAAATTATATATGTATATTTATAAATACACTTATGTTTTAATAAAAAAAAAATATTTAATATGGCAATGATTCAGAGAGAACAGGAGCAACAACAGCAACAACAAGCAGAACAATATGACATGATTCGCCAATGGGAGGCGAGAGAGAGGGAGAGAGATGGATGCCCTCGCCCTATTACTACAGATACTCGAGAGATCCTTATGCAGGTAGGCCTCCTCAAGTTCTATGAGGAGGCTATTTCTAGCCTAAAGGCCCATAGTGTGCTTTTGAGACATCTCATCGGCAGGTGGAATGCCCATCGACAGGCTTTTCAGGTTGGTCCTGACTAGTGGTACACACCCACTGAGGAGGACATTTATTTTATTACATGACTATTGAGGAGAGCGGTGGATTTTCCCTCATTCCCAGACGTGCCAGCTGGTTGTGTAGCAGGGAGTCAGTTAGTTTACTCCCAGAGATACATTGGAGCACATGTACTGTCTCCTTCAGAGTTTCAGGTACTTGGAGGTTAGTTACGTATAGGTGCTTTTGGTAGATAGGACGTGTAGTGCCTCTCTATTATCACTTCGATCATTTCGCACAACACCAGTGATGGGCAACGCATTAGTTGCTCGCTTTTATATTACGTTGATTCTTTAGTAAAGCAATCACGACTTGTCAGGTGGTCTGCCATCTTTTTGCGATAGTTTTGTATGGCCTTAGATAGATGTCATTCTCATGCACAAGGGAGCGTCAACTTCCCTTTTGCTTCAGAGCTATTTTGTTTATTTTTTGAGAGGTTTCTAGAGATGAGACCTAGTTTTGTTCGACAGCCTCGTAGGCCGATGTTCGAAGCCCGGATGTGCATGTGGGGGCAGATGATGCCCAAGAGGGGAGACACTATGTTTCTAGGGAGGATATCACATGATTCGCTAGACTTACTACCCAGTGTTGGTGTTTGGTCAATTTAGTGTGTCCTAAATTGCTACATTAATTTGTCAATCCGAGATTCGTAAGCTGACGAAGTGTGGCGCACTATATGTGCAAGATAACCTATCTCTTAATTTTTGTCGTTTTTGGGTTTTTTATTTATCTTGATTGATTTCCTAATGTGAGATGGAAATTCTAAAAGATAGGTATGGATATAAATGTTCAAGGCAATGATGTCCTTTATAATGATTTCCCAAACTTCAAAATTCAAGAGGATTTTAAAACATACAATGACAAAACTAATTCCTAAAAGAAAATGAAAATGTGCCACTATACTAGTCAAACAAACAGTGAACTATTGATCATGAAACCCATTACCCTTGCTGCTGTCTAAACACAAAAGAAACTGTACTCAAAGAAATCCAAAGATTTGCAAGTAAAGTAAAGCTAAAATCAAATTACATCAATTCATATTCTGACCCCTCACCATTAGTCTCGCTATGGCTTTCGGAGGTAATCATAAACAACTTGAGCAATCTGATATCTAATTTGCAGAAAGAAAATAAACTAATATCAAACTACACACTCATACTTCAATCCCTCACCATTAGTCTCGCTATGGCTTTCGGAGGTAATTGATAATGACATGAGAAATTTAATATCTAACTTGCACAAAAATAAACTAACATCAAACTACACATTCATACTGCAATCCCTCACCATTAGTCTCGCTATGGCTTTCGGAGGTAACTGATAATGAAATGAGCAGTTTAATATCTAATCTAACTAGTAAAGCAAATGTACAAAACTGAAATAAATAAAACAGTGCTGGAATTAAAAGCTAAGAAAAATAAATCAGTAGAAGGACAAGATTGATTCCATGTCATTAGTCATGATAAAACTATGTGCAAATGCTCGGGCTGCCTATTATAATCTGGAACAAAGACACTGATCGGTTAACAGCAGTATAAAGTATGAAAAATTATGAACATAAATAAAATGTTAATACCATAAAAGATGTAATATATACACGTGAATGACTATGGCACAATGAACGTAAGGAAATAAAGCATGAAACTATACAATAATACACAAAACCTCGGCGCGTGCAGAGGCCCTCTGCACAATCCTCGGGAAGCAGCTATCAAACACAAATTATGCTTATGAACAGTCTTCTCATATATTTAAAATGCAGTCATAACAAGGAAATAATGTCACAGCACAGTGGGCTTTCTTGACAACCAAAATTACATTACACAAGCTAACTCCTATGCGTATGAGAACGCATTATTTATAATAGAGGAAGACATAACTAATTTCCTACAATTTGCGCTAATAAAAGACACGTGAACAACCACGTCCATAAATCTAGCATTATGGCTGCCGTGAGGATTAAATCTATGGAGAGTGGCCGTTGGATTCGGCTTATGGAGCCGTTTACAGGTGTTGATATGTCTCCCGTGATTTAGAAACGGCCACGCAAGTCTTCACGTGATGAAAAACAGAGTTCTGTCACTGTGGGACTCTTCGGTTGACCACCGCTTGACCACCTTTGACCACAGCCTTCTTAGGTGAATTCGACTGAGCCAATAGGACTCGATCCATGTCCATGTCATTTCCAACTTGCCCATGTGGCTCAATTTTCCTGAAGACACCTGCAATATAGACTTTAACAAAATGGCTGCGGAAAGTTGAAGCAGCTGCGGAAAGTGACAAGATTCCGCAGCTCAATGAGCAAAAATCTAATTCAAACAACAGACACAAAACATAGTTAAAAACCACTTTAAATGCTCTTTTATGATTAATATGCAGTGATGTTGATGACTTAGGAGGTCCAGGTAAATAGAAAAAGTCTAAAAAGGTGTATAGGAAAGATGCAAGTTTGGGACTCAACATACCCCCACTGTGAAGGTGTTGCATGTCCTCATGCAACCAAAATTTTGATCATCCTCCTTCAATTCATATGCCTTGATACCTCTGCCAGTACATCCAGTCCTCTTCTCCTCTTCCTTGGTGCTGCTAACATCCTGGGCTTCTTCATCAAGCATCTGTATTTGAGATTAATCAGTGCTCTACTTATCTTCTGGCATTTCTTCTTCAATTTCCTGTTCTTTTTCTGCCACAGTCCTAGATGCAGCATAGTATTGTCATGGATAATCTTGTCCAATCTTTTTTGCTCCTTTAATGCTTCATTTTCATTTTTAATATGTCTATTTAAAACCGCCAACTCAAAGACTTATTGTTTCAACGATTGGACTAATGCTTCTTGTGCTGTGTGAGGCTGAATGGATGAAGTGTTGGGACCCGTGGCTGTTCTTTCTAAGTATTCTATGTAGTCATACACCTCTTGCTACTTTGGATCTATCTCGGGTGTCGTTTTCCTTGGGTTGTCCCCAAAATGCTGTGGAGGAGAATTGTCTTCAAAATCTGGCTGAAAAGGACTCATGTCAACATCTTGAGGACTAGTTTCAACATTTGGCTGAGAATGAGGTGAAATATGGCCAGCTGGAGTTTGTTCAGGTGTTTCTTCTCCCAAATCAATAAAATGGGGTCCTTTTGTTTGTGTTTTTCTCCACTTTCCTTTAAGCCTGTTGCTTCTTCTTACACGCTTTGGACTGCTGTCTTTTTGCTTCTGTTTTTATTTCCCTTTCTTTTTGGCCATAGCTGACTGTTCCTGAAGGTGAACTAGTCTCTCAAACAATACTTGATGGTCTTCTTCTGAGGAAGGGGTTTGATGCACAGCCTCAATGCTTCTTTTCTCTTTTGATTTTATTGGCTTTTTATCCTCAGTCTTTTCCTTCTTCCTTTTTGACAGTCTTTCTTCTCTACTAGTTCTTTCAACTGTGTTAGTAGGAGTGCTTTGAGTTTTATCATTTGTTCTCTTTCTTCTACTTCTTTTTGATGTACTTCCTTCAGGGGTTTCTTGAGGTTCTTAAAAGAAATTTCTAATTAAAAACTGCTCCCAGGTGTCCTTTTTCTCCTTTAATTGTTTTTCTATTAAAATTTTCACGAGACCATGGTGATACAAATGTGATTCTACGTCCCCCAGATGCTTTTGGACGGTTATAGACATCTTTTCAAACTGTTTAGTAAAAAGTATGGCAGATTGAGGGTCTGGTTGTCTAGGAAATTCATCAACAGTCGGGTATGATACATGTACATTGACCCAAAACGTCCCTCACAGGTGATAAATTTTTGAATAACTAACAGTAAACTGGCCCACTCTTCCTTTAAAGCATGAACAGGAATTCCCTTTTTGAAAATGGTGACATCCATACCTGGGTTACGTAGGATCACTCTCCAGGCTTCCTCGCCAATGCTCTTGTTCTTAAACCAGCGTTCACCTTCTTGAGGGAGTTCTGTAGCAGCTGCTATGGATGCCTCAGTCACTGTAAATTTGAGGTCCCCAATCTCCACCTCCAGACCGTTGAAAAACCTCGCAAAAGCTTTTGTCACCTCCTTATGGTAGCCTTTGAACTTTTGAATAAACCGAAGCCACTTTTCCTTTTTCAATATGTCTTTGACTTGCGGATATCCTTCCATAAATTTGGGTCCCTCTGGTTCTGTTCTCAACAACTGACCCATTCTTCCTTCTGTACTTTAAAACTTGTCTGTGTGAGGAGGGTTTAGCGGAGGTAAGACGACAGAAATGATTAGGGTTTATGAAGGAGGCCAGTGACTGTAAGCGGATATCAGGGAATAGGTACACGGTATGAAGCGGAACAGAGAACAAAATGGGGTGAAGGCTTATGTGAGCACGGTGGAAATGTAGCCGTGAGGTCAATAGAACAGTAGGGAAAGCAAAGTGCATCCGGCAGTATTTAAAATTGGGTGGCTGCAGAGTAGATGCAAGCACGTTTATGAAACGGCTACGGATTTTGTGCGGCTAAGAGAAGTCGTAGTCAAATCAACCACGTTCCTTAATTACAGGTGGAGTATCAACGTATAGCCGAACACTAGTGAAGACCGGAGGCTTGATTATGAGGCCATTTATAAATGAATGCAAGGATTGTGGGGGAATCGTATAGAGATCGTGGGATGGCTACGGAGTTATCAACGCAATCATTGCATATAATGGAGCTATGGTTTATAACTATGTAAAAATGTGCTTGAATGCCATTTGAAATAAATTTTTACTCATACCTTGGAATTCTTGCCATTTTTCATTGGTCTTCAATCAGTTGCTCCTCATTGATGTCTTTGAATGCCCCATGTCTTCATAATATGTCTTCATACCTGCATTTGATTTCATGATTGTTGAACTAACATCTGACTGTAAATTTTTGAAAAACAGAGTGGTGGCTGCAGAAACTGCTTCTGGCTGCGAAAACTGGTGTCAGCTGCGGAAACTGACACAACGATTATTTGGGTGAATGGAGATGGATAGATGATAATTGACTGAATGAAAATGGTCATGAAAGAAAATTTTTATTGGTGAAATGAAATGAAATAGATGAAATGGAGTGAAATGAAATGAAGTGGAGTGGAATGAAATGGAGTGGGTTGTCATAAAACTTGTGAAATGAGAGAGATTTTTTTTTTTTTTTTTGGAAAATATAGGGTGTTAGGTGTTCCTGATTTTCATCCTACATTTTCTGTATAAGATTTCCAATCAATGATTGGTTTTCAGGCTTATACAATTTTTTTTTTTTTTTTAAATAAACAGAAAAGAACAAAGGCTAGGCTGGTGGAGAAGAAGGATTCTTCTTTACCAGCCTTATTGCAGAATTATCTTGAAACATCTTGACAAATTCATCTTTTGAGAGTGGCTTATGATATATCTTTAATATATGGCCATTCACAATAAGAGGAGTTTGAAATTCATCAATGGTCTTGATTCTTACCGCTCCATTGCTAAAGATCTTGTCAATCTCATATGGCCCAAGCCAATGAGTCTGAAATTTTCCTTTAAAATCGTTAAACTTAGAATCAAATAGCAATGCCCAATCTCCTTCTTGAAACTTCTTCTCTTTGATATATTTGTCATGCCATTTAGCTCTTTGATATTGAACTAGATCAGTTCTTAGAATTGCCTCTTGTCTGATCTCATCTAGCTCATTCAACTGCTCCATTCTATGCTTTTGGGCTTCTGATAGATCCATCCCCAACTGAACTGCTATCTTGAAGGTTTTGACTTGGAATTCAATGGGGAACATGACTTCTTTCTCATAAACAAGTTCATAGGGAGAATGTCCTGTTGTATTTCTCCATGCAGTTCTGTAGGCCCACAAGGCTTTAGGAATCCTTTCTGCCCAATCTCTTCTGTGTAGATGAACAGTTTTGGTGATGATACTTTCGAGAAATTTGTTTGTAGACTCCATTTGACCATTTGCTTGGGGATGGTAAGGAGTAGATCTTATGTGCTTGATTTTGTATTCTTCCATCAGCTTCTCCACCAGGTTGGATGTGAATTGGCTTCCCTGATCTGTCACAATTTCTCTTGGAACACCAAAGCGAGTAAAAATATCCTCATAAAGAAAATTAACAACTGAATTTTCAGTAGCAGACACTAATGCTTTAGCTTCTACCCATTTAGTAACATAATCAGTACAAACCAATATATACTTCTTTTGCTTAGATGGTGGATTAATAGGTCCAATGAAATCTAAAGCCCATTTTTTCAAAGGGTTCAATGAGTACCTGTGTTTGCAATGGCATTTCATTTGAAAGGGTAGGTTTCCCTACTCTTTGGCAGCTGTCACACCTTTTGACATATTGTTTTGCATCTTTGAAGAGGGAAGGCCAACAATATCCTAAAGAGAGGATTTTATAGGTTGTCCTTTTGTCAGCAAAGTGTCTGCTGCATGGTTCATCATGACATGCCTTGAGGATATCAGGCATTTCATCCTCCCTGACACATCTTCTGATCACAAGATCTGGCCCTGTTTTAAACAATTCGTTAGAAATCCATGAATATTTTGAACTCTCTTGAATAATATTTCTTTTTTCACTTGGAAATAAATGTGGAGGCAGTTTCCCTGTAACCAAATAGTTAGCAATATCTGCATACCAAGGTGAATAGGTGGATATCGGTGGCCACCCACCTATTCCATTTGGACCAGCACCATCAATTCTTGCAGATTTTCACATTCAACACAACTTACTATTTTTAGCAGGTTTTTGGGTCCTCCACTCTCGGAGCCATTTTGGGGGCTTAATGATCCAGGTGGATATTGGTGGCCACCCACCTATTCCATTTGAACCCCCATCTTCAGTTCTTTCAATTTTCAAGTTGCAACAAAACTTACTATTTTTAGCAGTTTTTCGGGTCCTGAACTTCCGGAGCCGTTTTGAGGCCCTAAACGACATTTTTTGGGAAAACGGAGAGTAACATGGGTCCATTGACCAATGTTGCTCGTTCAAAAATTGAATTCCTCGGATAGATCTTTCTAACGAGCTATTGAACGCGTCAAACGGAGATCGGGTGCCAAAGTTATGCCCCCGGGAAGTTGAACCACCAATTTACCCAAACGGGCGCCCACAGTTTTGGCGCCTCATCTCCTATGGTTAGGTTTTTGGACGTTTCGGATTCTACATTGTTTCTCAATAATAAATAGGCCCTTGAGCCTCATTGTAACACAGTTCAGAGGTCTGTAGCCATCACATCTCTTCTCAGAGATTCGCTACCAGCACCCTAGCTATTTTATTTCCATTATGCATGTAAGCATATTTCTGTTATTTGATATTAATGAAATGAAGCATTATTTCCGTTGCATCTCTATGTTCATGGTTATTTCTGTATTCTGTTGTGTTCCTGCATAAAATCCAGATCAGTGGTATCAGAGCGTGTCTGCTATTTCTTTGTTTTTCTTTGCATGTCCCCAACGCGGTCAGGGTATAAGGAGTTAGGGCTCGATCTGGTTGAACCCTTGCAAGATCAACCTCGCAAATCCTGATGACCTCCCATGGCGGAATAAAATAAAGACAAGGGAGTAGTATATCCTATCAAAATACTGCTCGAGGAGGCCCTCGAGAAACAAAGGAACGCGATGATGGATAACTTTGCTCAAATCCTTCAACGAATGCCCACATATGGCGCATCTGCATCCAACAGCCACTCTGGAGGCGCCACTCCCTTCAAGGTACAGGTAAACTTTGACATTCCTATATTTGAAGGAAAAATAGATGTAGACGCTGTAGACAGATGGTTAAATTTGTTGGAAGGGTATTTCTCGGTCCATGACTTCTCTGATCGAGAAAAGATTATTTTTGCACTCCTCAAAGCCGCCCCCCATGTCAAAGACTGGTGGGAAACCTACCGTGAGCAAGAGGGCGAAGGGGAACCCTCTCTGTTCTCGACCACACCCACTTGGAATTCGTTCCGAGACGACATCAAGGAACAATATTACCCTGTGGGGAGCTATGAGGACAAATACATCAAATGGACCACGCTGCGACAACAAAAGGATCAAGATGTGCATGAACTGACGAATCTGTTCCATACCCTGCGCACAAAGTTGGGTATTAAAGATTCAGAGAGACATTTGGTGCTCAAGTACCGCGGCTGTCTGCACAAACACATTCAGGAGGAAATGGAGTTCCTCGACATTACATCGCTTGGCATGGCATATCGCTATGCTGCCAAGATCGAGCAGAAATTTAAGCAGAAGAAGCGAGACTTTGGATCTGCGAATCCGAAAGGTGCCCCCGAATCGAAGAACAAGGGGCAAGGCCAAAGCAATGCGACTCAGAACAACACCACAAATCGAAAGAAGGACACATGGAAGTGGTGTGAATTTCATAACAGCCCCACTCACAGCACAAACGAGTGTCGGGCCAAACAGTCTTTGGTGGCTGAACTAAAGGCACCCGAATCAGATGCATTTTCTGATCCTGAGTTAGAACCAGACAAAGGCAATGACAAAGGGAAGCGGATCATTGATGCGGATCCCAGTGCCATTGTTGCCACCACCAAGATCCAGAAGGAGGGTCCAGAGGATCCAGAGGAGGGGGAGCGCCTCTTCCAGTCGCAGATGTGGGTGAAGGGTTCTCCGCTGCAGTTTCTCGTCGATAGCAGAAGCCAAAAGAACCTCATTTCAGCAGATGTCGTGAAGCGGCTCGGCCTACCAACCATAGCACACCCGTAGCCGTATACCATCGGGTGGCTCCACCCAGGGAGAGATCTCCGCATCCGCCAGCAGTGTCGACTTCCATACAATATCAAGCCATTCACGGATGAGGTATTGTGTGATGTTGCTCCTCTTGATGTAGCTGATGTATTATTGGGCCAACCATACTTGTGGAGGCGACATGCTGTGTATGAGTCTAGGCCTCGTGTTGTTATTATTACTTTGGGAAATAACTTGTACAGGATACCAGAGGTAGCACCGCCTCCTGTCATCTCTTTGACTACTGCAAAACAACGCAGTAAGATTTTTTCCCAAACCAAGAAATTCATTTTCCTTACGACTCACTCACAGGGAAAGAAGAATATTGTGGCCACAACCTCGAAACAGGGCTCCCTTGCACGGCTGCAGCAGATGGACAAAGTTATGGAGGAATACGATGACAATTTCTCCTCACTCATAAAGGTTCCTCTACACTGTCAGGACAAGCACTCCATTGATTTGACTCCCAACGCACCACCGCTTGATGTTGCCATACATCCTGCAACTACACATACATAATCCAAACATGTACTGTCTAAGGCTGATAAAGAAACCAAATTTACTAAACGCATCCAGCATGTCCACCCGCAGGTCCATGACAGCTTCAATACATCTAATACTCAGTTCAATAGAATTTGCCTCATCTCATGGAGGATCTCAACGAAATGGGGAACATTGCTTCCGAAGGAGGGAGGAATGATCCAGGTGGATATCGGTGGCCACCCACCTATTCCATTTGGACCAGCACCATCAATTCTTGCAGCTTTTCACATTCAGCACAACTTACTATTTTTAGCAGGTTTTCGGGTCCTCCACTCTCGGAGCCGTTTTGGGGGCTTAATGATCCAGGGATATTGGTGGCCACCCACCAATTCCATTTGAACCCCCATCTTCAGTTCTTTCAATTTTCAAGTTGCAACAAAACTTACTATTTTTAGCAGTTTTTCGAGTCCTGAACTTCCGGAGCCGTTTTGAGGCCCTAAACGACATTTTTTGGGAAAACGGAGAGCAACATGGGTCCATGGACCTATGTTGCTCGTTCAAAAATTGAAGTCCTCGGATAGATCTTTCTAACGAGCTATTGAACGCGTCAAACGGAGATCGGGTGCCAAAGTTATGCCCCCGGGAAGTTGAACCACCAATTTACCCAAACGGGCGCCCACAGTTTTGGCGCCTCATCTCCTACGGTTAGGTTTTTGGACGTTTCAAATTCTACATTGTTTCTCAACAATAAACAGGCCCTCGAGCCTCATTGTAACACAGTTCAGAGTTCTGTAGCCACCACATCTCTTCTCAGAGATTCGCTACCAGCACCCTAGCTATTTTATTTCCATTATGTCTGTAAGCATCTTTCTGTTATTTGATATTAATGAAATGAAGTGTTATTTCCGCTGCATCTCTGTATTTGTGGTTATGTGTTTATTCTGTTGCGTTCCTGCATAAAATCCGGATCACAAGGGGTCTTAGTAGTTACTGCAAACAAGTATTCATCAGGAAACTTATCCTCTACAGGAGAATCTTCTTTAGTATTCTGAATCCTAGACAAGAAATCAGCTACTGTATTTTGTTTCCCTGGTCTATCCAACACAGTAATATTGAATTCTTGTAAAAGTAAGAGCCATCTTGTCACTCTGCCATTAGTAACAGGTTTTTTCATTAAATATCTAATTGCAGAATGGTCAATATGAATAAAAGTTTCATAGCCTATTATGTAATGTCTAAACTTATTAATTGCATGAACAACAGCTAAAAACTCTTTTTCAGTCACAGTATAGTTCAACTCTGTGGGAGTCAAATTTTTACTGGTATAATAAATGGCATAAGGAACTAAATCTTTTTGACCCAACACCGCTCCTAGAGCTGTATCTGAAGCATCCGTAGAAATATGGAAAGGGAGTTTCCAATTTGGTCCTCTCAAGATAGGTGCTTCAGATATTCTTGTTTTCAAAATTTCAAAAGCTAATTGACAATCAGGATCCCATTTAAATTCACAGTCTTTTGTAAGCAATTTGAAGAGTGGAGATGCTATTTTAGTGAAGTTTTCTATAAATCTTCTATAATAACCAGTAAATCCTAGAAAACTTCTAACATCTCTTTGAAAATTTGGAATAGGCAACTTGGAGATGACTTCAACTTTTGATCTATCAACTTTAATCCCATCTCCTCAAATATGATGCCCCAAAACAATACCTTCAGTAAACATCATAAAGCATTTTTCATGACTTAATGAAAGGTTTGTTTCTTTACATCTTATAAGGACTTTTTCCAAATTTTCTAATGCCTCTTCAAATGAATTACCATAAACTGTAAAATCATCCATATAAACCTCTACACAATCATGGATTAGATCAAAAAAAATTCCTAGTACTGCTCTTTTGAATGTTGCGGGTGCACTACATAACCCAAAAGGAAGTACTCGATAGGCAAAAGTTCCCCATGGACAGGTGAATGTGGTCTTATCTTGATCTTCAGGTGCTACCTGAATTTGATTATAGCCACTAAAACCATCCAAAAATGAAAAGTACTTTTTTCCTGCTAATGTATCTAATACCTGATCAATAAAGGGCAAAGGAAAGTGATCCTTCAAAGTTGCTTTGTTCAATTCCCTGTAATCAATGCATACCCTCCATTTACCGTTCTTTTTAGGTACTATAACCAAAGGAGAAACCCATCGGCTATCTGAAATTGGATAAATGAAGTTTACATTGAGTAGTTTTTGGAGCTCTTCTTTCACTATCTCCCTAAGGTTTGGATTCATCCTTCTCTGAGGTTGTCTGATTGGTCTATTGTTTTCCTCAATATAGATATGATGGATGAAAGTCTTAGGATCAATACCTTTCATATCAGTATACTCCCATGCAAATGCAGTAGAATGTTTTTGCAATATTTTGGTTAGTTCTTCCTGTTGTGACTTTTCCAAATTTTTGTTGATATTCAATGTTTTTCCTGAAAAAATCTCAATGGTAGAACTACCGAACTCTTCCATAGAGTAAATAGAAATTTGTCTTGATGATAAATATTCAATGTCAGATTCCAACTGAAATTGTGTGGGGTCATATTCTGAAGATGCCTCAAAATTTTCTAATGTGTTCAGAATTTGAATATCCTCACTGATTTCAGAAATGGTAAAGACAGGTTGTATAGTGTCCTCATCATCGACCCATTCATTGTCTCCTACTTCTGTAATTGCTTTTGCTGGAGGATACAAATTGAATTTCTTTGTCGAATTACCATTAGAAATGTACATATCCCCAGATCTACAACTAATGAAAGCATCAGCTGTGGCTAACCAAGGTCTTCCTAAGATAAGTGGGTGTCCTCCTAGATTACTCTTGGGAGTCAAAATCATAAAATCTACCGGATATTCCCAAGAATCTAAGGAGACTGAAATATCTTCTAATACACCATCTGGTTTAATAATTGATCGATCTGCAAGTTGCAGTAAAGTAGGTGTAAAAAGAAGGTTAGGAAGTTTTAGCCGGTCCATAGTCTGTCTACTCATAATGTTGATAGCAGCCCCTAAGTCAATCAATGTGTTTGGAATTTCTATCCCATTTATATGTGTCTTGACAATTGGACTTCCTGGATCTACATACTTTTGCATGGTAATTTTTCCCATCATGATATCTGCAATTTTTCCTACTAGGTGGATTCTTCTTGTGTCTTTTAGTTTCCTTCCTGGTCTTTTGAGACTCAACTCCTTTATTGTTTTTGCTAGAATAGGAATCTCTCTAATGACTTGTAGCAAGGGAATCTTGATACAAACATTTCTTAATTCATCTAGAAAATCATAGTTAGGCAACAAGATTTGTTTTTCCACCCCTTTATCAATTTGTAATCTTTTAGGGAAAGGAGGTGTGGATGAAGATGCAGGTTGCTCAACTATAGGAGTTGTGGGGGTTAACTTTTCTTTCTCTTTTTGAATGTTTGAGTTTTGAAGAGATGCTTCCTCAGAACCCTTATTGACTTTAAGAGAGTCCTCCTTAGAGGTATCTTGCTCTTGGACATCTATAGAAGGTTTTTCTAAAACTCTACCAGACCCGAGTTGTACATCATTGAGAGGAACAATCATATAGGTAGGAAATTGTTGTCCTTCTATCATGTAAGTATTCTGAGGATTTTTATTGTTAGGATTTGGCAATGGCTGAGCTGGAAGTTGATTTGTCTTTTGTTGGAATGGAAGCATGAGTTGAGAAGTTGGATTTTGTTGAGAAAATTGTTGTTGTGGAAATGGTAATGAAAGTTGTGGATTTGGGTTTGGAAGTTGTGGAGCTTGTTGATTTTGAAAAGATGGAGGATATTGATAAAATTGAGAAAATCTCCCATAAGGATTTTGCATACCTTGTACCCATGACTAATATGAATTTTGAGGTTGGGGCCAAGGTTGTTGCCAAGGGTTCCAATTTGGTGGGGGTTGAGAATTCATAGGGTTGTTAAACCCTTGAGTTTGTTGCCCCTGCCAAGGTCTTCTTGCAACAAAACAGAGAGATTCTACTGAATTTGGATCTTCTTGAAAGACAGCTTTGAGTCCAGGAATTGAAGGACAATCCTTGGTCTCATGATTCTCTGAACAAATCATACATGTTTCTACAACTTTTGCATCCAAGGGAAATTCCCTTAAAGCATGTTTCTTCCTACATTTTGGACAAAAGATGGCTAGAGCATCTGTTTCTGCTTTCTGCTTGTTTTGGATCTTAAGGGTGTCTAGTTGTTCACTAAGGCTCCCTAAGATATCAGTTTTGAATTCATCAAGCATATTTCCAATCTCTGCCCTACTTACTGATCCAGTTGCAGATTTGTTTGCCTTGATAAGAGAAGGATCTCTAGGCCCTTTTCCCATTTTAGATTTTCCCCTTGAGAGATGGACACATAGTTCTCTTATGTCACAAAGTGGAAGTTGAGAAATGTCTCCTTTCCCCATCATGTTTAAAATATCTATCCATTCATCTCTGATGGATTTTAATATAAGGGCTTTCAAAGTTTCATCATCTAAGTTGCTCATCTTTGCTCTTTTTAAGTTGTATTGAAATTTTTCAAGTAAATCCTCCAAATTTTCATCTTCTTTTTGCACCATTTTGAATACCTCATCCTTGTGATTGGTGGGCATGCAATAGTCCAGGTATCTATCCAAAAGTGTTTGTTTCATATCATTCCAAGTCCTAATAGATTGGTTGTCTAATCCCATGAACCATTTCATAGCGGCTCCTTTCAATGTTGAAGGAAATAGTTTGAGTTTTTGAGAGTCTTCCATATAGTCATAGGTTCGGCACACGACTTCAAACTCAAACAGAAATGTTTCAGGATCCTCACTTCGCAATCCATAAAAGTTGGGGAGGACAAATGGTGAGATGTTTTTCATCGTTGTATGAGTTTCCTCATCAACTATAGGGAATCCAAACAAGTTGTCTCCTTCCCTATTTCTTCCATTATTACCTTCACCTCCACCATTGTTGCCTCCATTATTTCCTCCTCCTCTACCTCTACCTCTACCTCCGAATCCATCTATTATTTCCTCTATCATGATAGTTTCTTTAGAGTCCTCAAAGTCCTCTGGTTCTTCTATCAAGGGAGGATGAGAGGGAGTCTCTTCCTTTTCTTCTTCAGGTGATTCTACTTCTTTAATTACAATATACTCTCCTATAGAAGTAAAGAAAGGGTCCTTTTCTAAATGAGATTTGGTAGATGGTGTAGGAGAATCCTCTAATTCAGCTGCTCCTTGAATTCCAAGAATCTTAAGGCTAGGGGTAGATGGTGGTGAATCTTGTCTATCCCTTGAAGAAGACGGTGTTGTGAAAATCGAACTCTTGGCTCTAGCTATAAACCTTCCCCTAGAATCTCTTGCTCTATGCATGTCATTTTTTTATTTTTTAAGTTGGGCTAATAATTCTCTTTTTGATCTTCCAGGTCACACTAGGTGCAAGAAGAGAGCATACTTAAGAAATTATTGAACCAATAACTCTCTTTTCTGATCCTCCAGATCACACTAGGTGCAAGAGGAGAGCATACTTCAAGAAGTTATCAAGTTTTCCCTTCTTTTTATTGTTTTTTTTTATAAAGAAATTGGCTACCTAGTTACACTTCCCCGGCAACGGCGCCAAAATGTTTGGTCAATTTAGTGTGTCCTAAATTGCTACATTAATTTGTCAATCCGGGATTCGTAAGCTGACGAAGTGTGGCGCACTATATGTGCAAGATAACCTATCTCTTACTTTTTGTCGTTTTTGGGTTTTTTATTTATCTTGATTGATTTCCTAATGTGAGATGGAAATTCTAAAAGACAGGTATGGATATAAATGTTCAAGGCAATGATGTCCTTTATAATGATTTCCCAAACTTCAAACTTCAAGAGGATTTTAAAACATACAATGACAAAACTAATTCCTAAAAGAAAATGAAAATGTGCTACTATACTAGTCAAACAAACAGTGAACTATTGATCATGAAACCCATTACCCTTGCTGCTGTCTAAACACAAAATAAACTGTACTCAAAGAAATCCAAAGATTTGCAAATAAAGTAAAGCTAAAATCAAATTACATCAATTCATATTCTGACCCCTCACCATTAGTCTCGCTATGGCTTTCAGAGGTAATCATAAACAACTTGAGCAATCTGATATCTAATTTGCAGAAAGAAAATAAACTAATATCAAACTACACACTCATACTTCAATCCCTCACCATTAGTCTCGCTATGGCTTTCAGAGGTAACTGATAATGTAATGAGAAATTTAATATCTAACTTGCAGAAAAATAAACTAACATCAAACTACACATTCATACTGCAATCCCTCACCATTAGTCTCGCTATGGCTTTTAGAGGTAACTGATAATGAAACGAGTAGTTTAATATCTAATCTAACTAGTAAAGCAAATGTACAAAACTGAAATAAATAAAACGGTGCTGGAATTAAAAGCTAAGAAAAATAAATCAGCAGAAGGACAAGATTGATTCCATGTCATTAGTCATTATAAAACTATGTGCAAATGCCCGGGCTGCCTATTATAATCTGGAACAAATACACTGATCGGTTAACAGCAGTATAAAGTATGAAAAATTATGAACAAAAATAAAACGTTAATACCATAAAAGATGTAATATATACACGTGAATGACTATGGCACAACGAACGTAAGGAAATAAAGCATGAAACTATACAGTAATACACAAAACCTCGGCATGTGCAGGGGCCCTCTGCACAATCCTCGGGAAGCAGCTATCAAACACGAATTATGCTTATGAACAGAGTCTTCTCATATATTTAAAATGCAGTCATAACAAGGAAATAATTTCACAGCACAGTGGGCTTTCTTGACAGCCAAAATTACATTACACAAGCTAACTCCTATGCGTATGAGAGCGCATTATTTATAACAGAGGAAGACATAACTAATTTCCTACAATCTGCGCTAATAAAAGACACGTGAACAACCACGTCCAAAAATCTAGCATTATGGCTGCCGTGAGGATTAAATATACGGAGAGTGGCCGTTGGATTCGGCTTATGGAGCCGTTTACAGGTGTTGATATGTCTCCCGTGATTTAGAAATGGTCACGCAAGTCTTCACGTGGTGAAAAACAGAGTTTTGTCACCATAGGACTCTTAGGTTGACCACCGCTTGACTATCTTTGACCACGACCTTCTTTGGTGAATTCGACTGAGCCAATAGGACTCGGTCCATGTCCATGTCATTTCCAACTTGCCCATGTGGCTCGATTTGCCTGAAGACACCTGCAATATAGACTTTAACAAAATGGCTGCGGAAAGTTGCAGCAGCTACGGAAAGTGACAAGATTCCGTAGCTCAATGAGCAAAAATCTAATTCAAACAGCAGACACAAAACATAGTTAAAAACCACTTTAAATGCTCTTTTATGATTAATATGCAATGATGTTGATGACTTAGGAGGTCCAGGTAAATATAAAAAGTCTAAAAAGGTGTATAGGAAAGATGCAAGTTTGGGACTGATCATTGGTCATGGAATCAGTTGATCTGGTCCCGCCCATGGTTCATCAGGTCTTTTCCGTCGAGAGCGAATCTCATCCCCCTCAAGTTCTTCTTGTTTCTTTAGATTCCTCGGACTTGGAGAAAGATTCTCCCGTTCCTATAGTTCATGAAGTTTCTCCTCCTGCTCCCATGATGAAGGTCAAGGAGGATGCTCCTCTTGCTCCGGTAACACCAGGGGAAGACCATCTTAGTGCGATGGTACCCCCTCCAAGTAGTTTAATCGCTTCCTTCGATTGGAGTCGATTTGCGGGATGCCGCCTTCCTTCTTATGTGCCTTTTGAGATCACGATATAAACCTTTGACATGGTCGTACCCAGCACCATTATAGATGAAGGTGTGTCTGTTATTATTCTGTCTTCCACTACTTGGAAAGCTTTTGGTTCTCCACCGCTTGTGCTTGTTACACAGAATCTGTTGGCTTTTAACAGAGGAACCAGTCAACCGTTAGGGATCCTTCTGAAGTTGCCTGTTACTTTGGGAGGGAAAATCGTCTATATAGACGTGATGGTTGTTCCAGGCCCCTTGGATTTTAATTTACTCCTGGGGCGCGACTATACTTATGTCATGGGAGCACTTGTCTCTTCCCTCTTTCGTGTGATTTGTTTTCCACATAAAGGTCGGATCATGACCATTGATCAACTTTCATTCTTTGGTCCTGACGTGACATCTAGTCCACCATTGTCCCTTCTGGGTCTTTATCCGCTGGTTTTATCTTCCCCACCGCAGGTTAATTATGTGGCTACTTGTCCCGTGCCTGCATTCAGTGATAGTGCCATTGTGCATCGTGTGCTGGGGGCATTGGGTCCTGATTTTCAATATGTTGTTCTCCCATCAGATGCGAACCTCTTGGAATCCATGAATTCTTATTCAACCTAAAAAGGTCATCAGAGCACAGTTTGTTTCCTTGTGTCAAGCTCCCTAAAAAATGAAACAAGATGTCATGAGGATAGTTCTTTTAATGTGTCATCCTCATTAAAACAATGAAACACGTTCCTGTTCAATTCGAGTTTTTGATACAATCTCGTAAAATCCCAGTCTTTCACTTGATCTCGTAACTGAACGTTCACTCCCTCCATATGTTTATTAAGGTGCATGGACTGAAGCTTAGGGGGCATGTACCTTGAATTTAGTCACCATATTGGGAGCATGCAAACATTTCAAGCATAGTTTGTTTCCATTTCAATCTTGTGTAAAAATGAAACCAATTTTTCAAGCATAGTTTTCCATGTTTTCAAGCTTGCGTAAAAATGAAACCATTTTCATTTTACCTCTTGTGATTTCCATTTTATTAGCCTGTTTTTGCCAGATGAGCCTTGGTTTTCTCACTCCATCGTTACTATCTGCTTGGCCGATCATATGCTTTCACTTGGTTGTTTCACTCATTCCCGAGGAACCGCTGCGATGAGTGGTCTTGTTAGCCAGCCTCTTGACCTTTATTTGTTCATTGCAGTTCCACCATCACCGGAACCAGTTGCTACCCTTTATACCACTCGTTCCTCCAAGAGGAGTCAACTTTCAGCTCTTTTCTGACTCTTAAAAATTGAAAAGATTGCCGAGAATCTTGTCGTTTTGAACTTGTTAAATGACTACGAAACAATATCTACCCAGTATACGTTTACCCCTTTTTTAGGCTGGGATAGATTATTTACGAAAAAGGAATACCTTAGCCTATCGCGACTAAGAGGTTCTTTCAGATATTGTTTTCTACCTTTTTAGATATGAGAGACTACTTACGAAAAGGGTCATGATGGAGGTTTCCTTTCTGCCTTATTTTCAAACTCTCTAAACATGAAAAGCTGTCGAGTTCTCCATTTGTCAGACTCGTTAAACCTTGATGACATCGGATTTCGTCACCATGATGTTACTCGAGTTCCTCCTTCCTAGGGCTCGTAAAATGTACTAGGTTGGATTTGTCCGAAGGACAAACTTACAGCACAAGCATATGCTATCCCCTTCAAGCTTGTTTTAAAAAATAATTGGGGTACTCGCCATAAATGGTGGGGGAAAATGGAAGTTATTCGTCAGTTGTGTCAGCAGTATGTCACTCTTGAACATGACACTTATCTACAGTTCATCTCAGGTTGGGATATCTTCATTCTGTCACTTTGCCTCCGTGGGTTTGGGAAATCTGTTTGCCTCTCATTTGATTACCAATTTTGTCAACATGACCTATGATCCTATTTGAGTCAAATGCTGCCAAATTCCAGAGTCGTGTCACCCATATGTTCAAGAGAAAATCCTTCTACAATTTGTACATTCCTTGATCCTCTATTTCAGTCTTGATTCACACTCATATTACCTTCTCTGTTTCATGTCGATGATGTGGGATTCATTATGACCCTTCTTCGATGGATCGCTTCCTATTGACTTTAGCTCATTATCCGGGAATTTGATCTAGAGACTCCTTTCTGGTACCTTAGAGCTTGCATGCCCTAATGGCAAGTTCTTCGCATTCGACGACAGGTTCACGTCATTGGCATTCAAATGGGTAATTTCATGAGTGTTCGACTTCAGCTCACTATTCACATTCCGTGGATTGTACTAGTAGTACTTTGAGAGCCATTGACATTATGGGTGGTTTCTCTCGCACTTCTTAAAGGTTCACATCATTGACCGGTAATCAAGTGATTTTCTAGCATGTTCACTACAAGGAAAAGACCCTCTGGCATATGTTTTTGAGGAACCACAAAGAAAAATACCCCATACATCCGTTTCTAGCGGAGGTTACTAGAGGAGGTTGGCGGGCGGAGGGTTTTGTGGATGTTTTCCTATCAGTGCTCTTATCGTTAAAACTCGCCCCGGTGCTCTCAAAAAAAGAAAGCACCGGTGCGGACAAAATAATTGGCACACCAGACACCATGCACTCCGTACACACCCGCCCAATGCATCATAATATAATAGAGCACCGGTGCCTCACAACTCGTTCATGCCGGTGCATTATAAAACACAACGCCAACACCGAAACCACCCGGTGCGGTAGACAGAAACTACAATGGTGCATCATAAAAAACGCGCCAAAACACAAACCGACCGGTGCGTTTGTAGCAAACAGTACATGTGTGCCTATAAACAATGCGCACCGGTAAAGGGTTAAAAATTTTTAAAAAAAAAAAAATAATAATAAAAAATAAATAAATAAAATAAAAAAATTTACGATAAAAACCTGGATTTTTAAGTTTTTTCAGTGCTCTTGAGCTATCAATTACCGGTGCGCACGATACCATAGAACGCACCGGTGCACACCGAACATCAGCACACCGAACATCATGCGCGAAGTTCACACACCGCCGGGGTGTCCATTTACTGTAATGCACTGGGGCGTTAATACTCTTCCGCGCCGATGCATCATAAAACACCGCGCCAAAACATAAACGAGCTAGTGTGTTCTTCTCTAAGAGCACCGGTGTGCCAGAAACCGCACGCACTAGAATAACGTTATATTAAAAAAAAAAAATAAGGCCAAAAAACCAGTCCTTTGTGACTATTACGCACCGGTGCTTTACTATTATGCCGCCTCGGTGCATCATCAAATTTTCACGCTGCACTAAATATCCTGCAATGTTATAAAGTCACCACGCTGTTATAAACAATGTGCCAAAATTGATAATGCGAAACCCCGTCTCCATCGAAAAAAATGGTTAATTAAAAAAAAATTATTAGAAAACTTCATTATTCACTTTCCTCAAGGTTTCCGTAGTTTGCCCAAGTATATATTTCTTTATTTCCTAGCCGCCCGACACGGCTCCTCATCACACCCACGCACGCACCTATGTTCGTATCGGGCCACCAATCTCCAACTTGCATTTTGAAAAATAAATAAAACTTTAACCTAAAGTTACAACAATATGCTCTCCTCAACGGCGAAATGTACAGTATTTTTTCATTTTAATGTCTTTTAGTACATTATAAATTGAAATAAAATTAAAAATAACCATTAAAAAAGAAGAGTTGCTTGCCTAAGACTGTAATAGTGTGCTACCCGTAAATTTATTAGGCAAGACTGTTGTTCCACCCACCTGCTGCATGTTCTTAAGGCACCCCAAATAATTTTAAATTAAAAATAAAATAAAAAATAAAAAGGCGGTGCGCTCATTTATCTAGGCGCACCATTGACCCTAGAAATCACAGTGCAGTGCGCTGACTGCATTTTCCGCCCCAGTTTATGTCAACGCACCACATTTTTCATTTTGAGGGAGTCAACGGTGCGACCAGGTAAAAGACCGCACCGTCAACTATGTCATTGTGATGAAGTCGGTGCGCTGACACGACTATACGCGCTGGGGCGTATATTTCAGTTAGCGCACCGCTATTATGAATTATATACAGTCCACGGTGCTTGAAAAACAGACATCGGCACCGAAGCCGGTGCGGTCAGTTTCTTTAGCGGCCCCGAGGACGGTATGCTAATATATTATAATGCACTGGCACCAATGCATGACTGTTTTTATGGAGCACCAACTTGTATGTATGTTTTTTTTCAAAAAAAATATATATATGTATATTTATAAATACATTTATGTTTTAATAAAAAAAAATTATTTAATATGGCAGTGATTCAGAGAGAGCAAGAGCAACAACAACAAAAACAAGCAGAACAGTATGACATGAGTCGCTAATGGGAGGCGAGAGAGAGGGAGAGAGATGGATGCCCTTGCCCTATTACTGTAGATACCCAAGAGATCCTTAAGCAGGTAGGCCTCCTCAAGTTCTATGAGGAGGCTATTTCCGGCCTAAAGGCCCATAATGTGCTTTTGAGACATCTTATCGGCAGGTGGAATGCCCACCAATAGGATTTTCAGGTTGGTCCTCACCAGTGGTACACACCTACTGAGGAGGACATTTATTTTATTACAGGACTATCGAGGAGAGGGGTGGATTTTCCCTTATTCCTAGACGTGCCACCTGGTTGTGTAGTAGGGAGTCAATTAGTTTACTCCCAGAGATACATTGGAGCATATGTATTGTCTCCTTCAGAGTTTAAGGTACCTGGAGGTCAGTTATGTATAGGTGCTTTTGGTAGACAGGACGTGCAGTGCCTCTTTATTATCACTTCAATCATTTCGCACAACACTAGTGACAGGCAACACATTAGCTGCTCACTTTTATATTACATTGATTCTTTAGTACAACATCCACGACTTGTCAGGTGGTCTGCCATTTTTTTGTGACAGTTTTGTACGGCCTTAGATAGATGTCATGCTCATGCACAAGGGAGGGTCAACTTCCCTTTTGCTTCAGAGTTGTTTTGTTTATTTTTTGAGAGGTCTTGGAGATGAAACCTAGTTTGTCCTTGCTGTTCTAAAACATGAGACAACTGGGGAAGTCTCTAGGAAAGCACATGGTGGGGGTTAGGAGGATGTCCCGCTAAGGGAGACACTTATGTTTTGTTGATATCACACGGATTCTGCCAGACTTGACATCATAACATGCTGTCAATTTAGTGTGTCCTAAATTTCTACATTAATTTGTCAATCCGGGATTCGTAAGCTGACGAAGTGTGGCGCACTATATGTGCAAGATAACCTATCTCTTACTTTTTGTCGTTTTTGGTTTTTTTTTTAATTTATCTTGATTGGTTTCCTAATGTGAGATGGAAATTCTAAAAGATAGGTATGGATATAAATGTTCAAGGCAATGATGTCCTTTATAATGATTTCCCAAACTTCAAACTTCAAGAGGATTTTAAAACATGCAATGAAAAAATTAATTCTCAAATGAAAATGTGCCATTATACTAGTCAAACAAACAGTGAACTATTGATCATGAAACTCATTACCCTTGCTGCTGTCTAAATACAAAAGAAACTGTACTCAAAGAAATCCAAGAATTGCAAGCAAAGTAAAGCTAAAACCAAATTACATCAACTCATATTCTGACCCCTCGCCATTAGTCTCGCTATGGCTTTCAGAGGTAATCATAAACAACTTGAGCAATCTGATATCTAATTTGCAGAAAAATAAACTAATATCAAATTACACACTCATACTTCAATCCCTCACCATTAGTCTCGCTATGGCTTTTGGAGGTAACTGATAATGACATGAGCAATTTAATATCTAACTTGCAGAAAAATAAACTAATATCAAACTACACACTCATACTTCAATCCCTCACCATTAGTCTCGCTATGGCTTTCAGAGGTAACTGATAATGACATGAGCAGTTTAATATCTAACTAACTAGTAAAGAAAATGTACAAAACTGAAATGAATAAAAACAATGCTGGAATAAAAAAAAAACTAAGAAAAAGAAATTAGCATAAGGACAAGATTGATTCCATGTCATTAGTCATTATAAAACTATGTGCAAATGCCCGGGCTGCTTACTATAATCTGGAACAAAACACTGATCAGTTAACAACAGTATAAAGTATGAAAAATTATGAATAGAAACAAAATGTTAATACCATAAGAAATGTAATATATACACGTGAATGACTATGGCACAATGAACGTAAGGAAATGAAGCATGAAACTATACAATAATACACAAACCCTCGGCGTGTGCAGGGGCCCTCTGCACAATCCTCGGGAAGCAGCTATCAAACACGAATTATGCTTATGAACAGAGTCTTCTCATATATTTAAAATGCAGTCATAACAAAGAAATAATGTCACGGCACAGTGGGATTTCTATCCAACAAATTACATTACAGCAGCTAACTCCTATGCGTATGAGAACGCATTATTTATAACAGAGAATGTCATAACTAATTTCCTACATTTTGTGCTGATACAAGACACGTGAACCACCACGTCCAGAAATCTAGCATCATGGCTGCCGTGAAGATTAAATCTATGGAGAGTGGTCGTTGGATTCGGCTTATGGAGCCGTTTACAGGTGTTGATATGTCTCCCGTGATTTAGAAACGGCCACGCAAATCTTCACATGGTGAAAAATAGAGTTCTGTCACGTGGGACTCTTCGGTTGACCACCGCTTGAATATCTTTGACCACAGCCTTCTTAGGTGAATTCGACTGAACCAATAGGACTCGATCCATGTCCATGTCATTTCCAACTTGCCCATGTGGCTCGATTTGCCTGAAGACACCTGCAATATATACTTCAACAAAATGGCTGCGGAAAGTTGCAGCAGCTGCGGAAAGTGACAAGATTCCGCAAATCAATGAGAAAAAATATAATTCAAAGAGTAGACACAAAACATAGTTAAAAACCACTTTAAATGCTCTTTTATGATTAATATGCAATTATGTTGATGACTTAGGAGGTCCAGGTAAATAGAAAAAGTCTAAAAAGGTGTATAGGAAAGATGCAAGTTTGGGACTCAACAGTTGGCGGGCTACATCCCTTCATTATGGTCCCATGTCCTTATGCTGGACTAGATTGGCGAGGGTGTCCCAATATCCTCTTCACTCCCGATGAGCCGCCAAATGATAGAGGTAATATTACTGTTTTATTTATATTTATTCTAACATGTTCTTTAACTTGTTTTTATTAAATTGTGTAATGAAATTGTCTAATTATTGTTGTGTTCTTGTATATATTTTGCAGACATTGGCTCTTTTGATGGCAATGAGATGCCGGATCCACCACATGATCTAGGTGTTGTTCTTGATGATTACGACTAGGAGATGGTTGATGCACCGGAGGATGGGCCGATGGCGCAGCAGAGAGACGTGCTAATCCTGCGCCTCATGGTACACTAGTATCGCCTTTTGCTAGGCGTGGTCGACCTAAGACCAGATATCAGATGGAGTTGGGCAGCCAAATCTGTGGATTGATTTCAGATGCGAGCATCAGGCCCACTCATTATAGACGGATACAGGGCTATGATAGACTGTTACGGATGTGGAGAGGCATGCCGCGTGACATGTACGACCTGGTGCGGCATGTCGTAGGAGCTACGAAAACTGTTACGCGATTGAGGAGGATTGTCCGTAGCTATAGGCGTAGTCGAGTTGCGGCACGTGATGGATAGTTTGCCAACAGCGACTCAGATGCATCTCGTGATCGTTCACCTCGCAGCGTGCTTGATGATTAGCATGAGGCTCCACTGGCAGCATCTAACACTAGTCATCATGGAGATGATGATGGACCATCGGCCACGTCCAGTCAGTAGCCTGCAACATCCATCATGAGCAGGCTAGACCATCGACCGCCGAGGCTGCAGTACTATTGACTGAGAAGGCCTCCACTACTACCGCACCTCATATTGATCATGTTGTACTACCACCAGCGGATGCTTCCATCAGTACTAGTGATCATCATGATCATGAGCAGGCTAGTCGACCATCGACTGTCGAGGCTGCACCCAGCTTTACTGAGCAGGCCGCATCCACTTGTACTAGTGTTTTTGATGTTGTTATACTACCACCAACGCCTGATCCATGACATTTATATTACAGTTGTATATTTTTAACATTATTCAGTTATATATATATATATATGGTCCATGTATTTTATGTTCATGTTGCAGTTTTACTTAATTTTCATGTTGATGATCATCATGATGTGGCGCATATTGTTAGTCATATTAGATATGTTCATTTAATGTTTAGCTTGCAGATAGATGTGTATATGTGATAGGCGCATGAGTTATTTGACATTATATTGAGATGTATATTTGATGTTTGTCTTGTGATGATGTTAATATATAATGTTAATTTGATGTTAATTGAATGTGTTTATTAGTCGAATATGATGTTTGTACGATGGTTATCATGATCATGATGATGTTTATTAATTAATTTAATATTATTAAATGACCATGATATTTATTAAATATTATGTCGTGAATGTAATTGTAATTTTAATTTTAATTCTATGTAAAATTGTATTTGTATTTGTACTAATTGTAATTTTAAGTGTAATTGTATGTAAAATATTTATTAATGTAAAATTTTAATTGTAATTGTAATATTTAATCTATTCTGAAATGATTGTAATTGTATATATGAAAATTTGTAAAATTGTAATTGTAATTGTAATTGTATGTAAATTTCACAAATTGTAATTGTATTTGTAATTGTAATTTTAATTGAATTGTATGTAAAATATTTGTAAAATTGTAATTGTAATTGTAAATGTAATTCTATGTAAAATTGTAAATGTAATTGTATTTGTAACTGTAATTTTAATTGAATTGTCCGTAAAATATTTGTAAAATTGTAATTGTAATTATAAATGTAATTATATGTAAAATTGTTAATGTAATTGTATGTAAAATTAAAATTCTAATTCTAATTCTAATCGTAATTCATGTATGTGAAATTAATGTAAAATTGTAATTGTAATTTTAATTAATGTAATTGTATGTAAAATTTTAATTTGTAAAATTTTAATTCTATTAATGTGAAAATTTTAATTGTATTAATGTGAAATGATTTTATTAAAATATTAAAATTTGTAAATTTGCAAATAATTGTAAAATAACAAATCTAGAATAATACGAATTTTTGTAACATAAAGTTTAGAAAATAATGAAAATAAATTCATGTACTTTATAACTATCATTATTTTATTATGATCTTACATATATAAAGTTTAGAAAAAATAATGAAAATAAATTCATGTACTTTATAATTATGATTATTTTATTATGATCTTACATACAAAAAAAAAACTTTAAAAAGTCCGGTGCGCTTATCATCCTAACAAGCCCCGGTGCGTCGTATTAATACAATGCACCGATGCGTCACATTTCTGCGCACTGGAAACAAATAAACGCAAATAAAAAAACGCAACTCTATTTTGTTTAAGTTAAAAAAAAAACGGCAATTTGAAAAATGGGCGGCAAAATATTTTCGAAAATCTAATTTGATAAAATAATTCTTTAAACACTAAACACTTTTCATTATTTCACTATTTTTGCTAAAAAATTTCAGTCAGATTTTTGAAGGAGACAAACCTTGAGCAAGAGAGCACGAGGGCACTGTGGATAGCGAAATACGTTCGAACCGAAGTATTCAGACAATCAGAAATCAAAACTTTGGTGATTCAAGCCCTTATAGAATTTCAAACCATTTCGTGATTATTTCTTATTTTTTTTTAATCCATTTTTACCCTGAACCCTTCATTTTGTTTTTGTTTTAGTCTTCTCCTTGTTTATGTGATTTCGGAATTAGGGTTTTTCATTTTAGATTGACATCCAACCCATGGGATGACTTGCATAGTCAGATCCCAATCCATTCGGCCATTGTGTGAATTTTTGAAAAAATGGAATTTTCTTTATCGGTGCGCCCTGCGTACGCCACAGCACCGGTGCTTTGTATTATTACAGCGCACCGCGCAAGTTCTGTGTCGTAAAAGATTGAAAACATTTTTTTTTTTTTAAATCTGTGCGCCAAATCTGAAATAGGGCACCGATGCTCTCTTTAACTAGGAAAGCACCGTACTGTGTATTACACCGTTTTTGCGGTGCGTTTATAATACCCCACGCACCGTTAGATCTATTACACTGTTTTTGTGGTGCGTTTATAATGCCGAACGCACCGTACGGTGTATTATACTGTTTTACGGTGCGTTGTTAATATATCCACGCACCAGCGGTGGTGCGGATTTCATGAAAGACGCACCGGTGTCTCGAGATTTATTTTCTACCTGAAAAGTTGAGAATTTATTTATAAATATATTAATGAATGATATGCTATAGGTTTCAGATTGATAAAAAAATGACTGACAAGATATCAAGTAACAAAATACTGTTAACACATCAATAAAAGCAAAAAGGGCAAGTTCTTTGTAAATTCTTTATAAAAAATATTATTTTTGAACTATATGTAACTTTAACTAATATGTATTGTTTACTGTGTATCATGCAGAGCCACAAAATGACGAAGCTCGATATGATTATTTCTAATCTACGACCAGAAGAGAGTAAAAGTTTAATGGAAAAATTGCAAAAAGATGAATCAGGTGAATGAAACAATACTATCGATCCAATATGAGTTTCTTTTTTTAATTATTATTAATAATATAATTAAAATTATTAGATAACATGTGTCAAACAGTCTACTAATTCACATCTGTTTAATGTTCTACAGGAACCAACAACTCAGAAAAGGAATGTTTTTCTAAGAAAAGAAAAGAAAATAGAACATGCAAATGAAAATGAATTGCTCCTTGGCTCATCTGGAGTGGTGTTGGAAGTTAACGAAAGGGGGAAAAACTTTTACAAAAGTTTGAGGGATCTAGTGGAACGAATACAACAACGTGCTTCAAATGTAATATGTAATCACTGAATTTTTCGATCATTATGTACAATAAATAAACAATTTAGCATTAAATATTAATTTTCAAGAATTTTCTTGCAGAAAATAAAAGAAAATGGAACCCATTCAGCACATAAAACAGGATGATAAGGAAGAAAATGGTTGATCTCTAAGTTTGTGAGTAATTGTTACTTCCTTATAACAACTTAACTAGATTTCATTTTTGTATTTTTTGAGTTGTTTTACAAAAATCATCATTGAATGTCTTGAAATAGGTGCTAACATACAAAGAAGAACCATCAGACAAATTGATTGAAATTGGGTTAAATATGGGTTGTGAGTATATGTTGGCATATCAGAATTTAATTGTGGAATTTGTAAGCATCTATCGATCTTGTTTTACTTAGCTCCGTCTATAATTAATAGAACAAAAACATCTTTTATATTAAATATATGATTTGTTATGGGGTATAAAAATTGCAGGAAACAAACTATGGAACTGCGCCAACAGATGAAATTTTGAAAGATGGCATGGTACATGGTTTTGAAAGAATGTGTATAGTTTATGAGTCAATTGTTGCTATGGTACATCATTTTTATTTTCGATTTACAGTGATGTATATTATTTAATATTGGAATTTTCATTATTCTCACCAATGTATAT
Organism: Pinus albicaulis; assembly: GCA_034641835.2. Classification (NCBI taxonomy): domain Eukaryota; kingdom Viridiplantae; phylum Streptophyta; class Pinopsida; order Pinales; family Pinaceae; genus Pinus; species Pinus albicaulis. The sequence goes on along the minus strand of CM076573.1, from coordinate 662,749,518 downwards.
ACACTCATTTCAGTTTATTTTTATGTTTGTAGATGGAAAGTGAAGAAGAAGAAAAAAATCAACACCTTGAACACAACATTCCTGAAAACAACCCAAGTCATGGAAGTAGCTTTAGCAGTGACAACAATTCAAGCGAAGAATGATGATCACTATGTAATTTGGATATCAAAGCAAGGCATTTTATTTTTTGAAATATGTCTGTGAAATCAGACATTTTGTTTAATGTAATGGATATAGTGTCCCAATTGAAAGACAAAGGGATACAAATAATTGTCCCATTTTGTATGATAAAGATTGTCTTATTCATATATATATATATATATATATATATATATATATATATATATATATATAATATGTTTTAATTTATTCTATTGCGTTCTCCATTTTCGTTCTTAAATGCACTAATAAAAATTTAATTCATATGAATATTGTTATAATATTATATATATGTGTCGTCTTTTGATGAATAATGAATTTAAAAAAACCACAATAATTCTGATATCTTATAACAAATTAATCCAAATAACACATTTAAATGCATTAATAAAAATGTAATTAATATGAATAGTGTTATAATATGTGTCGACTTTTGATGAATAATGAATTTAAAACAATCACAATAATTGGACTATCAGAGGTGGATGTTTCTAAAAAAAACAAAATGAAAACCGGTGCATTTATGTGTCTATACGCACCGGTGCGTTTATGATTCTATAGGGACCGCACTAATACCGATTCCAGTTATAAATATCGGTGTGTTTGTGTGATACTGTGCACCGGGGCGTTTATGTATCTATAAGCACCGATGCATTTGTAGATGCCATGTGCACCACACGAATACCGATACCAATTATAAATTTCGGTTCCTTTCTTTGATACGGAGCATCGGTGCCTCATAAAGATACACGCACTAGTGCGCTTATACGACCTGTTAGCGCTCAAATCTACCTCAGGCTGAAATGAAGTAAACTCAAGGCTACATCAAACCACGCTCAGCCTCGTAGCTAGCCCTACGAGGACAGGAGAGGGCTCTCTCCGTCAATCTCGAGAAAATAAGCAATAGGATGCGAGATGACTTACAATAAGAACCGATTTTAGGCTAGTAAAGAGATAGGTATGTTTGATTTTGGTTTTTTTGGGTTTTCGCTGGAGTAATGGGAAAACAAATTTTGGGTCCGGGGATAAGGTCAGACCTTTGCAGAGTTCAAGCTAGGGCGAGGTAGGTGATGATCTTGATGCTTTAAATTGGATATATGGATAGATTAGACCGACGAGGAGCTGAAGAGGGAAAAGAAGAACTTGGATCCTCTCCAAACAGCTGAAAACATATAGAACTAACTGAATTCAAAGGCCAAGCACTGTAAACAATGGATTCAACCTCACTTACTCATTCAATTTAGTTCAGAAGCATATGAAAGGATGGCATACATTAAACATGAAGAAACTTACAGTAAACAAAGAGAAAACACCATCAAGAACAGAACACCACAAGGATCCCAACAAGTGCCGCAAAACCCCTGATCTTTCCTTAGCCAAAATATGAAAAATATGTACAATGATATCAAAAGTATCCCAAGAGTCCAACCCGTAGAATGCCTCAGAAATTACAATATATAGATCACTCTAACACCTTTCCCCACCTCTAGGGGTCGAATTCCCTCTTCAGGGATCAGTTTCAACCAATTCTAATCATGGAACTACAATCTAGGCAGCTAACAACTTGCCTCTAAAAGAGTGGAAACTGATCCATTACATGATTTTTTACCCCTTTGAGAGTGAATCTTCTAGAATAGATAAAAATAAGCCAAAGTTACGTGCCAAACATGAATTTACATCATAAAAACCCAAAAATTCCATCCACAAGCAAAACTGGTCCATACTAGGCGAAAATCTGAGCTGGCAGCTGAAAATTCAGGAAAAAATTAAGTGGGTCGCTTTTGAGCCGAGTGGGTCGCGCGTTTTCCAGCCTGAATTTGAGGTACTTCCCGGCATCCAAATTGAGCTCATGATAGCTCGTTGGAAAGCCCTGGATGTTGACTATCCAACCCAAGTGTAATTTCTGAATTTGAATCTCATTTTACCCTCCAAAACCTCATTCTCCCAGAGGTACTTCCTGCTGGTGCAAAAGGTGGCAGCAAGGTGGTTTTCATGGTGTTTTTGAGCTTTTTGACCATCCAGATTTTGATGAAATGCTTAGTTGATTTCTGAGGATGCATAACTAACCATGAAAAATCCAAAAATGCAAAAATTTCCTCCAGAAAGTGTCCCAAAAAAAAAGTGAGCGCATGAGTGCGCGACCCGCTTAACTGAAAAACCTGTTTTTGAGACCAAAAATTTGAAAATGACAAAATTTTCTCCGAATTTGCCCAAATTCGGAGCGGAGGTCCTCCATCATGTGTCCTACCCAGTCAATGAAGCCTCGGCCAAAATCCGAAGTGGATTAGGCCTTTTCCGCCGTCTTAGTGCTTTACGCAACCTCCTCTTCATGATCTTCATTCTCGCTTTGCAAACATGCATGCGAGCCCAATAATGGCCTTTCATGTGACGAAGCATGTCTTTGTCTCGATTGGCCTTCGCCAACAATCTCTCCAGATGGATGTTCACATGTGTGAGTAAATTATCTCTGTCAGTTGGTGTCATGTCACCGGGTCTCTTTCGATTCCACTGTCGGTCCTCACGGATTCGACGCAGCTCATAATATGTGAGCTCATCCTCAAGCTGTTTGTTGCGCTGCTCCACATAGTTAATCACCCACTGAGCCTTCTGCAATTGATCTTTCAGCTTGTCATTCTCGGCCCTTTGCTCCTGGATGACTTCCCTCTGTTTCGAGCTGGGAGAGCTCGCATCAACATCAATGACCGTGAAATCTGTGTCCCGGCCTCCTGATGGGCCCTCATCATGCATGGGCCTCTTGCCCCTGTCCTGTACCTGTATCTGTGCTGAAGAAGAAGGCGAGACCCCTTCCACATCATGTGGAGATAATACTCGCTCTGCTGATGAAGTCGGCAAGACCCCTTCCACCTCATGTGGAGATAATACTCGCCGTGTCGCTGCAAATAAGGCCCTGTGGCCTCGCTGATATGTCCGAACCAAAGGAGTGCTGATATGCTCAATCCCAGGCATGTACGGCTGGTGTGAAGGCTCTCCCGCATCATGAACTGTCTCGGGAGGCGGCTGTGGCACTCTGAAAAAGTCTCTAGAAATGAAATCCTCCCAAGTGATGCCCTGCTCTGCCAACTGATGCAACACTATGATCTTGATCAAAGCATAATGGTATATACTCCTGTACTGCTGCACTGGGCTTGTCTTCTTTTGCACAAACACCACCATCCTCTCTATGTTGCGATATATGAAGTACGGAAGGTTCATCATACGTACCCTCGTGAAGTGCATCAACAAACGAATATGATACGCAAAGAGACGAGTATATCTGCCCTCACAACTGAAATACTGAATGATGAGCTTCATCAACGGTGCATACTCCTCCCTCAAGAATCTGAATGGAAAAACTCTGCTCAAGTAACTCATATATCCAGTTTTAATGTATGGCTCATAGTGGAATTTCTCTAAATGCTGACGTTTGTTCCATTCCTCGCCAATGTTTGGTATGCCAGTGGCTTGAGCAATAGTCAAGGGTGACAAAATGAAATCAACCCCGGCAAGATTTACCCGGCCATCCCGTAAATGTAGAACAAATAGACGGGCCAATTCACGATGAAGCCGGGTTTGTGGAATCATCTCACAAAATCTGAAACATGACAAATACCGAAAACAATCCATTGCTAATGGACATGCCTACAACCGAGCCAAAGAAGTAGGCTCCTCTCTGCGATGATTACCACTTCTGTTATCTCTATGAGACCCCCGTGGCACATTACCTTCAGTCACAGAATCACTGCCTGACCCTTGCTCATACTCTGACTCTGTCTCTGACATGGCTCTGAACAAGCTATTGGCACTATGTATACTGATATAAATGCAGTGAAAACAAAGTTATGATGTGTGTTTTAACACCCAACAAATATCCCCCACCGTCAAAGCACCATAAGGAAACAAACAATGATAATATCTCTGTTTTAGGTGGATTGAAAAAGAAGCACAGTCTCTGTTTTAATTGGAAGTGAAACTTGACCAAAGGAAGCAAGCAGCCTTTAGAATATTGGGCAAATCTTGTCAAAGGGAGCAATGCATCATATGAATGTGTTTGTCAATGGGCAATAAAAACAGAGTTATAAGTGTAAATGGGCAGTGAAAACAGAGTTATGAGAACGTTTTTGTCATTGGGCAGTGAGACACAATATAACCATAATCACCATGGAACACAAGCTTTGACAATGGTAAAGAAATAACGATGACCACGATGGTATAATGGGTGTGAAAACAGTGGTTTTGAACATACATGCCAAGGTGGATATATATCAATGATATTAGGTGGTAAACATGCTCATAAAACCATCCATACATATTTTAAAACCCTGAAGAACACATCAGCCACGTATGTAGGGTTTTACTCCTCCATTCAAATGTTTGAAGTCATCAATGATACCACCAACATATTAAAAACTACTGTGCAATAGTTAAGAACCTGTTTGAAGGCCGTTGGAGGCGATCTAAAACGAAACTGGGCGCTCAAATCGACTTTTCTGAACTCTGCTGGCAAGCGGGTCGCTTTTTTTTAAGTGGGTCGCTTTTCCTCAAGTGGGTCGCTCTGGTTATATTTTTGCACTGTGAAAAACGCCCGAGTGGGTCGCTCTACACCCAGGTGGGTCGCTTTCGCCCAAGTGGGTCGCTCGACCTTCAAACCCTGTCAACGATGCTTCAAAACTCGAATTCGGCCTTCAAACTCCAGATTTCGATTTGTATGCTGTGGATTGTTGGAAATGAAACTTGTTTGGCCTTTTATATATGATGTAAATATCTTTCACAATCAGATTTGATCCCAATCTATTTGATAACCCATATTACAATGTTTTTGTATTTTCACATTTGGCTTTTTAATACAATCTCTTTTTGGCTTTTCTGAGCTCAGATTTGATGATTTTGTTGTCTTCTTGCAGGGGTATGGCTCTTCAGCTGAGGAAAAGATCAGAGGTCTGCTTTGAAATTTCTTCTTGGTGAAATAAATACAATTTATTACAAAAATAATATTGAACAATTTCTAGTTCCAAAACAGAGTTTTGGACTAGAAATGTTTTTAAAATGCTGATGATAAAAAATATGAAATCAAAATTTGCGGAACCATCCTCATCCTGCAGGCTTTATGACTGGTATACAAATGACTCGAAAACCCTAGACACTAAGACCAAAAACACTTATTGACATTTAGTGACCATAACTGAAATGACAATGATTTTGAGTGATTTTTGAGGAGTTTTTTAAAATAGCACTGCAGGTGTAAGCATGAGGAAACATAAGACAACAGACCCCTTCGTCAGTCAATGGCATGCTCCTAGCGAAATGCAACAAAGTGGAACAAGCGAGACACCTAAGAATGAATATGCAAAAGACGAAATGATCACTGACGGAGGGCTGTAAGGACCGACTCTAACACGACCTATGGGCACCGCTCAAATCCCAAGACCAATTAGAACGGCCCCGTGCATTGTATCACTAACACCATGCTCGGTGCTATCATTTCCCTTAACGGCCCGGTGCATTCTCCTTCGACCGCCCCGATGCACTGTCTACCGATACGCACTGGTGCGTTAAAACCTGATAAGAGCACCGATGAAAAAACATCCATAATAACCTCTGGCCGCCCAATTTTTATTAGTTGTGCTGAATTTCCGTTAAAAGCTCCGCCAAAACCTCTAATACCAGAAACGGATGTGGTAGCATATGTTTTTTTGACAATTTTGGCCAATTTTATAACACTAAAAACCTCCTTTATAACCTCCGCTAAAGGGTCTTTTCCTTGTAGTGGTTCAAATTCAACACATCTATTCACATGTTGGAATTTGTACTTTGATGGGGTGGTGTTGGAGCACAAGACCCTGGGCTTCGATCACAAAAGTCCAGGTTGCGAGGAGTGATGAGTCATTCATGATTATATACATGATTCTTTAAATGGATGGATGCGACCATACCGTGGGTTCTCTCATCTTGATCCTCTCTATACGGATGGTTGCACCAATGCCATGGATCTATTTCATATGATCCCTTCATTCAGATGGCTGCGTCCATGCCGAGGATCCATTCACATGATCCTCTTCTTGATGGATAGTTGCGCCTATACCATGCATTCATGTATTTCCATCAGAGATTTCTGTTATGTATATGTATCTATGCTTGATTTGCAGGTCTCTTGACATCAACGTCTGGTTATTTGCATGTATTTGTAAAGCATTTCACCCCTCACTCATGTTCAGACTTCATGCTTTAGGGGGCATTTGTTACACAACATTTTGTCATTGTCCCTGCAATCCCCATCTCGCACATTGGAGGGTCATTTATGTGACTAATTAAAAGTGTCATGCCTTGCAAATACCATCATTGCATCCCTTCCCATGAGGACAACATTATTTCTGTTGACCATTTCCTGAGCAGACCACTAAAAACACTTGTTTTTTCTTTGGCGCTGGTAGCCTGTTATGCCCTTGTGCCAATGAGGCATATTAACACTGGCCCCTACGCCAGCTGGCGCTCTGTCTCATTTAGCCGCTCACGCCGATCTGTTTATGGAAAGTTTTTTTAAAAATAGAGGCGAAGTTTCGATCACAACAACTTCGTGAATGAGTCATAGGGAGTGGTTCGACTGAATAACCACGACCTTCCTCCTTTGGCCTCTTGTTTCCACCTTATGGGGAAACCTCCCAAGGGATAAGGCCTCCCTTCCACTATTGTAGGGATCCCAACCTCCTCCTCTCCTATATAAATATAGCCATCTTCCATTGATGTGCTAGTTGAACAAATAGCTAAAAGAGTTAGCAATCATAGCTTCGAGAGAATAGTGCAGAGTGTGATTGTTTGTGTGTGTTGAGAACATAGTGAGATCTTGGACCTTTGTACATGAGGGTGTGGAAAACGTGCTTGGATATAGACCTGCCGAAGAAGGGCCTCAACATCAAGGCTTGGTTGTAAACTCCCCTTTTCTTTATCACAATAAAATGCATCTGATGTTTATCTTCCACTCTTGTTTACACATAATGAGATTTCTATCATTCCTTGATCAGTTAGATAGGTTGTAATTGGTTTATGTTTGTTGTGGTTTTATGCTTGTCGTGGTGTCTTGACTGTCCGCACAGGTAATCGAACGTTGGTAGCAGCGTGCATCGAGCTTAAGAAGAGCGACAGATCAAGAAGCTTCGACGGAAGACGACAACATAGCATCATAACAGAGTAGGCCATCTTCTTTGCTCTGAATTTCATTTACAATCTAGGAAGGTAGATGTTAGTATGTTCCCGTAGTTTCTAGACCCACCCTAGGGCTAGAGGGATCGCCTCTGTACGCAGAAAGGATTTACCTGGACAACATAGAGATAGCTTCTTATATAGAGGAAAGGAAGGAGGTTAGGATCCCTACAAAGTTGGGAGGGAGGCATATCCTTTAGGGAGTTCCCATAAGAGGTGGAAACCATAAACCTAAAGGAGGTAGTCAGTGGTTTATCAGTTCAACCACTCCCAATGACTCATCCTCGAGGTGGTTGGAGTGGAATATTGGCCTCTATTTTTAAAAAACATTGCATAAACAACTTGGCACGGGTGGAAAACTGGGATAGAGCGCCAGCTGGCGCGGGGCCCAGTGTTAATCTTCCTCTTTGACACGAGGGCATAACTGATTACCCACGCCAAGGCAAAAACAAGGGTTTTTGAGTCTCTGCTTAGGGAATTGTCAACAGAAGGAATATTACTCTCATGTAAAGGGACACAATGATGGTCTTTGCAAGGCATGACACTGCTTATTGATCACGGGAATTACCCTCCAATGGGCGAGATGGGGATTGCAGGGACAGTGACAAAATGTTGTGTAACAGTTGGACACCTTGAGGGGTTGGGTTTCTCCTAGTGGGTCCTGTGGCACCTGATTGAAGTCAGTAAGGTCTTAGGTTTTTGACTCCATTTCCTAAAGGTCATTGTTGGAAAGGTAAATCCCCTTTGCGGACAGAGGCGATCCCTCTAGCCCTAGAGTGGGTCTAGCAACAAGGGAACAATCTAAGGTGTAGGTTCCAAGCTAACAAATGAAATAGGTTGGGGTAGATTATCCTACCTAGAGTCCAACACGATTGTCGCAGTTATAGTAATGGAAACCTCTTTATCTCTGTTCCGACAAGTCGCAGTCCTTCAGCAATGGTACTCGTATTCCCGCATAAGGATCAAAGACAAGAGCAACATACAAGATAATAATTTCATTCGTAGCTAACTATTTAGTTAAGGAGGACTAAACACATTGTGTAAAATAAACCATATCAACACAAGATGGGAACTAGACAATAGTCATGTATATATAAATAGAAGAAAGAGATTAGAACTGGAGCCTTGATATCATAGCCTCCTTCAACGGGTTCAGTCGAAGCGCGTCTCGAAGGATCATCGGGAATTGGGACGAAGTGAGGACACAAGCCTAAGCTCTCTCTCGAAAAACGTCTCTTTCTGTCCTATCTCCCTAGAAAAATGTTCAGCAATTCTCTTCAGCCTTTCAGTTATGATTGTTCAGCTAGTGTATCAATGGGAGATAGCTTTATTTATAAAGGGAGAGGAGGAGGTTGGGATCCCTACAATGGTGGAAGGGAGGCCTTATCCTTTGGGAGTGTTATCACCTAGTTTGACCTCAGGCTGAAGGAAGGTAAGCTAGGGTAACCACAAACCACGCTTAACCTTGTACCTAGCCCTACAAAGCAGGGAGAGGGCTCTCTCTGTAAGGAATCTCAGTCAAGGATGACTACAAAATGATTTTTAGGCTAGGTATAGTAGCTCGAAAGGTTTAATAGATTTTCTGGTGTTTGTTGGTTGGATCAAATGGAGCTAGGCAACTTAAGTCTGGGAAATTAAATCAGAAATCTAGAGTATTCTATGGGGCAAGGTAGGCATGGACTTTAACACTTTTGGCTTTATGATTGTGGAGTGTTTTAAGACTAGTGAGGAGCTGAGGAGGGCATATGAGATGAATCCTTCTCAAACAGTAGAAAACATAAAATATTGAATGATTTCCCAAGGCAGAGCACTGTAAACAATGGATTCTACCTATCAAACTTGAAAACATTCAACAGAAATGAATGGAATGAAAGATGGCATACATAAAATTTAACAAATGATTACAAAAGAAGATACTGTGCTAAAATTCCATACCACAGGGATCCCATAAAAATAGCTGCAAATATTTATTAATTCCCTGCTAAACTGATTACAAATATGTACAATCAGGCTCATAGCGTCCTAGGGATTCCAATCTCTTTCCAACCAACTGAAAAATTACATTAAATAGACATAGCCTCAGGGGGCTAATCTGTAGAAAAAGGAGCTGTTTCACCTGCCCCCAAACCAAAAAATCTGAAGATAGAAAAAACCAACAATATGCCTCTGAAAGAGAGGAAAATGTATATTCAAAGATATGGAAATATAATCTATTACATTTACTCTAGCTAATGGGAAGAAAACAACTCTGGAATCGACCAGTCCCCTCATTTATGTTTGCGGCTGTTTCGTGAGCTGGTGCTGTAATGTTCTCTGTATTCATATTTGTTCATGGTCTTAACAGAGCGTTTTCCTTTAACTGAAGAAAACCCTTTTAAACCCAAAAAAATCGAGTGTGCCTCTTTTAACGGAGAAAAGCCCTTTTTCTTTGGAAGGAGCGGAAAGACTTTGGTGGGCCCGGAAATCACAATCGCAAGCGGAAGGAGCGGAAATACTTTGGCGGAAGGAATCACGACATGCGATGGAGCGATGGAGCGATAAGTGATGGAGGGATGACTGATGCAATGGGAGGTGGAGCGATGAACGAGTAGCGATGAGCGATGGTGCATAGAGCGATGCGATGGAAAATAGGCCGATGCGATGAAAGAGATATGGAGAATAGGACGATGCGATAAGGGATTGCCGAAGAAAACCCTTTTAAACTCATAAAATCGAATGTGATGCTTTTTAAATGGAGAAAAACCCTTTTCCTTTGAAAAGAGCGGAAGAAGTGGTGGGCCCAAAAATCACAATCGCAATTGGAAAGAGGAGCGGAAAGCTTGGGGCGGAGGAAATCTGATAATGCGATAGAGCGATGGTGGATGGACCACATCGGGGAAAGCAAGATGGCAGGGTTCGGTGCTGCAGGGAGCGATCGCACGATGCGATGAGTGATGGGATCGCATCGGCGGAAGGCGAATGTGCGAAGTTAAGTATTGAGGGAAAGCTGCGATCGCGCGATGCGATGAAGGTCTATCGTATCGGCAGAAGTCGGGAGTGCGGAGTTAACACTGGAGAATGAGATGTTGCGATGCGATGGTGCGATGATGATTACATCGACGATGAGCCATTGCATCAGGATTGTAGGAGACAAAAATTTCAAAAGAAAAAGGGAATTTGCGGTAAAAGGGAAAAAATCATATAAAAGGTAAAAATTGAAAAGTTGAAGGGGCAGCGGAAAAATGGAAAAAAGGGGCAAAGTTTGCGCCTTGGGCCATTTATTCATTTGGGCATACTTTCCGATCCAGAAAGTGATTTTAGGAGTGTAATATACCATTGGAAATATTTTTCTGAGCTCCTTCTGATGAATGCATTTACAACATGTTTTGCGTTGAAGATCATGTGAAGAACACCTTTGTAACCCAGGAAATGGAAAAGCCCCTTTGGCTTTATGGAGATAACAACTTCTGAAGTTCTACTTATTACATATGGAAAAATAAAATTACATAAGAAATTATAATAAAAACAAAGTACCCTGTTTTCACCTCAAAACATGTTTTGAGGTGAAAATTACATCAAGCTTAAAATAACAACTCTTTGACTTTTCCAAATACCATGCTTTTGAGTTTATTTGGCATCCTCATGTCCTTGCTGATATTTATTGACACTTTCATCGTCAATTTGACTATGGTGGAATCCTAAAACCTAATGAGACCAAACCTATGACTTAATAAAATGAACTGCAGAGTGAAAATGAATCATGACTGAAGACCGTAGAGAGGAGAACCAACAAGTATTTTCATGAGGGAAAACTGATGAAGTGACCTCAACCATCAGTGAATCCATGACCTAATGGAGTGATAAAAAGTTATAGTATGAGACTCCTACTATGCAAATGCAAAAGAGCAGATTTTGATCACTGATGGCAGTATGACAAGACTGACACTAACATTGGCTCCAATGGGGATGGTAGCTCCTTGGAGGTGCCAAGAACACCGTATACCTAGTAGCCTTATCCATTGGTAAATACGGTCAAAATACTTCAAAGACTGAAAACTGACACAATTCAGACTGACTCATGACTCAAACCATGACTATTAAACTAAATTAAAACCAAAAAACCTTACACATATCATTCAAGTTTTATAGCCTTCGCTTCAAGCCCCAAGATTCAATGACTTTGCACTTGAAATCTCACCAAAAATGAATATGGCATGTACAATGGCTGTGACATAATTTCAGAGAATCATCTTAAAAGTAGTAGTGCTTCAAGAGGCTACCATTCACTGGTCTTCCTGGGCAATCTTGACCATCCATCTCTGTGAGCAGAAAAGCGTTCTGTCCTCTGTATGCTGAAATCTTATACGGTCCTTTCCACAGGTTATCGAACTTACCATGCTTTCCTTTGTCCTCATTTTGTGCATCCTATCTCAGCACCACATCTTCCAACTGAAATTTTTCTGCTTTGGTTTTGCGGTCATATATTTTCTTTATTTTTTCCTGCAACTAAATATTTCTCTGAGAAACTTCTTCCCTTCTTTGCTGAAGGTGGATCATTTGATTGATCCTTTGCTGAATATCATCCTCTTCACTGCCAGCTTCTTGTAGTAATCTCATGACCAGAACTGTAAGTGATGTAGGAAATACGGAATCAGTGCCATAAACTAATTCAAATGGTGACATACCTATGGATTTCTTGCTGCTAACTCTGTCGGCCCATAATGCGTTGACAAGGTTTCGATGCCAATTCCTCTTATTTGCTTCCAACATTTTCTTAATTATATTCACCAAAGTCTTATTTGATGACTCTACTAATCCGTTGCCCTGTGGGTAGTATGTTGTCGAGTGGCCCAATATAATATTGTACTTATTGCAGAACTCCACCATCTTCTTGGATTTAAATGTCGTTGCATTATCTGTTATGATCTTGTGAGGGCAACCAAAACGAGACAAGATATTTGATTCTAAAAATTGAATAATTACCGTATCCATGGCCTGCCTTGCTGGAATGGCCTCAATCCATTTGGTGAAATAATCGGTAGCTGTCAAGATCCATCGATGCTGTGCTGATGATGTGGGATGGATTTCCCCTATGAAATCAAGTCCCCACTGCTAGAAAGGTGCATTTACTTGAACTGGTTTCAAAGGAAGAGGAAGCAGTTTCCTTTTTCCTTGAAAAATTTGACACTCATGGCAACTCATCACTGTTTTATACAAATATGAAAATAGAGTCGGCCAATAATATCCTGCTCTTAGTACCTTGTTAGATGTTGTTTTCCAAAACAAATTACCACCGCAATCACCTTTATGAAAATCATGCATCACCTGCTGAGCCTCATCTTCAACCAAACAATTAAGTAGAATACCTCCCGGATCTTTCCAATAAAGAGCACTGTTTAAAATGCAGAATTTAGCAGACTTGAGTTTTAGCGATCTACCTTTGCTTCTAGACATCCCTGGAGGTGGCGAAAGATGTTGAAGAACATAAAATATGTCTGAATACCATGGTGATTGGAGAAAAATTTCTGAAACTGGAATAAGCGAACTATCATCCTCATCCTCCGACATTGCTGCTATGAGATTTATGTCCAGGGCACACAGGTTTGATTGTGCCATTAATTTTTCCAAGCCTTGTCCCTTGAATAACCTTGTGGGTTTAATCTCCAAATCGTATTCCAACATTGCTGCTATCCACTTACCTCTTCTTCCCTCCAGATCAGTTTTCACCAGAACATCTTTTACTGCTGCATTAGGAACATATGCTATGGTATGTGAATGCAGAATGTACACTCTGAAATCCTTTAATGCTTTAATAGGAGCCAATGCTTGTTTCTCAATGATATTATACCGCAAGGCAGCATCTCGAATAGTCCTACTAAAAAGGGCAATGGGCTGTTCAATCTGATCTCTCTTTTGCATCAATACTGTAGCCATAGTATGCTCCGATGAAAATGAAAATATAATGAAATTCTGAGTGTAATCGGGACTAATAAAGACTGGGGCATTGGAAAAAGCAAACTTTACCATATTAAATGACTTCATAGCATCCTCGCTCCATTTGACAGTGCTGCCCTTTTTCAACATACTAGTCATTTCTCATAAATGTTCCGCCAAATTGGGTATAAATCTGCGTAAAAAGTTCATCTTACCATTGAATGCCTGAATCTCCTTTTTGTTATGTGGGAAGTCTATGTGCTGAATTTCCTCCACTCTTGAAGGATCAATGCAGATACCTTCTTTAGAAATGATATGACCAAGAAGCTTGCCCTCATCCATAGCAAAAGACTTTTCTTTAGGTTGAGAGAAATCCCAAACTTTCTGCATCTCTGAAATACAATACTCAAGTGGTGCAGGTGTTCATCATCAGAACCAGAAAACACTGTTAAATCATCTAAATAAACAACCAGAAAAACATCCTTCTCATTAGCAAAAGCGATGTCCATTGCTCGCTGGAAAGTGGCTCCAACATTCTTCAATCCAAATGGCATTTTGGCATACTGAAAAGTTCCCCAAGGTGTCGTAAAAGTGGTTTTGTCTTGGTCTTTTTCATGCACCAAGATCTGATTATAGCCTGAGTAACCATCGAGTAGTGACATGCACGATGCTCCAACTACTCTTTGCAGAATATGATCTATCTTCGGAAGTGGATAGTTATCCTTTAAGGACACTTTATTGAGATTCCAGAAATCTATGCACAACCTTATTTCTCCTGTATTTTTGCGTACAGGGACTAAATTCGAAATCCAATCAGAAAATCTAATTGGAACAATGATACCAACTTTATACAATCTGTTTACCTCTTTTTCAATGGATGGAAGCAGCTTGGGGTTGATCCTTCTCAGCTTCTGTCTAAATGGCTTCTGATCCGGCTTGATAGGAATAGTATGCTGAATTATATTTTTGTCATATACCTTCAAATCTAAATAATCCCACACAAACACATCAGAAAATTTAGAAAGTAATTTAACATACTAGGCTTTTACCTCAGGAGACAATGCTTTTGATAACTTCACAAACTTAGGCTTGTCAGCTGTTCCAAGATTGACATCCTCAACCCCTTTATCAGTAGGCACCAAGCTTGGCTTTCTTGCAACATCATATTGATCAAAAAGCTCCTCTAAAGGTATGCGACCTCTAGGAATAACATTATCTTTCAGCTGTAACACGTCCATCTGATTTTCTTCAATCTCTTGTTCATCGATATCATAATCACCATCTATGGAAGTATCCTTGAATTTCCCTTCACTCTATAAAAAATCATTGATTTCGTTGTCATCCCAAAGCACTTTCCAATACCTTAAATTATCCGAAACAACAGGCCAATGTTTGACATGAATTTCAAATTTGTTGCTATAGTTCATTGGAATATTCAAATTGCTTGCAGTAGTGGCAAGTGAATCTGCAATAAGATTATGAAGTCGGGGTACTACTGTCAAAGTGTATTCAGAAAACATTCTCAAGATGTCTAGGACCGCATTTTTGTAGGCTCTCAGTCGTGAATGCTTTGCTTGATACTCTCCCTTTACCTGTTTGATTATCAACTCTGAATCTCCATAGACAAAAATCCTTTTTGCATTTAACTTCTTCAAAATTTTCAGACCTGCAATCAAAGCTTCATACTTATCTTCATTGTTAGAGCAGTCAAAAGCCAACTTATAAGCGCATACTCTAACATTACTAGGAACTCTGTCAGGCTGGAAAACAGGGCTCCGAATCCATATTCCTATACCAGCACCGTCCTTACCAACAGCTCTGTCAAAATCCATGCTCCAAAGGCCTTCCTCCTCTTCTAGATGCTGAAATTTTGTTTCTTTCTCTACCTTACCTTGACTAATCTCTTCATCTTTCTACTATTCACTGACCTTTTGCCACTGGCAGGTGGAAAGCTCAGAAAGGCTTGCTACTTTTTCTTTTTCGTGTTTAAGGACTTCCCTAAAATTCTCTGAAATTTCTGGTACCTCATCTACTTCTACTAACTGAACATATTCATCATTAAAACCACTATCTGAATATAATACAAATGACTGTAAATCTATGTGGAAAACATTAATTGGATGATTAACTGGCTTCTCTTTGCTAGTGATCATATATTTCATTTTCTTTTCCCTGTATAGCTTTCTCAATTGACCGAACACGGGGATGGTAGGATAAGAGAAATCAAGTTGTATAGTTCCCTTAAGTTTTGCACCCCACGATTTGGAAAAAGCATATCAAACCATGGTGGAACATCAGCAACAACCACATCCATCAAAACATTCTTGGCTGGGATTTGATCTAAAGATACTACCAAGTCTTTGATAAGACAATTACAACGGACCCTACCGAAGTCAAAGGAATACAGATCATGGTATTTGCGGGTAATATCAAGACACAACTTCTCCATAATGGCTTTAGGCATCAGATTGTGAGAAGTGCCAGAATCCAACATCGCATTGTGTAAAAATTACTCATGCAATCTAAGACTCAGGTAAAAGGGAGGGACTTCACTATCTTCAGACTGAACTTCTATGGCAGGACCAAAAATGAGTTCAGGATGATCATCTTCGACATTTACCATATCTGACATAGAGTCTATTTGCAAAAATATAGATACATGATGTTTATAAGTGTTGTTCTTCACCAACTCAGCTAAGGGAATGGACACCTTCAACTTAGCAATTTCATTTTCTAAATTAAAAGATGAAACTTTTTCTACCTCTTTGGTAGGAAGATCTTTCTTCTCCACTTGCTCCTTTGCTGCACTTGGCTGATTATTCTTCTCATTTGCAATGTTATTTGTCAAGGGTGCTTTGCTAGAAGATGGATCAGTAGGTTCTTTCCCTTTCCTCTGAGTATTTGAAGAGTCATTATTTGTTAGCAGCTATTTCCTTTTCTTAATGGGATTGATTGGCACATCTCTGCTCCTCAAAGAATACTGCTTCTGCTGTGCTGACAAAGTGTTCATATATCCTCATTGATAATCATCGGACTCTTCCTCTAGAACTACGTCATTGGCCGATATGAAATCTTCATCTCTTCAAGTGTCTGGAACCACTGTATATTCTTCATCTTCTGTCAGAAAAATGGGTGTACCATCAGCAGTGAAAAAATGGTTAGCTTCAACTACCGGATCATCATCATCATCTGTTTCCATTACCTGGACATAATTTTGCTGCAAAGGAGTTCTAATCTGCTGCTGTTGTGTTGTTTGGTCTTGCGTTTTATGTTCCCTCTGCTTGATTCAGAATTGGGGTTGTTGTTGTCCTCTGAAATTTGGATTCCTGATTGGGGCTTCAGGTCTATCTGAAATAGTCAAATGATCAACCATCTTCTCCACTGTTCAGATCAAAGTATTCATCTTAGCTTCTGAAGGGGATTATTCCTCCTTTACAGTCACTCTCTTTTCAGCTCTCGTCCGTGCTCTTTTAGCCAGCAGATTTGCTACTATGCTTACATCGTTTTTCTACATATCTTCAAGTGTGGTACGATCTCGTTCTCGTAACTGATATGCCATGTCAACATCGAAAACATCTGGAAATTTGAGCAAAGCTAACCCCATGGGGGGTTTGAGGTTGGCCGGAATAGCATTATACACTGCATTAAACCTCACACAATAATCTTGTACACTTTCACCCACATTCCTTTTAATATTTTCATACTCAGACAAAATTTGGAGTGGGTTTTTCTTTACCTCCCACTAGTCTAAGAATTTTCTATGTAGCTCCACCAAAGTGTGGATAGAGGCTGCTGGTAAGGCTCTGAACCATTTTCAAACTTCACCTCCAAAAATTTGGACAAACAATCTCATAGTCACATTTTCTGCCTCTACCTCATGAAGGTCAAAAAAGTCATTCATTTTGTCAACATGTTGCTACGCTGTAATGCTTTGAGTGGCATCAAACAGAGGTATTTTACTTTGGTAATTAGTAGGCATATCATTGAGATTCTGAGGTAAAACCAGGGGTGCATACCGGGCAGCCATGACTTGAGGTCGATTTACAACAACGTTTGAACTACTAGGATTCAAGGGAGCTGTTGATGGAGAAGTAGGGGTGATAAGTTGGAGGGGAAGGGTAGGTATAAACTGAAGTTGAGAATTGATTTCAGAAATAGATGGGAATACTAATGAATTGAGGGTAGAAGATGATGTTTCTGCTGATTCTGAAAGCTCAGGGATATTGATAGCAGTGATGGATGACTGAGAAGAGTTTAAGATACAATCATCAATTGATCTGTTTTCCCTTTGAACTTCGAGATCTACAAGAAACTCCGGGTCTAAAACTGTGTCATCAAGTGCTGTTTCAGATTTAGTTCCGAACAGAGAAAGCTCAAAACACTCATCAAAAGAGATGTCTTCAACGAACAACCACTCACTGGGCCAGGAATGGGATCTGAAAATGTAGGGCTTACTGAACTTTCTTGTCTTCTGATTATTCGCGAAATAAGGTTAGGTTTTCGAATATAGGGGGAGGATTTGGATCAGGATTGGCCCTTGTGTATTTCCTTGAAGCCAATGTGGTTGAATTTCGAAATTTGTACTTTGCAACGTTTTATTTCAGCCTAGAAAATTCTAAAACTCATCATCCGAAGTTCAAGAATTTATATGGAAGATATTACCGAGGTGATTAGTCTTTCATTTTAGATTTTTCCCCAGTATGGTCGCCACTATGTTATCACCTAGTTTGACCTCAGGCCGAAGGAAGGGAAGCCAGGGTAACCAAAAACCACACTTAACCTTGTAGCTAGCCCTACAAGGCAGGGAGAGGGCTCTCTCCATAAGGAATCTCAGTCAAGGATGAATACAAAATGATTTTTAGGTTAGGTATAGTAGCTCGAAAGGTTTGATAGATTTTCTGGTGTTTGTTGGTTGGATCAGATGGATCTAGGTAGTTTAAGTCTGGGAAATTAAATCAGAAATGCAGAGTATTCTATGGGGCAAGGTAGGCATGGAATTTAACACTTTTGGCTTTATGATTGTGGAGTGTTTTAAGACTGGTGAGGAGCTGAGGAGGGCATGTGAGATGAATCCTTCTCAAACAGTAGAAAACATAAAATATGAATGATTTCCCAAGGTAGAGCACTGTAAACAATGGATTCTACCTATCAAACTTGAAAACATTCAACATAAATGAATGGAATGAAAGATGGCATACATAACATTTAAAAAATCATTACAAAAGAAGAGACTGTGCTAAAATTCCATACCACAGGGATCTCATAAAAATAGCTGCAAGTATTTATTAATTCCCTGCTAAACTGGTTACAAATATGTACAATCAGGCTCATAGCATCCTAGTGATTCCAATCTCTTTCCAACCGACTGAAAAATTACATTAAATAGACATAGCCTTAGGGGGCGAATCCATAGAAAAGGAGTTGTTTCAGCTGCCCCCAAACCAAAAACCTAAAGATAGAAAAAACCAACAATATGCCTCTGAAAGAGAGGAAACTATATATTCAAAGCTCTGGAAATATAATCTGTTACATTTACTCCAGCCAATGGGAAGAAAACAACTTTGGAACCAACCAGTCCCCTCATTTATGTTTGCGGCTGTTTCCTGAGCTGGTGCTGTAATTTTCTCTGTATTCATATTTGTTCACGGTCTTAAGAGAGTGTTTTCCTTTAACTTGAAGAAAACCCTTTTAAACCCAAAAAAATCGAATCTGCCTCTTTTAACGGAGAAAATCCCTTTTTCTTTGGAAGGAGCGGAAAGAATTTGGTGGGCCCAGAAATCGAAATCGCAAGCGGAAGGAGCGGAAATACTTTGGTGGAAGGAATCGTGACATGTGATGGAGCGATAGAGCGATGAATGATGGAGGGATGATTGATGCAATGGGAGGTGGAGCGATGAACGAGTAGCGATGAGCGATGGTGCATAGAGCGATGCGATGGAAAATAGGCCGATGCGATGAAAGAGCTATGGAGAATAGGATGACGCGATAAGGGATTGCCGAAGAAAACCCTTTTAAACTCATAAAATCGAATGTGATGCTTTTTAAATGGAGAAAACCCTTTTCCTTTGAAAATAGCAGAAGAAGTGGTGGGCCCAGAAATCGTAATCGCAATCGGAAAGAGGAGCGGAAAGCTTTGGCGGAGGAAATGCGATAATGCGATAGAGTGATGGTGGATGGATCGCATCGGGGAAAGTGAGATGGCAGGGTTCGGTGCTGCGGGGAGCGATCCCACGACGAGATCGCATCGGCGGAAGGCAGATATGCAAAGTTAAGTACTGAGGGAAAGTTGCGATCGCGCGATGCGATGAAGGTCTATCGCATCGGCGGAAGTCGGGAGTGCGGAGTTAACACTGGAGAATGAGATGTTGCAACGTGATGGAGATTGCATCAGGGATGAGCCATTGCATCAGGATTGTAGGAGACGAAAATTTCAAAATAAAAAGGGACTTTGCGGTAAAAGGGAAAAAATCGTATAAAAGGTAAAAATTGTAAAGTTGAAGGGGCAACGGAAAAATGGAAAAAAGGGGCAGAGTTTGCGCTTTGGGCCATTTATTCATTTAGGCATACTTTCCAATCTAGAAAGTGATTTTCGGAGAGTAATATACCGTTGGAAAGATTTTTCTGTGCTCCTTCTGATGAACACATTTACAACCTATTTTGTGCTGAAGATCATGTGAAGAACACCTTTGTAACCCAAGCAGAGGAAAAGCCCCTTTGGCTTTATGGAGATAACAGCTTCTGAAGTTCTACTTATTACATATGGAAACACAAAATTACATAAGAAATGATAATAAAAACAAAGTACCCTGTTTTCACCTCAAAACATGTTTTGAGGTGAAAGTTACATCAAGCTTAAAAGAACAACTCTTTGACTTTTCCAGATACCATGCTTTTGAGATTATTTGGCATCCTCATGTCCTTGATGATATTTATTGACACTTTCATCATCAATTTGACTATGGTGGAATCCTAAAACCTAATGAGACCAAACCCTATGACTTAATAAAATGAACTTCAGAGTGAAAATGAATCATGACTGAAGACCATAGTGAGGAGAACCAACAAGTATTTTCATGAGGGAAAACTGATGAAGTGACCTCAACCATCAGTGAATCCATGACCTAATGGAGTGATAAAATTTATAGTATGAGACTCCTACTATGCAAATGAAAAAGAGCAGATTTTGATCACTGATGGCAGTACGACAAGACTGACACTAACAGGGAGGTTTCCCAAAAAGGTGGAAACAAGAGGCCAAAGGAGGGTGGTCGCAGTTATTCAGTCTAACCACTCAGGATGACTCGCCCACGAAGTTGTTATGATGGAAACTTCGCCTCTATTTTTAAAAAAAATTCCAAAAACAACTTGGCATGGGTAGCTTACTAGGACAGAGCGCCAATGGGCATGGTGCCCAGTGTTAATCTTCCTCATCGGCGTGAGGGCATAACGGTCTACCAGCGCCAACCCAAAAACATGTGTTTATGATGGTCTGCTCAAGGAATTGTCAACAAAAGGAATGTTGTCCTCATGGAAAGGGATGCAATGATGGTATTTGCAAGGCATGACACTTCTTATTAGTCACAAAAATGATCCTCCAATATGCGAGATGGGGATTGCAGGGACAGTGATAAAATGTTGTGTAACAGATGCCCCCTAAAGCATGAGGTCCGAGAGAGAGGGAGGGGTGAAATGCTTTATGAGAAAGCGTTCGAACAAAACACTGCTGTTAGAAGACCTGCAAGTACAAATACAACTGATAGCTATGATACATGAACATGTGGCATGGACGTAGCCATCCATAATAGAGTACATAGGAACTGAGATGTGAGGTATAGACACATCCATCCAGCAGTAAGGATAAACAAATAGACTTAGGCATGGTCGCAACCATCCAATAAAAAGAGTCATGCAATAAGTCATGATAAACCACAATATCCTGCAGCCTGGATCTTATCAGATAAAACCCAGGGTATTGCGCTCCATCTCGACCCAAAAAAGTACAAATTTAAGCATGCGAATATGTGAGCTGAAGTCGAACATGCAAGAAAGTCACCTAATTACCAGCCAATGATGAAAGTTGTTAACAGGCATGAGAGAAACCGCCAATAATGAAAATGGCTCTCAAGGTACAACAGGTATAATCCACAGAATGTGAACAGAGATCTATCGTCGAACACCCGCATAATCACTCGATCGAAGACCAATGATGTGGACCTGTCGTTGAATGCGAAGAACTTTCCATTGAGGCATGCAAGCTCCAAGGTACCGGAAGGGAGTCTCTAGGTCAAATTCCTGGATAATGAGCTGAAGTCGACAGGAAGTGACCTGGTCGAAGGAGGGCCATAATGTTTCCCACATCATCGACACGAGACAGAGGAACATGGTGATAGTGAATCAGGACCAAACAGAGGATCAGAGGAAGGTTGAAAACAATAGAGGAAAACTTCTCTTGAACATATCAGTGACATGACTCTGGATTTGGCATTTTTTGACATTAAGGGATCTGAGGTCATGAAGACGTGGAAAAGATCATATGAGAGGCCAAAACAGATTACCGAAACCCATGGAGGAAAAAATGACGAATTGAAATGTCCTGAACCCAACACAAATGCAAATAAGTGTCATGTTCAAGAGCAACATACTGTCGACACGACTGAGAACTGGTTCCATTTTCCCCCACCATTTCTGGCGAGAACCCCAATTATTTTTGAAAAACAAGCTTGAAGGGGATATCATATGCTTGTGATGTAAGTTTTTCCTTCGGTCAAATCCATCCTAGTACATTTTACGAGCCCTGGGAAGGAAGAACTCGGTGAACTTCATGGTGACGATGTTCGATGTCATCAGGGTTTAACAAGTCTAAAAAAAGGAAGAACTCGACATCTTTTCATGTTTAGAGAGTTTGAAAAGAAGCAGAAAAGAAAAATCCAGCAGATCCCTTTTCGTAAATAGTCTCACAAATCTGAAAAGGTAGAAAACTGTGTCTGAGAGAACCTCTTAGTCGCGATAGGATAAGGTATTCCTTTTTCGTAAATAACCTGTCCCATCCTGAAAAAGGGGTAAATGTATACTAGGTAGATATCGTTTCGCATTCATTTAACGAGTTCAAAAGGATAAGAGTCGCGACAATCTTTTCAGTTTTAGAGAGTTAGAAAAGAGCTGAAAGTTGACTCCTCCTGGAGGAACGAGTGGTGTTAAGGGTAGCAACTGGTTCCGGTGATGGTGGAACTACTCATAATAAGTAAAGATCAAGAGGTTGGCTAACAAGACCACTCATTGCGACGATTCCCCAGGAATGGGTGAAACAATCAAGTGAAGGCATATGATCGGCCAAGGAGATGGCGACGATGGAATGAGAAAACCAAGGCTCATCTGGAAAAATAGGATGATAAAATGGAAATCACGAGAGGTAAAATGGCAATGGTTTCATTTTTACACAAGCTTGAAATTAGGAACTCTGCTTGAAATTGGTTTCATTTTTTCGAACTACTCATAATAAGTAAAGGTCAAGAGGTTGGCTAACAATACCACTCATTGCAACGGTTCCTCAGGAATGGGTGAAACAATCAAGTGAAGGCATATGATCGGCCAAGGAGATGGCGACGATGGAATGAGAAAATCAAGGCTCATCTGGAAAAATAGGCTGATACAATGGCAATCACGAGAGGTAAAATGGCAATGGTTTCATTTTTATAGAAGCTTGAACTCGGGAAACTCTGCTTGAAATTGGTTTCATTTTTACACAAGATTAAAACAAAGGTAAACTATGCTTGAAAAGTGGGCGTGCCCCCAGCATGGTGACTCAATTCGAGGTATATGCCCCCCAAGCTTCAGTCCAATTGCAATGAATGAAAAGAAAATGGAGTGAAGGTTCAAATTACGAGATTAGAAAAAGACTCGACTGGGATATTACGAGATCTGATCCAAGACTTGAATTCAAAAGGGAGCCCGTTTCATTTTTTAACAAGGTTGACACAGTAAAAGAACTATCCTCAGAAGAGATTGTTTCATTTTTAAGGAGCTTGACACAAGAAAACGAACTCTAATCTGACTACCTTTCATCATAATGAATAAGGGTTCATGGCTTCCAAGAGGTTCGCATATGATGGGAGAAAAACATCTTGTAAATCACGATCGAATGCCCCCAGTAACTGGTACCTGATGGCACTATCATTGGATGAGGGAAACGAACAAGTGGCGACATAATTAACCCGTGGCAAGGAAGATACAACTGGTGGATAAAGATCCAACAGAGGCAATGGTGGGCTAGTTGGCACCTCAGGACCAAAGAATGAAAGTTGATCAATGGTCACGATCCACCCTTTGTGTGGAAAGCAGATCACACGAAAGAGGGAAGAGAAAAGTGCACCCATGGCATAAGCATAATCGCGCCCCAAGAGAAAATTGAAATCTAAGGGGCCTGAAACAACCATCACGTCTATATGGACGGTTTTCCCTCCCAAAGTGATTGGAAACTTTGGAAGGATCCCTAATGGTTGACTTCTTCCTCTATTAAATGCCAACATATTCTATCTAATAGGCAGAAGTGGTGGAGAACCAAAATATTTCCAAGTAGTTGAAGACAGAATACTAACAGACGCTCCTTCATCTATAATCGTGCTAGGTATGACCATATCAAAGACCTGTACTGCGATCCCAAAAGGCACATAAGAAGGAAGGCGGTATCTTGCAAAGTGACTCCAATCGAAGGAAGCGACCAAACTACTTGGAGGGGGTACCATTGAACTGAGATGGTCTTCCCTTGGTGTTACCAGAACAAGAGGAGCATCCTCCTAGACCTTAGACATGGGAGCAGGAAGAGAAACTTCTTGGATCATAGGGACGGGAGGATATTTTTCCAAGTTCGAGGAATCTGAATAAACAAGAAGAACGTGGGGGGGATGAGATCCACTCTCAACGGAAAAGACCTGATGAACCATAAACGAGATCAGATCGACCAATTCCTCAACCAATGGTTGGTAGGGAACGGATTCGTGAATTTGAATTTTCGAGGAAGTGGGATTGACCAAGGATGACTCTTGACTGATCGTTGAATCAACTAGCGGGGAACTCGAAAAAAGATTATGGTAACCAATCGGAAGGCAGGGTGCATAAACAATAAGGTTGTCCAACACTCTCGTGGCTTCATCCATGTATAGACAAAGGTGAATGGTATGATGCCCTTCACACAACTTACAGGGATTGGTAATCTTACCGTATTTCTTATGAGTCTTATCATGGCTTGTCAAAGATATCCCACCAATATGACTTCTAGAAGCCAAAGGCAATGGCGGACGGTCGTCGGACCATGCTTCAAGTACTTTGGGAATGCCAGGGAAATCTCTAAGAAGGTGGTCACCTTTTCACAACATGCAAGTGAATTTGAATTTCCGTGGAAGGTTGGATGGTTTATCAAGGGAAGGTTTCTTAGGCACAATAGCCGCAAAGTTGGCCTCTCTCTTATCTGACTTCTTCTTTTTCGTCTTCTTCTTCTTCTTCTTCTTAGCCACTTGGTTACTAGAGTCCAAAATTTCACCAAGTGAAGTAAAAGAGGAGGATGAAAGAATAGGCGAAGAAGGGGAGAGGTTCACCTTAGAATCAAAATGATGTTGTTTAGGTGAAGGAGATGGTTGTACAGAGGGCGGAATACTCGAGACCACAGAGGTGGAGAATAACCACACAAGAAAACCAATAGTTAACCTCGGAAGGGACAATGTTTCCATATAAGTAGCACCAACATTCCCAAAAGCAGGAAAAGGACCAGGATTCCCTTCAGAGGGGATTCCTTGGTTGGTAAACTCTGGAAATGTTGCCATTGGAAACAACCGTAAAACAAAATGCTAAGGAAGATAACTTTAACTAGGAATATTTCATGGGCAGTTAATATTTTAAGACACTAAAACAAAACTCGGTCGTTTCATATTTTAAGAGTCGAGAAACATGCAAAAGGTGACTCTATCACTTTCAGGTTGAAACGAGCGTGAAAGGGCAAGTGCTCGATGATCTTTTCACTTTTTAGAGAGTCCCGAAAATACCAAAATGACTACTCAGGTAATCTAAGCAAGAGGGTGTACTAAGTTTCTGTGAACTGCAATATACACCTTGGTGATCAAATGAAAGAGAAATGACCAAGGCCTTGACGTACGTGCAGGCAGTCTCCCCGAATGTTGTGTTCGGTGTATCACGGTTATAGGGCAGCAGACTCGGCTTCCTATGGATAAAATATTGCAACCTATGAGGATCTCCCTTTATATATGCAACGGTACGGGGAGCACAAGTCCATGCTAGCGTTGTCTATTGCCAGATGGCGAACGACAGCTACTAGGTTTAATGATGCTGAAACACGTCACTAGCCTAGACCTCTAAAAATGTGTGCTAAGTTTCAATGCTTCCTTAGGTTGATTGAATAAATTTTAACGGTTTATCTTGAATTATGTTCCAGTTTAAAGGCCCTACCGCTATCATCTGAAAACTTCAATATGTAGCTATATGAGAAAAGAACTCTTTTCCGTTCGATGAATGCTAACTAAGAGAAGGATAGAGATCTTTCAGAAACTAGAAAAAAATGAAATCATAAGAAGAAATCTACCAATGCATCTAATACAACCAAATGAGAAACAAAAAACTCTTCCCTAGTTCACGAAGATCTAGTTATGAAAAAAAACTTTTCATTTTCGATGCAAACGAAAGAATGCAAATTTTTTTTTTTTTTTTTTAATGAATGAATCATACGATGCACTATTACATTAAAAATCAAATCGAACACTAGTTTGGAGCACTATGAATGTAGAGATCTTAAAATGAATAATTCAAAAGCAATATAGACATAAAAACACACTCAAACCAATTGTTGAGCCTCAAGATTGTACTTTTTTCATCCTACTTTACCTCATTTTCCTTTGTCCATTGCTATCCCAGACCCAATTGATCAATGAATTTAGTTAAAATTACTTTTAGAATGATTAACATGACTGACTTGCTAAGTTTTGTGATTTTTGTCATTGTAATGCATTTTGACCGTAACTAGCTGCAGAATACAGACATTCCGTAGCTAACCGGCAATTCTGCAGTTGTCTTCACGTTTAGGCATGTTCTAGGTGGCCTCTCAAGAAAAACTGCATATGGGTATATTCCACGTCATGTCTACATTGTTCGTTGCTCACCATGAAGGAAAAACCGAATTCTGGATATGGTTTTGGTACGTGGGAACACATTTAGGAAGGCAGACTTCTAATAGGACTATCTTAGTCCAGATGTCCTTTTTCTCTTTACGTTGCCATCTTCAAGAGTCCTAATGTGATTTCGATAAGGAAAGACAATGATCCTGGAATTGTTGCAAGTCTTGTTATGTAAATTTGTTATAAAAACACTTGGGAAACCGAGAGCTAGGCTAGATTTTGCTCTAGATTTTGCTTAGATTCTGTGCTACATTTCTGAAGACGCAGATTGCTCTGTTCAAGTTATTTCTCCTTTAATGAAGCAGACAGTATTGTTTTGAAAGCGTTGATTTGATTTGGAGTTAGATTCTGTCTGGTGGTATAGGGCCCCTGCCTCCTGCATGGTTTTATTTACGTAATTTAGATAAGTATCCTAGCTTCCTTTACGTTTTTGAAGTTGAATTCGTAGTTGTTTTCATTAGCTACTATAGTTATACTCATTCTAAAAACTCTTCCAAAAGAAGAATCTCTTCCAAAAGATCATGATAATGAATGGGAAATGGCTATAGTATTGTAGGATTTAATTGCAATCTCTTTTGTTCACCATCACAGTTATACTTATGCTAAGTACTCTTCCAAAAGAAGAAAATCTTCCAAAAAATCCTTATAATGTCTTAAGCATGATTGTGATCTTGAACGTTTCAGTTGTGTGTTTGCACTAAGTACCATAGCTGTTCTTGCTCTTAAAACACTTTTCCAAAATATCATAATGATGGGTAGGAGATAGCTATGATATCTTAGTTTTTAATTGCTTTCAGTCTTTATGTTTGCATTTGCACTGAATTGTACAGTTAGGATTATTCTAAGAAACTCTTCCAAAATACCAATCATGATGGACAAACAGACTGTATAATTCCATATAATAATGCATGATAGCCTAGTTAGGATACTCCGGAGTTTAATTGCACTTAATTCATGCTCAGTTATTTTGTTTTAAGTTTGATAATGACTTGGTAGTTCAGCACTGTTTTAGATTAGTGACATATTAAGTTCAGTTTTAGCTTAACTCATTGCATTTGCACTCCACATTCAGTTGTCATTCACTGCATATTAGATTACTTCAGTTGTTAAACTTAACAAAACAACCTTCATTATTTACAAACCTCTTCTTGTTCTAAAATCTATAATTGATTCATAACCATATGAATAGAAGACAATATCATTTTAAGGCCTGAAGTACTTCTGCAACTTCCTTATCATCTCACAAACAAACATTTCCTCAAAAGACTATTTTAAAAATCTATAACCTTTGAGTGAAGTGTAGTGTTATCAAACTAAGTTGCAGAATAGAGTTAGGAACTAGTCTTAAAGTAGAGATCTTATGATGGTATCAATGTTTTACTCCAAATATGCTTCAACAAATCTATAATCATGGATAACATGTTGCATCATTATAAGTTAGTTGTTTAACTGTTTAGTTAGGAGAATTTGCATGCTTAGCTGACCATGTCTCAAGCTCTCTCTCAAAATACCTTTGATGAAAGAATTTGACAAGTTGAGTTTATGTTTTGAATCATTTTCTTAAAAGTCATTATCAAGCTTTGTTTCTGCTTAGTCATAGTTTGGATTTGATACTATTTCAATATATGCAATTTCATTTGTCATTTTTCATCAACCAACTAGGCTTCACTCTGTTTTTAATCATTAGCTTCATTCCACTAGCTTTCTAGTCATTTTCCTTGTGAACATAAAACTACCAAAAGACCAAAAACATCATAAATCATCACAAAGGACCAAAAACATCATAAAACACTAAACACAACACATTAAGAAACAAATACCTAGGTACATACAGTACACTTCACTTCAGCAGTTTACCAACCCTGGTTGACAATTAAATGAACTCAATTTAGGAGACTAGGTTGAGACCAAACATTTTGGCGCCGTTGCCGGGGAAGTGAAAACTAGGTAACCTTTGTTTCTTAGTATCCAAAAACAATTATATGCGTAGGGAGAGAGATTCAAGGGGAAGATTCATAAGCAGCAGAGGCAAAAGTTTGATTTCTAGAACACCACTTGTTTCATCTAGATCCAGAGCTAGTACACCTTCAACTCAGACCCATATTCCATCCTCTCCTGATCCTGGACTTCTAGAAGATCTAAGGTCAACTATTCCATTAGAGAAATCTTCCACTTCATCCACTGAACCTGCCATAGAAGAAGATCTAAAAACTCCTGTTAGGGACACAAACCTTTCCACTTCCACAGGAGAGTCAACTATGGCAGAAGAAGGAGGAGGAGGAGTCTTCAATGGGGAACACACACTATTTGGAGGTAGAGGTAGAGGTAGAGGAGAAGGAGGTAGAGGTGAAGATGGAGGAAGAGGTAGAATAGGAAGCTCTTTTGGGTTCCCTATAATTGATGAAGAAACCAATACAACCATGAAAAACATTTCACCCTATGTCCTTCCAAACTTCTATGGACTTAAAACTGAAGATCCTGAAACCTTCCTATTTGAATTCGAAGTTCTGTGTAGAACTTATGACTACTTACAAGATGCTCAAAAACTGAAATTATTCCCTTCAACTTTGAAAGGAGCAACATTGAAGTGGTTTATGAGTCTGATTAGCAGTTCTATTAGAACATGGGAAGACATGAAACAAGCATTTCTAGAGAGGTATTTGGATTATTGTATGCCGGTTAATCATAAGGAAGAAGTTTTTAAGATGTTACAAAAAGAAGATGAAAATTTGGAAGATTTGTTGGAGAGATTTAATTACAACATCAAAAGAGCAAAAATGGAAAACCTAGATAAAGACACCTTAAAAGCTCTTTTGTTGAAAACAATTAGGGATGAATGGTTGGATATACTTAACATGATGGGAAAAGGGGATATATCACAACTCACATTACCTGAAATATCTGAGTTATGTATCAACCTTTCAAGAGGGAAATCTAAAACTGTCAAAGGTCCAAGAGATCCCGCTCTTGCAAGGGCAAGTAAGTTTGCTTCTGGGACAGTAAGTAGATCAGAAATAGGACACATGCTTGATGATTTTAAATCTGACATCTTAGGGAGTCTTAGTGAACAAATAGACACCCTTAAGATACAAAACAAGCAAAAGGCTGAATCTGATGCCTTGGCAATTTTTTGTCCCAAATGTAGAAAGAAACATGCCTTGAGAGAGTGTCCTTTGGATGTAAAAGTTGTAGAAACCTGTGTCATTTGTTCTGAGAAACATGAGACCAAGAATTGTCCTTCTCTTCCTGGTCTCAAAGCTGTCTTTCAAGAGGAAACTCCTACAGATTCCATAGAGTCTCTCAATTTTGTATCTAGAAGGCCTTGGCAGGGACCTCAAACACAAGGATTCCATGATCAAATGTATAATCAACCTCCACCTTGGAATTCTTGGCAGCAACCTTGGCCTCAATTTCAAAATCAATCTCCAGCTTGGGCACAAGGATCACAAAGTCCCTATGGAAGATACTCCCCATATTATCAGTATCCACCATCCTATCCACCATATCCACATTTTTATCCTCAAAATCCTCAACAAAATTTTCCTCAAAATCTTCAACAAAATTTTCAACAAAATCCTCAACAACATCATCAAAACCAACCACATCAAAATCAACCACTTCCATTACCATTCCCTCAAAAATCCAATCAATTGCCAACTCAACCCATACCAAACCCCAATAATAAGAACCCTCAGAATACATACATGATAGAAGGACAACAATTTCCAACTTATTTAATTACTCCTCTAGACCTTAGTGATGTTCAACTTAGGTCCGGAAGGATACTTGAGAAGAGGAAACCTTCTGTGATCATACAAGAACAAGATAATTCTGAGGAAGACTCCCTACGGGTTAATAAAAGTCTTGAGGAAGATACATCCTTTCAAGGCCAAAACATTGAAAAACTGAAACAAAAAGATCCAATAAGCCCAACTCCAGTATTAGAGCAACCATCCACATCTACTTCTATACCTCCCTTTCCGTAAAGATTACAAATTGACAAAGGTGTAGAAAAACAAATTATGGTGCCTAATTATGATTTCTTGGATGAATTGAGAAATGTTTGCATTAAAATTCCATTATTGCAAGCCATCAAGGAAATCCCAATTTTAGCTAAAACAATAAAGGAGTTGAGTATGAAGACAACAAAGAAAAGAATAAGAGAAACCAAGAAAATTCAACTGGTAGGACAAATAGCAGACATTATGATGGGTAAGACTACTATTCCAAAGTACCTTGACCCAGGAAATCCAGTTGTCAAAATTCAAATCAATGGAATTGAAATTCAAAACACACTCATTGACTTAGGAGCAGCAATAAATATCATGAGTAGACAAATCATGGACAAACTGAAACTTCCTAATCTTCTCTTTACACCCACACTATTACAATTAGCAAATAGATCTGTGATCAAACCAGATGGGGTAATAGAAGACATTCCAGTGTCCCTAGATTCTTGGGAATACCCTGTGGATTTCATGATCCTAACTCCTAAGAATAATCTAGGAGGCCATCCTGTTATATTAGGAAGACCTTGGTTGGCTGCAGCTGATGCTTTTATTAGTTGTAGGTCCGGTGATATGTATATTTCTGATGGTAGTTCAACTAAGAAATTCACTTTATATCCTCCAGCTAGGACAATTACAGATCTAGATGACACTCAATGGATAGAGGATGAGGAAGATTTACAACCTCTCTTCACAATTTCAGAAATTAGTGAAGATAATCAAATTCTGAATACTCTAGAAAACTTTGAATCCTCTCCAGAACACAAACATGAATCATTTCAAGAGGGATCCAATATTGAGTTTTTGTCATCTAGGAAGATGTCTCTTCATTCTATGGACAAATTTGGTAGCTCTACAAGTGAAATTTTTCCAGGCAAAACCTTGAACATAAAAAAAAAACCTAGAAAAATCTCAACAAGAAGAGTTAGTCAAAGTATTACAGAGACATTCTTCTGCATATGCATGGGAATACACTGACATGAAAGGGATAAGTCCCAAGACTTGTACTCATCACATCTATATAGAGGCAAATTGCAAACCAATCAGACAACCTCAAAGACGGATGAATCCAAATCTTAGGGAAATTGTTAAACAGGAATTGCAAAAATTGTTAAATGTCAATTTCATCTATCCTATCTCAGATATTCAGTGGGTTTCTCCTTTGGTAATTGTGCCAAAGAAAAATGGAAAATGGAGGGTGTGTGTTGACTACCGAGAACTAAATAAAGCTACTCTTAAAGACCATTTTCCCTTACCTTTCATAGATCAAGTATTAGATACATTAGTTGGCAAAAAGTACTTTTCATTCCTATATGGGTTTAGTGGTTACAATCAAATTCAAGTAGCACTTGAAGATCAAGACAAAACCACATTTACCTGTCCTTGGGGTACCTATGCTTACCGAGTATTGCCATTTGGATTATGCAATGCACCTGCAACATTCCAAAGGGCAGTATTAGGAATTTTCTCAGATCTGATACATGATTGTGTAGAGGTGTACATGGATGATTTCACAGTTTATGGAAACTCATTTGAAGAAGCTTTAGACAACTTGGAAAAATTTTTAAAAAGATGTCAAGAAGCAAACCTTTCACTTAGCCATGAAAAATGTTTTATGATGTTTACTGAAGGTATTGTTTTAGGGCATCACATTTCAGGGGATGGGATTAGAGTTGATGAGTCTAAAGTTGAAGTCATATCTAACTTATCCATTCCAAGTTGTCAAAGGGATGTTAGAATTTTTCTAGGATTTACAGGATATTATCGGAGATTTATAGAAAACTTCACCAAAATAGCATCTCCACTCTTCAAATTACTCACCAAAGATTGTGAATTCAAATGGATTTCTGATTGCCAGTTAGCTTTTGAAACCCTGAAAACCATTTCTGAAGCACCTATATTAAGGGGACCTAACTGGAAGTTACCTTTTCATATCTCCACAGATGCCTCCGATACAGCTCTAGGAGCAGTATTGGGGCAGAAAGACTTGATTCCCTATGCCATCTATTATACCAGTAAAAATTTGACTCCTGCAGAGTTAAACTATACTGTAATTGAAAAAGAGTTTTTAGCTGTTGTTCATGCCATAAACAAATTTAGGCACTATATAACAGACTATGAAACTTTTGTTCACACTGATCATTATGCAATTAGATACTTAATGAACAAATCAATTACTAATGGCAGAGTCATAAGATGGTTATTTCTCTTACAAGAATTTAACATTACCATTCTAGATAGGCCTGGAAAACAAAACACAGTAGCTGATTTCCTATCTAGACTCCAAAATATCAAAGATGACACTCCAGTTGAAGATCAATTTCCTGATGAATATCTTTTTGCAATTTCCACTCAAACTCCATGGTTTGCTGATATTGCTAATTATTTGGTTTCAGGAAAATTTCCTTCAATAATGAATGCAAGGGATAAAAGAAAAATCATTAATGATAGTGCAAAATATTCATGGGTTGCTAATGAGTTGTACAAGACAGGTCTAGATTTGATCATTAGAAGGTGTGTTCGTGAAGATGAGATGCCTGAGATTCTCGAAGCATGTCATGATGAACCTTGTGGCGAACACTTTGCTGATAAGAGGACATCCTATAAGATCCTTAATTTAGGATATTATTGGCCATCCTTGTTTAAAGATGCTAAAGAGTATGTCAAAAGGTGTGACAGTTGCCAAAGGGTAGGGAAACCTTCTCCTTTAGGTGAGATGCCATTACAACCTCAGGTACATATTGAACCTTTTGAAAAATGGGCTTTGGATTTTGTAGGACCTATTAGTCCTCCATCAAGACAGAAGAGGTATATATTAGTTTGCACTGATTATGTTACTAAATGGGTAGAAGCCAAGCCATTACTTGTTGCTAATGAAGCATCCGTAGTTACTTTTCTTTTTGAGGATATTTTTACTCGTTTTGGTGTCCCAAGGGAAATTGTTACAGATCAAGGAGCTCAATTTACATCAAGGCTAGTGGAGAAAATGACGGAGAGGTACAAAATCAGGCATAGAAAATCTACTCCTTACCATCCACAAGCAAATGGTCAAGTGGAATCTACTAATAAGGTCATTGAAGGAATCCTAACAAAGACTGTTCATTTACATAGAAGAGATTGGGTAGATAGGCTTCCTGAAGCCTTGTGGGCCTATAGAACTACATGGAGAAACACAACAGGCCATACTCCTTATGAGCTTGTTTATGGAAAGCAAGTTTTGTTCCCCATAGAGTTCCAGATTCAGACTTTCAAAATGGCAGTTCAGCTAGGACTTGATTTAACTGAGGCACAAAAGCATAGACTGGAGCAGATTAATGAATTGGATGAGATCAGACAAGATGCAGTTCAGAAAACAAGTCTAGTCCAACAGCAAAGGACTAGATGGCATGACAAGTACATCAAAGAGAAGAAATTCAAAGAAGGTGACTGGGCTCTCTTGTTTGATTCAAAATTCAAGGATTTTCAAGGTAAAATTCAAACACATTGGCTTGGGCCATATGAAATTGTTGAAATTTTTGACAATGGAGCGGTAAAAATCAGGACAATAGATGAAGAAGAGGTCACTTTTCTTGTGAATGGTCATAGATTGAAGCTATATCACAAACCACTCTCAAGAGAAGAATTTGTCAAGAAGTTCCAAGAAAGCAGTGATGTGAAGTTAATGAAGAAGAATCTCTCTTCTTCATCAACTTGATTAAATTTTCTTAAGCATTTCTCTTTGAAAAAAATAAAAATAAAATAAAGGTATAAACATGAAAACCAATCATTGATTGGCATGTTTATACAGAAAATATAGGGTGAAAATCAGAGTCTCTCTGACACTCTAACTTTTCCCATTTTGTTTTTTTTGCAAGCAGCTGTTACAAAATCATAAGTTCAGATTCATTATACTTATGATCCATTTCATCTCATTCCATTCCATTCACTTATCCATCCATACTCCATTTCATTCATTCATTCATACTCTACTTCATTCCATATTTCATTCATCTCATTCCATACTCCATCCATCTCATTTCCATGTCAAAATTTAAAGTTTGATGTCTTGCTGCAAATGAATAACAAATGTCATGGATTGCAGGGAAGTTCTTATGTTCTTCCACTCCATTTCATAAACTAAATCCATTCCATTTCATCATCCACTTCATACATATCATGTCGCATCATCCATATTCATTCATGCCATATAACTATCCCAAACCACTCCATTCCATGATTAAAATGCTCTACAGATACATTCTGCAGCTTAACAGACATTCTGCAGCTGATCAGACTTTCCGCAGCCAGACAGTCATTCCGCAGCTACAAATCCTGAAGGCACCAATCAGCAGACATTTGAATTGCAACAAAATGATCCAGTGTATCCATGAATAAGAAGAATCAAGAAAGATTATGAAGACTCTTCCAAAGGAGAACAAAGAAGACAAAGACCACAAAAAGTAAATGAAAGCATAGGTAACAATTTTTCATTATAATGGCATTTCATAAAGTTTAGCATAGTTTTACTTATGAATCATTCGAAAAGGTTATTTTGATTATTTTTATTGATCATGTCCAAAATACCCTCCACAAACTTTGGATTAAAATCTCTCATTTCAAATTCTATACCCGACATCATTTAAGCGGTTAAAAAGGCTGCAGTGTTTGAATTCCTCATGTCACCCAACCAAATCATTCAATGATGATTTTCTTTTCCGTTGTAAAAATCTCCGCCGTCTTTTCAATCATTAATTCGTTTCCTCCACCTCACTCCATTTACTCATTCCGTAACTACTTCCATCACTCCATTCTGTAGCTAGCACTTCATTCCGCAAACAGAGATATCCTTATCACCGTGAGCAGAGCAAAAGGGTATATCAGTTTGAATATCAAAGCACTATCACCATGGGCAGAGATTGAGCATTATCACTGTAAACGCAGAGGTATAGCAGTGTAGAATTTGAAGTCATTTGTCACCAAGAGACAGAGGTATAGCAGTGTGGAATTTGAAGCCATTTATCACCGAGAGACAGAGATATATCAGCTCGAATTTTGAAACCATTTGTCACTGTCAACCAGAGGCATATCAGTCCAAAGTTTGAAGCCATTATCACCAAGAATCAGAGGCATATCAATTCGAAGGTGAAAGTTATTGTTTCCGTGGGCAGAAAGAGTATTGATTTGAACATTGAAGAAGCAATTATGGGTCTTATTGTAAGAACCGAACCAATGGGTACAAAATACTTGGAAGGATACCCTCAATGTAAAGAAATGTTGCAACAGGTAGGAGGGCTACAATTTCTTGAGAAATTTAATGGCTTCCACAAAGAAGTCACTAAAACATTTGCAAGATCATTTAGAGGAGCTGAGGTTGAAGTGGGAGATGTCAAATTCACTGTCACTAAAGTTTTCATTGCAGAAGCTACAGGATTGCTTAGAAATGGAGAGAGATGGTTCAAAAACAGAGAATTCCATAATGAATCCTGGAAGA
Organism: Pinus albicaulis; assembly: GCA_034641835.2. NCBI lineage: Eukaryota > Viridiplantae > Streptophyta > Pinopsida > Pinales > Pinaceae > Pinus > Pinus albicaulis. The sequence goes on along the minus strand of CM076573.1, from coordinate 662,713,597 downwards.
AAATTCTAAAATCACCAGGTATGGATGTCACTGTGTTTAAGAAAGGAATTCCAAATTCTGCATTGAAAAATAAATGGAGAAACATACTACTTATTCTGCAAAAATTTATTACATGTGAGGGTAGATATGGCACATTTTATGTTTACCACATTAGACTGATAATGCATTTTTTGGGGGAAGACTTAAACCTACCCTATTTCTTGCTTCAAAGTTTGAAAAAGATGGCTTCCTGTGTTCAAAGAAGGGTTCAATTTTTAGAGACAACTCTATACCATCATGGCTTGGTTAAGATTTTAATTGAACACCATTTAGCCAAAAAAAATGATATGTGGGACAATTTCTTGATAAGAAATCATTTTGAAGAACCAAAAGAGCCCTCACCTGAACAACAGCCTACAAGGAGAAGCAGAAAATGGAGAGCTTCAAAAATTGAAATTGACAAAACAGTCCAAGAAAGTAGTGAGGAAATCATCTCAGAGAAGTTGACTCAAATCAAGAGACAACTTAAGAAAGAGAAGGTAATCAGGAAATCTGCCACAGAGAAAGGAGAGGGATCTTCCCAGCCAAGAAGAAGCCATAGACTAAAGGGGAAACTAAGGAAAACTTAGATCAAACAAACAGGGGTGATAAATATAGAAGATGAGGAAACATCTATTGAAGAAGATGTTGAAGAGGATTTTAATGAAGGAACCCCTGAAATTGACCCTGCTCAGCAAGAAGTCTATGACTATGTTGAAACTTTGGAAAGGAAAGCTTCAGAGAGTAGAGAGAGAACCCCTAGTCCTCCACTATCCGAAATAGATGTATTAAGAAGGGATATGTATGAGCTGGAAATACTTAATAGACACATCAAAAATGAGAATGACATTATGAAGGAACAAGTCAAACTCAAAACCGATATGAACTCAACCTTATCTCTACATATAGACAAAGTGGAAAAGGCTAATGAAAAGTTGAAAAAGAGGAACAAGAAGCTAATCAGGGCACTTACCAACTTAAGGTTCAAACTTGTCATCAGAAAACCCAGAAGATCTTTAGCTTCCAGGAAAAGGAGAAGGAGAGGATTAGATGTTCTTGCAAAAGCCTCTGAGTTTATGGAATAAGTTGCATGAGGACATGCAAGAAGTCAGCAGCGGGGGTATGTTGAGCCTCAAGATTGTACTTTCTTTCATCCTACTTTACCTCATTTTCCTTTGTCCATTGCTATCCCAGACCCAATTGATCAATGAATTTAGTTAAAATTACTTTTAGAATGATTAACATGACTGACTTGCTAAGTTTTGTGATTTTTGTCATTGTAATGCATTTTGACCGGAACTAGCTGCAGAATGCAAACATTCCGTAGCTAACCGGAAATTCTGCAGCTGTCTTCACGTTTGGGTATGTTCCAGGTGGCCTCTCAAGAAAAACCGCATATGGGTATATTCCACGTCATGTCTACATTGTTCGTTGCTCACCATGAAGAAAGAAACGAATTCTGGATATGGTTTTGGTACATGGGAACACATTTAAGAAGGCAGACTTCTAATAGGACTGTCTTAGTCCAGATGTCCTTTTCCTTTTTACGTTGCCACTTCAAGAGTCCTAATGTGATTTCGATAAGGAAAGACAATGATCCTGGAATTGTTACAAGTCTTGTTATGTACATTTGTTATATAAACACTTGGGAAACCGAGAGCTAGGCTAGATTTTGTTCTAGATTTTGCTTAGATTCTGTGCTACATTTCTGAAGACGCAAATTGCTCTGTTCAAGTTATTTCTCCTTTAATGAAGCAGACAGTATTGTTTTGAAAGCGTTGATTTGATTTGGAGTTAGATTCCGTCTGGTGGTAGAGGGCCCCTGCCTCTTGCACGGTTTTATTTGCGTAATTTAGATAAGTATCCTAGCTGCCTTTACGTTTTTGAAGTTGAATTCGTAGTTGTTTTCATTAGCTACTATAGTTATACTCGTTCTAAAAACTCTTCCAAAAGAAGAAGCTCTTCCAAAATATTATGATCATGAATGGGAAATGGCTATAGTATTGTAGGATTTAATTGTAATATCTTTTGTTCACCATCACAGTTATACTTATGCTAAGCACTCTTCCAAAATAAGAAACTCTTCCAAAAAATCCTTATAATGTCTTAAGCATGATTGTGATCTTGAACGTTTCAGTTGTGTGTTTGCACTAAGTACCATAGCTGTTCTTGCTCTTAAAACGCTTTTCCAAAATATCATAATGATGGGTAGGAGATAGCTATGATATCTTAGTTTTTCATTGCTTTCAGTCTTTATGTTTGCATTTGCACTGAATTGTACAGTTAGGATTGTTCTAAAAAACTCTTCCAAAATACCAATCATGATGGACAAACAGACTGTATAATTCCATAGAATAATGCATGATAGCCTAGTTAGGATACTCCGGAGTTTAATTGCACTTAACTCATGCTCAATTATTTTGTTTTAAGTTTGATAATGACTTGTTAGTTCAGCACTGTTTTAGATTAGTGACATCTTAAGTTCAGTTTTAGCTTAACTCATTGCATTTTCACTCCACATTCAGTTGTCATTCACTGCATATTAGATTACTTCAGTTGTTAAACTTAACAAAACAGCCTTCATTATTTACAAACCTCTTCTTGTTCTAAAATCCATAATTGATTCATAAACATATGAACAGAAGACAATATCACTTTAAGGCCTGAAGTACTTCTGCAACTTCCTTATCATCTCACAAACAAACATTTCCTCAAAAGACTATTTCAAAAATCTATAACCTTTGAGTGAAGTGTAGTGCTATAAAACTGAGTTGCAAAATAGAGTTAGGAACTAGACTTAGAGTAGAAGATCTTATGATGATATCAATGTTTTACTCCAATTATGCTTCAACAAATCTTTAATCAAGGATAAAATGTTGCATCATTATAAGTTAGTTGTTTAACTGTTTAGTTAGAAGGATTTGCATACTTAGTTGACCATGTCTCAAGCTCTCTCTCAAACACCTTTGATGAAAGAATTTGACAAATTGAGTTTATGCTTTGAATCATTTTCTTAAAAGTCATTATCAAGCTTTGTTTTTGCTTAGTCATAGTTTGGATTTGATTCTGTTTCAATATCTGCAATTGCATTTGTCATTTGTCATCAACCAACTAGGCTTCACTCTGTTTTTAATCATTAGCTTCCTTCCACTAGCTTTCCAGTCATTTTCCTTGTGAACATAAAACTACCAAAAGACCAAAAACATCATAAATCATCACAAAGGACCAAAAACATCATAAAACACTAAACACAACGCATTAAGAAACAAACACCTAGGTACATACAGTACACTTCACTTCAGCAGTTTACCAACCCTGGTTGACAATTAAATGAACTCAATTTAGGAGACTAGGTTGAGACCAAACACCAATGATGCACTCCTTCAAGCTAACATAAAGCTTTCAAAATGACCCAAACGAGCAATGTGATCTATGCTCGAAATGAAGAAATGGAGAGTCAAACAAAAATGAAGGTAATCATTCAACAAACCAAAATAGAATGGATCAAGAAAGACCAACACAATCGATCAAGGAATCGAACTGACAAAAATAAAAAAGAATCGAACTTCAATCAAAAGGCTCAGTTAGCAAAAGACACCTAGAGACCCTAGGGCTATGAATCTCATTGATGAGACAATGGACAAACAATTGAGAAGGACAAGCTTACAGTAGTCAGAACAAGCCCAAAAGACCAATTGCAAATCAAAGAAATAACCCAGAGTTAAGCACAACTGACCAAAAAATTAGAAGGGAGGTCAAACCAAATCCTACAGGATTCGGCGTGATTGTGAGGCGATAATTTGCGCCAAACAGGGGTTGGCGCTATTGCAACAAAAGCAAGAAGCGCTAATTGGCGCGACTGTTCAAAGCAAACACGCGTCGAGTTGGAAAACTATCGGAAAAGGGAAAAACCAGTGAGTAGAGGTCAATCTTGACACTCTGGAGCTGGACAGGAGGATTCCAAACAGCCAAGTAAGCCAAAAAAGACAGACAAGCAATCAAACGACCGAAGTTGACTTGACAAGGTAAATTCCCAATAAACAACGAGATGAAAAACTCACACTGATCCCCAGTATGGTCGCCAACTTGTTGGAAAGGTAAATCCCCTCTGTGGACAGAGGCAATCCCTCTAGACCTAGAGTGGGTCGAGCAACAAGGGAACAAGCTAAGGCGTAGGTTCCTAGCTAACAAATGAAATAGGTTGGGGTAGATTATCCTACCTGGAGTCCAACGTGATTGTCATAGTTATATTAATGGAAACCTCTTGATATCTGTCCCGACAGGTCACGGTCCTTCAGCAATGGTACTCTATTCCTACACAAAGATAAAAGACAAGAGCAACATATAAGACAATAATTTCATTCGTAGAAAACTAGTCAGTCAGGGAGTACTAAACACATTGGTAAAATAAACCATATTAATACAAGATGGGAACTAGACAATAGTCATGTATATATAAATAGAAGAAAGAGATTACAACTAGAGCCTTGATGTCGCAGCCTCCTTCAGCGGGTTCAGTTGAAGCGCGTCTTGAAGGATCGTCGGGAATTGGGACGAGGTGAGGACACAAGCCTAAGATCTCTCTCGACAAAGGTCTGTTTCTGTTCTATCTCCCTAGCAAAATGTTCAGCAACTCTCTTCAACCTTTCAGCTATGATTGTTTAGCTAGTGTATCAATGGGAGATAGCTTTATTTATAGAGGGAAAGGAGGAGGTTGGGATCCCTACAATGGTGGAAGGGAGGCCTTATCCTTTGGGAGGTTTCTCCAAAAGGTGGAAACAAGAGGCCAAAGGAGGGTGGTCATATTTTTTCAGTCGAACCACTCAGGCTGACTTGCCCATGAAGTTGTTATGATGGAAACTTCTCCTCTATTTTTAAAAAACATTCCAAAAACAGCTTGGCGCGGGTAGTTCACTAGGAAAAAGTGCCAATGGGCGCGAGGCCCAGTGTTAATTTTCCTCATTGGCGTGAGGGCATAACGGTCTACCAACACCAACCTAAAAACATGTGTTTATGATGGTCTGCTCAAGGAATTGTCAACAGAAGGAATGTTGTCCTCATGGCAAGGGATGCAATGATGGTCTTTGCAAGGCATGACACTTCTTATTAGTCACATAAATGATCCTCCAATATGCGGGATGGGGATTGCAGGGATGATGAAAAAATGCTATGTAACGGTCATATAGGAGGTTGAGTCTTATCATAGTGACCCTCAACTTATGTTTACCCCGGGAAGGCTGGTGAAATTGGGTAAATGTGAGAGGAGGTGCGTTACAAGATTGTTTGAGGGAATGAATGTTTTAAATGGTAGGTATGGGTTTGTTGAAGTGGTCTTAAATGGGCTAAATATTTAATGTGTCTAATCAACAATAAAAGAATGGGCATAGGTGTCCTTAGCCTCTAACAACAAGCAAATAAGGACATAAATTTAAATAGAGCAATATGGGTTGCGCGGTCCAAGGTATGGGTTGCGTGAAACCTCGTGAAGAGGCAAGCAGTTGGTTGTTGAAAGAAGCAAGGGAAAAATTAGCTAAGGGAACTTGAAGAGGGGAGGGGGACATACACTCTCCCAAACACACGTGTAATAAAAAGATGCACACAGAAGCAACACGAGAGCATAAAATACGAAAGAGAAAGAAAAATGATTCTTATTCCTAAGTTTTAATCTTTGGATAAAAGCACCAACTGAAGAATCCTCTAACACGAGGCTTGATGGGTTAAAAAAAAGGTACAATTAGCAGTGGCTTGCTTAATAGGCTAAAGAACCCATTGGAAGCTGGTGGATTGATGAACCTTTTAGATTTTGGAATAATCACTCAGGTGTTGCAAGGGATGAAGAACCACCAGGAGTTGCCTTGGGGCTAAAGCTTTGGTGATTGACCCACTGAGGAACCACCTGAAGAAGTGATTTCCTTACTCTTTAACAACTTAGCCACTGATAAACCTTCCTTATAATGGACTCTCTTCTCCTGAAAGTCAGTTGGAGTTCTTTGTATTGTGAAATGTTGGCATTGACTTTATGTATCCTCGAATTGTGTGAGTCATAATGAGCTAGTTGGTGGATGAAGGAAACATTGGCCTCGTGACATCCTGTCTCGACTATGTTGGTTGGCTAAAAACACTAAGAAGCATCCCACCTCAACTTTGAAATTTGGCTCAAGGGTGACAGTGGCAAGTAAGGTTTGGCTACAATTGTCTATGGTTGGGTGGAGATTTGTTATCTCGATCTCAGTTTCCAACTCTAGAATTAATTCCAAATAGGTATTTGTAATTTATTCTTGTTATTGAGCTCATGTTAAGTTGTAAATCATTGTTGTATTTACTATATGAATGGCTCATGGTTTGCGAAGATTGGAATGGTGAGATTTTGATGCATGTGTGCATTGTTGCTATGATATTGTATCATTGTTATTTATGGAGGAAACACGCACACACACACACACAAACACACACGCACGCGCACACACACACACACACAGACACACACACGCACGCACGCACACACACACACACACACACACACACACACACACACACATATCCCAAGGCCTCTTTTGAAGAATAAACAAGCACAACCAACTTATGAGTGCAACCAGAAAGGACGCAATGGCAAGAAGGCGACAAGGAGACTAACATTCCACTGTCAAACATGAAATCATCCTTTATGGTCTGATTATAGACATAAGCTATAAATACAGGCACATAAGTGAGACTAATGAAAGCCCATAAGTATTTCATTCTTATGCACAGGTATTCCATACAATATCTTCATAAATAGCTCTGTGTGGGTTCTATATCACCCAAGTATTGGACTAAACCGTCGTGGCCTCGACCAAGTATATGTTATTGAGCACATAGGAAGGTTTCATTATCCTATTGCAGCCCAAGCACAATTAATTGCAGTGAGAGATAATGAGCGGGAGAAGGACCTTAACTCATCTACAAAGACATTAAACCTTATCCATAAGCTTGGATAAGTTTATTGAGATTCACAATGATCAACTAGAAATCCAAGTTGCTAACCATACAACCACAACACATAACCGAGTACGAGGTGATACAGACTTATGCACGAACGTAATAAAACATTGAAATAAACATAAACGCAGAGATGTAACAAGAATAACACTTCATTTCATTAATATCAAATACTGAAAAATGCTTATAGATAGAATGGAAAATAAACTAGCTCGAGTGATGGTAGCTTATCTCTAAGAAGAGATGTGGCGGCTACATGCCTCTGAACTGTGTTACAATGAGGCTTAAGGGCATTTTTATTATTGAACAACATGGGAAAACCATAAATATCCAAAAACATAACCCTAAGAGATGAAGCGCTAAAATTATGGGCCCTATTTGGGTAAATTAGTGCATCAACTTCCCAGAGACATAACTTTGGCATACGATCTTTGTTTGACACACACAATACCTCGTTAGAAATATCTATCCGAGGACTATAAATTTTGAATGGCCCTATTTTTCCCAAAAAAACTTCGTTTAGGGCCTCAAAACGACTTCGGAAGTTCAGGACTTGAAAAACTGCCGAAAATAGTAAATTGTGCTACAACTAAGGAAACTGAAAAATTGAAAGAAACAATGGTGAGGGTCCTAGTGGAATAGGCAAGTGACCACCAATATCCACCTGCATCAATCTTTCCCCCTTAGGAATCAATGGTCCCCATTGCATTGAGTTCCTCCATGAGATGAAATTTATATTGAATCTGGTCCCTGGTCAACCACTTGCCCTGGTGAAGGAGTTGGCCTTCTTTGACAACTTGATATAGCTGGATCATTTGTTGGTGAGTGTTCTTTATTTGTGTGTCCATGACCTGATCAGTTGTGGCTTGTTCCATGCAGTCTGGGTTTAACTCTGTTGGTGTGAGTTGTTCTACAATGTCAGATGTGTCCAACAATGGTAGAAAAGTAGGGTCAAAGGCTATCCACTTTGTACACTAGGTGCACACCAAGGAATGGTGGAATACTAAGCTTGAAGGAATTGTCCCCTACCACTTGGTGATGGTGTATTGCCCATATCATACTAGGCGAATCTTGCGGTGGGTCCCAGTGAGGCACTCTTTCTGCAAATGTAGCCAAACTTTGTCACCCACCTGGAACTTGTATGGCACCCAATGTTGATCATGTCGCTGCTTGTACTTAGCATTGGCTTTGTCCAATATGTCATCATACCTATCGGCGGATGTGTTGAATGTACTCAATGAATTTGTTCGCCTTGTCGGCTTCAGACAGGACATGAACCAAATCTTCCTGAGTGGCGACAAATGGTATGGCCACATCAATGGGAGATAATGGCTAGAATCCCAAGCCCACCTGAAAGGGGTTGTGGCAAGTTGAGTTGTAGATAGCCTGGTTATAGTTGTGTTGGACATAGGGGAGGATTTAATCCCATATGCATGTATGCTTCGAGTTGTACATGCGCATAATATGTACGATCATCTGGTTGACAACCTCTGTTTGGCCATCAGTTTGGGGGTGGAAAGTTGTGGACTTAGTGAGCTTGGTGTCCAGCATCGACCAGAGACTTGACCAAAATGGACTAAGGAACCTGTTAGCTCCCCGTAATTTGCTAGATTGATTGAGATACAAATGGATAGGGGTAACATCAAACCAAGCTTTGGAATCCAAGGACCTAGCCTTTCCTGGATTCAGAGAGGGATCTCTCTATTAGGTGCAAATATGTGAACTTGTTTGCCGATTAGGGTTGATTTTAGGCTAGTTATGAAATATTGGGTTTGTTGATTGTTTTTGGTTGGCTATGATGCTTAGATAGACTAGATATAAACAAGGAAAACTTCAAGTCATTGGGAAATGGAGTCTAACAAGGTCATGATAGGTTCATAAATGGAGTAGGGAGTATTGTAGGGAAAATATAGCTTGGTTGGTGGATCTTTGAGTTTTGAAGGATCATGAGATGGACATTAATTTTGAGAAACAAAGTTTGACAAAGAGCAGTAAAGAATTATCTATCATATACTTAAACTAAGGGAGTTAGAAGAATCATAAGCATAGAGAAGAAATCAAAGGTAGAGGAACTCCTAAACTCTTTGATTCAGACTTAAAACAGATAATTATCCAAGACAAACATTCAAATGAAATACAGAAAGGCAAGAAACTTATTCAACTTTCATGGATTTCATTATCAAGGACATAAAACATTAAAGATGCACAAATAACTACAATCATAGAAGGATAGAAACTCTGAACATCTAAGATTATAGCTATGAAGGTTATTTGAAACAATTAGCTATGCAAATGCAAAGAGCATGATTGAAACAAACTTCTTTGACAAACCTAGGTAATGGTGCTTTAAAGAGATGACTCCAAGAACAAAGTTTTTAGTGGCAACAAATATGCAGGGCTTGCCATAAATCATGTTTAACACCAACTTATCTAAACCATTCAAGAAATAGACAATCTCAGGAAATCCTTAGAGAGCAAAAGATGAATTCTCTAACATATCCTAGCCGCAAGAAAACATTAAGGTAGTGAAGAACAAACAGACCTAAGGTGCCATCAGAAAACATGTCTTAGTCTAAATTCTTTGTCCTACTACAACAGAGAAAGATGGAAACATAATGAAAAACTAGAAAACATGAACAAAAGAGAAACACATCACCATCAACCAGGCTTATGGATCCTGCAAACAATCCTCCTCCATCAACAAACAAATCAGGGCATGCATGGGCTCCAAGACATCAAATTCTTTTCAAAACTCCAAAAGACTATGTATTACATTGAGAATAAGTCATCAAAATCCAACCCAATACATAAGAGCCTCATTCTCTATTTATGGAGCAAATGAGGAGGTGGAAACCATAAGAGGCTTCCAGAAACCCTAATTCTGTCACAAATGTCATAAATGTGCTTAATGACCATGCAAGGCCCAAGACACATAGTAGATAAGCTAATAAATGAAAAATATCAAAATATAACTCCTCAATCAAATCTGGAGTGATTTTTCCAAGAAAATATTAAAAAACCATTTTTTCCATTAATCAGTGTCTTTTGTTGACTTTTTGGCAAAGACAGTATGTTTGCGGAGCGCCACTTTTGCGGAAAATAGGCTGTTTTGCAACCAAGTTTTGGACTGCTTCCCGATGTCGGATTTGGCTCCATGATATCTCGTTGGAAAGATTGAGGAGTATGATTTCCAAAAATTCTTGTGGTTTCGCGATCCAATCCCTGTAACCTTGTAAAAAATTCCAAAATATCCAGTCTGTCATTTGCGCAGCGTGAGGCCTAAACAGAGGCAGAAAGGTGATTTTTGAGGTTTTTTTGACCTTTTGAGGGGTCAAACCTGCTCGAAAACTTCTGAAATTTGGCGAGAATGATGTGCAGGCTGAGAGAAATCCAAAAATGTAAATTTTTTCTCCTGGGGATGCTCGATGTGTTTGTGTAGCGCCAGAGGCGCTGCGCAAATGAGACCAAAATTTTCTCCAAATGCTCTCAAATTTGGTGGAGATATTCTCTAAGGGGTCTTGTCCAACTGATGAGAAGACAGCCAAAACTCCAAGGTTGTTATACTCATTTTCCCTTTTTAGGTTTTTTATCTCAAGGAGAGCCTCTTTGAGTTTGGCACAAGCAAGCCTACTCTTCTTTGCGTAATGCTTGGTCATCTTCTTTTGGAGAGCAAGGCCTCTCTTGATCTTCTTGAAGTACTTATGATCATTCTTGTAGTACTGAATGACACATTGTTCTCTTTCAAAATCCTTCTCCCACTCCCTAATTTGTGCATCTTTGTCTAGGAGTAGCATTATAGTGGTCATCTCCTCATCTTCATTATCACTGTCTAAGTCAATGAACTCAGGCCCTTGAGTAGTTTTCTTTATCCTTTTACTCCTCCTCACCTTTACCTGCTGCTCAATATTTCCCACCTTTTCCTTGCCCTTGTCCATTGTTTTGATAGCTTGAGGAGAGATGGCCCTTTGCCTTTTTGAGGCAGCAAACACATCTCTTTGTCCTCTATAGTATGTGCATATGTGAGGGGTGATGATGGTAGTTTTGACCATGTTTTCATCATTTCTTTGACCCTCATCACTGCCATCAGCCTCATCTTCATATATTTTTGTGTTTGCTTCACTGACTTCTTCACCCTCACCCTGATCTCTATGTGATCCTTGATTTCCACTCCCTGCTTCACCTGATGCATCAAGAGAAGGGGAGGAAGAGATGTGTGCCTGTGGTGAGGGAACTTGTGCAGATGAGGATGGAAGATTGGTTTGATGAGGATGCTGTGGGTTTGAGAAGAACTCATTGTTTATGAAAACATCCCAAGGTACACCCTGCTGCTCTAGCTGATGTACAACCACCATCTTGATCAAGGAATGGTGGAACAAGCTATACATTTGTTGGGGGTAACTCCTCCTTTGGACAATGGAACACATTTTCATAACACTCCTGTAGAGATAATAGGGAAGGTCAAGTGCCTTAACCCCTGTGAAATGCATAAGGAGTCTAAGATGATAGGTATAGACCCTGGAGTACCTCCCCTCACAGGTGAAGTATTTCATGATAGCCAACATCAAGGGTGCATACCTATGCTTGAGATGTGAGAAAGGAAAAAATGTGATACTGCCTTCTCTATACCTCCTTTTAATAAATGGTAAAAATAAATCTCTTTCTAGCTTACCATTCTTGAACCATTTATCACCCACTGAATGGATACCAGTGGCTTCAGATATGGACACTGCTGAAATCTAAAATTTTACCCCTGCAAGGTCTGAATGTTTATTGTGAAAATTAAGGATTAGGAGCTTGTAAGCTCAGGATTGCTCTTCACCTGCTTGACTCTTTCACAGAACTGAAAGCACCTTGTGTTTTGAAAGCATGACAAGATCCTAGGAGAGGATGTGATAGCTACTGTACTTTGGGGTTCCAACCTATTAACTTTCCCTCCATGTTGCTTTTTTTTTTAAGGCCTTTTATCTCCTTGACTACCACTGTTGTTTTCCATCTATGACATGGTGATGGGAGACAATGATTTGAAAATTGAGGTTTAGTGGAAAAACCAAGTGAGGAATGAAGATGAGGTTGACTTTAGCTAGGAGATGAATTTTGAGGTTTTGAGTGGTTTTTGCAGCTTGAGGAGTTTAATCATGAATATAGTGACAACCTTAATCCCCCAACACCCCTGATATCAAATTTGGTTTCAAGAATGCCAATGTTCCCTTCTGATTTTGACCTAGGGTTTCACCCTCCTAGGGATTTTACCTCAACCACCAAAAACAAGATGCTTTTGCAAATTTGAATTGGGGAACCAAGAGGAAATGTCACTTACCACTTTATTCAACTTTCTTTAGTCTTGGAGGCACCTCAAAGGATGAATTTATGCATTGGGGGTCTTTCTGGCACCTTTGGCACTTTTTTGGACTTTGCACAGCGTCTCTTCTCGGGCCGTCGGGTAGGGCGGTTTGCGCACCGCTGACGAGGCTGAATGGGAATTAGCGAAGGGCCAAGCGGTCTGCACGCTTTTTGGGCAGGTTGGGCCGCCTATTTGCGCAGCTCCGGGCAAGATAGGAAACCCTGCACGTTGGTTGGGCGATGTAGGGTGGCTTGTTTTGTGTAGCGCCTGGGCAGAATGAGCTGAAGTGTCGGGAAAGAGGCAGAGTTTGCCGGTTTTCGGGCGGACTGGGCCTGCGTTTGCGCAGTGCCGAAGATTTTTTTGCGTAGCGCGATGAAAAAATGAACGGGGAGAATGGCAGTTTGTGTAGCGCCGGCTCCCTTTTTGCGCAGCGCCTGAACAATTTGCCCAGAAACGGCCCAGAAACCCTGAATTTTCTCTTTGGAGCTCCTTCCTTCTTTGCCAAGTGCGGGAATGAGCGAATCAATGAATTCAAAAAACCTTTATGCTTTTGAAAAAGGTAAATCAAACCACAAAACCCACTTTTACTATGTCCTGGTCTTTTTTGATTTGTCTCATAACGTTTATCTTTTGGAGGGTTTTGAGAAACTTCCTCAAGGAAATTTTTCTCTTTCTTGTGGTGTTGATTTGCTGATGTATTTTTCACCCTTCTTCTTTCTAATAACTTGGGTACTGACCCATTTTTCCTGGGCATGCTTTTGTCATAAAAACACCTGCCTTTAACCTTCTTGGTATTTGTTGACTGCTAGTGACCTGAAGACTGTTTCTTTTCCTCTTTTCTTGTTTCTTAAGGTAGTAATAGGTTTGTTTGCCAACAGTAAAACAAACTATACTATGCCATGGGTTTAACTTGGGAATTATTTTCCATTTCTCTTTTAGTGCAGGTGAAACAATGCTGTTTTTGTCAAAACCCTAGAGAGGTGGCTTGGAATTCTCTGGTAGCCATCTACTGTGATGAAGGAGGCTCTATCATCATTTGATCATTTGATCATTTTTTTCCAAATTCCTGGGTTTGAGGGCTGCTTAGAAAAAGATAAACAGTGTTTTCTTCTAAATTCTAAAAAACCTATCAAAACTCTTTTATCATTTCTAAAAAAATCTTCAATTGTGCATTGATGGAGTTAGGTAACCTTTTCCCTTGCAACCCTAGCATTTATTCCTTGTTTTTCCAAAAACATCTACCAACCCTAATCTTCCTAAAACATATGCTTGCTGCTTCCTTTTTTTTTACTGATGATCTTCCTGTGATGATTTTTCGCTCTTTTACCTTACCTCATTTCTGATATGTTGGCCCTTTTGGTTTTCCTCGCAGGAAAGTGAGGAAGGGGCAGCTGTCCTCATACCAGATTTATGCTTCAGATCGAAGACCTTCCTTAAAGGATCTCTTTATTAGTTTTGGACCAAGTTACTTGTCTCTTTCCCTTTTTTTTGAAAGCAGTCTCCTTGTAGGTATAAAACAGAGATTTGAAGGATACCAAATCCACCCTAAGACTCATGAAACCTTAGGTGTCCTAGTGGAGGCTCTCTGGGATTTGGATTTTGGACTAAAACCTAGAACTTGGGCTCTATCAAGTGTGAGACAGAGTTTATGATAAACTACTTTATTGAAGATTCAAAAAAATCTGATGTACTTGATCTGTCTAAAGAATCTGAAAGTAGTTTGATATCATCAATGCTTGGGGTGTTTTGGGAAGGACAACAGAGTTGCTTTGATAAGTGATCTTAGTTAGATGTGGAGGGTAGTAGGAAAAAAAAAAACAAAACAGAGGTTTGTAGGCCAAGTTGACAAGAAATGGTGAATAATGGATGGTATGAGCCCATGAGGGGTCTTCTGGGGGTGGTATGCTGGGCAAGACTAGACAAGTAGATAATATAATGAAAATTTTACCTTAGGGATAATGAACGCAGTGAGATTTCTAGAACTCACAATGTTCATGAACTTTGTTTCTAGAAATCCTATGACAAGAATTTAGTCATCTATAAAGGCCAAAATTACTGATGACTAACAGTGGCTCCACTTGGGGAGGGCAACTCCTTTTCAGGAGGTGTCCAGAACTTCAGATCTCGGTGTTCATGGAGACCAGTGCCTCATCCATTGGGCATATTTTTATCTCTTTTCATTTGCTGATGCTTGCTTGAGGCTGTGATCTTAGTAATATGAAAACACATGATTTATATCAGCATCATCTCTACCTGCCTAACCTACTTGCCTAACATTTTTTCTTCCTCGGGTGCACTTGAACTGGCAAACCCTTGACATTTTTCTTTTTGAAAACAAAAAATAAAACTATATAAATGTACCCTTATATCTTCCGAGAGTTCACATTAGGATATTGAACTCTTTTTATTTTCTACCTAGTCTAATTATTTGTCAAGATTGAGTTGTTTGACAAATTTTATTCTCTATCTTACTAACATGAAATTGAAAGCATGAAAAATCAGTATTAGACAATCTGACTTACCATGAGTTGTGGCATAAGAACAAGCTACACACAGGTGTTATTTTTGTACAAAGAAAACTTAGGAAACATAAGGGAATTATATGTCATTTGTTAAACATCCCTATTTTCTTCTTTGGTTCAGATTTGGGCATGTGGAACCAACATCTTTCATTCCTAATCTACTCTTATTTACAAGTCAAGATTAGATGTTTTGACAAGTTCTTTCTTTCACTAACCTATCAATAAAAAAAATTAAAAACATGTTCAACCATGATTAGGCTAGACGATTGAACAAGACTTCTCTTTCAAAAACAAGTAGTGGCATTTAGACTTGCACACTTTCAGCATCATTATTTTTTGGGTATGGGGTTGTACCTTTCTTTCAAACTCTGCCCTCTTTTTCCTTTTTCTATTTTTAGGGATTTTATCTTTTCTGTTTCTTAAGCAAGTAATTTTATGTACAATGAGTGGCAGATTTAAAATTCAAGAATCTTGACAAAAGTAGTGTTTGAGCATCCTTCCATTGACAGGACCTCCAAATATTTCTTCTCCATTAAGTTCTTGCAGAAAGAAATCGTTGTTGCCTCTAGCTGACCGAATGATGTAAGGGCCTTTCCATAAGTTCTCAAACTTACCATGTTTTCCCTTGTCTTCCCTTCTTGAATCTCATTTCAGAACTATGTCTCCAATTTGGAAATCATTGGCCTTGGTTCTTCTATCAAAAATTTTCTTGATATTGTCTTGTATTGCCTGTGTCCTTTTGTAAACTTCCTCCCTTGACTGCTGCAAATGAATGGTTTGGTTCAATCTTCTTTGCATGTCATTTTCTTTTCATTTTACCTCTTGGAGGAGCTTCATGACCGAAACTCCCAAAGAGGTGGGGAAAACTGCATCCATGCCATATACTAGTTGATAGGGAGACATATGAATTGATTTCTTGGTGGTTAGTCTACCAGCCCATAGTGCATGCACTAGTTTGCCATGCCATGCCCTTTGATTTTGTTCTAGGAGTTTTTTGATGATGTTCACCAAGATTTTGTTAGAGGACTCAGCTAGTCCATTGCCTTGTGGGTAATAAGCAGTGGAGTGGCCTAGTATGATGTGATATTTGTAAAAAAAGTCCACCATTTTTTTAGATGTAAAGACAGGAGCAGTGTCGGTGATGATATTTCTAGGGCAACCAAACCTGGACAAGATGTTGGTTTCAAGGAATTTGATAATAACATAATCAGTGGCATTCTTAGAAGGGATGGCCTCTATCCATTTGGTGAAGTAATCGGTGGCAGTGAGGATCCACTTATGTTGGGAAGATGAGGTAGGATGGATCTCTCCTATGAAGTCCAACCCCCACTGTTGGAAAGGAGATTCAACACTTATGGGATGCAAGGGAAAAGGTAGAAGTTTTCTTTTGCCATCAAAGATTTGGCACTTATGGAAAGTCATGACTAGTTTGTGAGTATCGGAAAAAAGGGTAGGCCAATAGTAACCAGCTCTAAGGATCTTGTTGGATGTAGTCTTCCAATAGAGGTGACCTCCACATTCTCCCTCATGTAATTCATACATGATTTTTTCCGCATCATCTTTAAGCAAACATTTAAGTAGAAAACCAACAGAACTCTTCCAGTACAACACTCCATATAAAATGCAGAAATTTAAAGCTTTTTGTTTTAAGAATCTAGCTTTAGTCTTTGACAGAGAAGGAGGAGTATTGAGATAAAGAAGCACGTAAATGATATCAGCATACCAAGATGAATTTTAAAAAAATTCTTCAATGTATGGAGCTGTAAATTCTTCCGTCTCCTCTAACACATCAACCATATTCATGTCTAAAGCTTGGAAATTTGATTCAACCATAAGTTTTGCAAGTCCTTGTCCTTTAATCAATTTGGTGGGTCTGATTTCTAAATCATATTCTAAGATAGTAGCAATCCACTTGCCCCTTTTACCATCAGGGTCTTGATTAAGTATGTCTTTGACAACTGTGTGTGGGACAAAATCTATGACATGTGAATGCAAAATATAAACTCTAAAATCTTTCAAAGCTTTGATTAAGGCAAAGGCTTGTTTTTCCACGATGTTATACTTTAGAGGAGCATCCATCAAGGCCTTGCTGAAGAAAGATATGGGTTGTTCTTGCCCCATGATGTTCTTTTGCAATAATACGACTGCCACAGTATGTTCAGATGCAAATAAGAAGATGTAGAAATCCTTGGTGAAGTCGGGAATAATTAAGATTGGTGTTTGTGTGAGTGCTTGTTTTACCAGCTCAAAAGATTGTTTTGCTTCCATATTCCACTTCACTCCTACTTCCTTTTTCAACATGTTTGTGATATTCCTTAAGAGTTCAGCAAGGTTGGGGATGAATCTTCTTAGGAAGTTAATCTTTCCAATGAAATATTGCAGCTCTTTAATGTTTATGGGATGGCTGATTTGTAAGATGCCTTCTATCCTTTTGGGATCTATTTTGATTCCTTTTTCAGAGATTATGTCGCCTAAGAGTTTTCCTTCCTGAAGGCCAAACAGAGTTTTCTTAGGATTCAAAGATAGGCCATACTTTCTACACTTTCAAAATTTTTTCTCAAGTGGACTACGTGTTCTTCATCAGTCTTAGAGTAAACAGTGATGTCATCAAGGTATATGACTATGAAGTAATCTATGTCTTTCGAAAAATCTATGTCCATTGCCCTTTGGAAAGTGGCCTCTGCATTCATTAAACCGAATGGAATTTTAACATACATGAATGTACCCCAAGGTGTAGTGAAAGTAGTTTTGAGTTGGTCACTTGGAAAGACCAGAACTTGGTTATAACCTGAGAAGCCATCTAGTAATGAGATTCTTTGTGAGCAAACTACTTTTTGGAGTATGTGATCCATTTTAGGCAAGGGGTAATTGTCCTTTAAGGAGGCCTTGTTCAAATTTCTGAAGTCAATGCAAAGCCTAATTTCCCCGGTCTTCTTCCTAACTGACACAAGGTTGGACACCCATTCTGAGTATCTGACAAGGACTATGATCCTGGCATCGTACATATTTTTGATTTCTTTCTCAACTGAAGGTAACAAGACGAGGTTAATCCTTCTCAATTTATGTTTGAATGGTTTCTGATTTTCCTTGAGAGGAATCTTGTGCTGAATGATTTTAGTGTCATAGGATTTCAAGTCTTCATACCCCCAAGTGAACACATCTTTAAATTCTTTAAAAAGCTCAATGTATTTCTGTGTGAGGAGGGAGAGTTTTGGACAGCTTGACTATTTTGTGCTCTTTCATCCCTCCAATGTTACATTCTTCTACATTTGTTTCAGCGGATTCTATCTTGGGTTTTTTTAGCTACGTCATTAAAATCAAACAAATCTTCTAATGGTGTAAGGCCTCTCGGCAAGGTGTCATATTTGCATTTCAAAACCTCAAGTTATCTTTGATCTGATTTATCAAATATTTCTACAACACAAGGATTTTGAATGTGGTTCATATCATCATTAAAGTACAACTCTATTTTGGGAGTTTCATTTTCAGCAAAATTATTTCTTTCAAATCTTAAACTCTGTTTTGTGCTTGCAAATTCATTTCTGGATTTGACATCAACTAACTGAATTCGGGCCCCTAAGGAGAGTTGGTTTGCTACAATCGCTCTGTCAGCATTTCCCTTGGTTTACCCCCACGTGGTTCTTTATTTTCTTGGCAATTTTATTTATCAATTTTGGGGAAAATTAATAAATAAATACATTCAACAACTTTTGAATGTTAAATTGTATCTCTCGGCTTATATTTTTATCTACAACTTTATAATCAAGGTTTAATCCTTCAGAACTTTGTATCAATATTCGACGCTCTTAAATAAACAACCTTAATATATTCTGGGCCCACATATATATCGCAGAGTTCAATGAAATACATACGTTGTACCTCTTATTAAACTTCGGGCAAGTCCAGCGTGCTATCGCCGTTAGATAGCAAGTCTCCAGATCGACGGCATATACGCATATCGCTCGGCGTCCGGATACGAACTTTAACGCGTGATGGAACGCAACAACGGTGGTTTTGCATGGGTCTACCTCGCCACGTGTCGACAGACCTATGGAATCGCTCCCCAACCGGAAAATACCGCTTACTCCCCAAAAGCGGTGCGATATGGGCAATCCGCCTCTGTAAATCCACTCGTGGTTTTTGAACAGTGACTAACCAAGGTTCATCCGGGGTTGCGCAACCCTTTTGGTTCCTTAACTCAGGTCAGGGTTCCGATAGTAAAACGAAATTGTCTCATTATGAAGCGGGAATTCTTCTATCATTTAAACAGAATTCAATGACCACAATAATACGCAGACTTCTTCTAGGAGTGGAGGTTTATTCAACAGAGCCTGTTCGAACAATTTCGAGGGAAACAATAGACAGAGATATGAAAAATCTATACAACAGTTGAACCAGTAATTATATGTGCATATATTTCAATCACCTCACAATTAAACAATCTCTTCACAATCAAGGATTCGAAACAAATCTATGGCCAATGCGTACAGAAATTATTTAACTGGAAGCAATGGTGAACACACAGATTTTATTGCAGAAATCTCTCTTCTCCTTCCCCTCCTCAATGCATCCGAGGAATACAATTTATATACATCAATATATGACTCTTCGGTTCCTCCGAGAGGACCGTTCTAGAAATCAAAGGTCTAATTACGACTTATTCAAATAACTGAACTAACAGATGGATCAAATCCAACTATTCGACTTCTACCAATCCTAACTAATCTAAATAAAAACAGTCAGCTGAGGTATTGACACCTAGCTGTTACAATTCAAGGATTTCGAACCCTCCTAGCCACAACATGTGGACAAACCTCCTACATTGCTGGCTAGTGTCTAATGCCCCTGCATCAGACTCCCAAGGGCAATTTTCTTCATGGGCTCCTGTCCATGAGCTCTTCCACTGATCTGCCTATCTTCTGCAACATTCCTTCAGTCATCCAAGTGGCATCTTCCTCTGGCTTATCCTTCCATTTAATTAAGTACTGAAAGTATTCTTGTCCTCTGGTCCTTTTGAACACTCTTTTGTCTAATATCTTCTCTGGTTGCAATGGTTGTGCTGGTGGTAGCTGCTCCTTCCACTCAATCCGTTCCTTGTCTACTGACCTTTCTTCTACACCATCATCCTCATACTAGTATAAATCTGCAACATTAAAAATGGGAGATATTCCAACATCAGGAGGTAATTCAATCTCGTAAGCATTTGCAGAAAACTTCCTAAGTATCTTGCATGGCCCAATCTTTTTGAACTTCAGTTTGTTATACTGCTTCTTTGGGAATCACTCTTTTCTCAAGTGTGCCAAAACCTGATCTCCTACTTCAAAATGAACTTCTTTTCTGCTCAAGTCTGCTCTGTTTTTGTATTTGATGCTACTGCCTTGTAGTTGCCGTTTCACTTGTTCATGTATGGCTTGGATCTCTGAAGCAAATTCCTCACCATCTGCACTCCTCAGTTCTGCCTTTCCCAGATTTCATAACTCTGATATTCCTCTGGGGTGCATTCCATAAATAATATGGAATGGACTCTGCCCTGTGCTTCTGTTTGGTGAGTCATTATATGCATATTCTGCCTGGGGAGAAATATGGTCCCACTGCTTGGGATGCTCTCCTGCAAGACTTCTCAACAAATTTCCCAGAATCCTATTCACTACCTCAGTTTTTCCATCAGTCTGGGGATGATAAGCTGAGCTGAAACTCATTTTTGTACCAAGTTTCTTCCACAATGTCCTCCAAAAGTGACCCACAAATCTGGTGTCTCTGTCTGAAACAATACTCTTGGGAAACCCATGCAATCTAACAACTTCTTTGAAAAACAAATTAGTAACATGGGTGGCATCACTAGTTTTATAGCATGGAATAAAATGTGCCATTTTGGAGAATTTGTCCACCACAACAAAGACTGCATCATTCCCTCTCTGAGTCTTGGGCAATCCTAGAACAAAATCCATACTCACCATGTCCCAAGGCCTGTTTGGAATAGGCAAGGGAGTGTACAATCCTGCATTCTAGCTCCTTCCTTTAGCATACTGACAGATTTTGCAATTCTTCACAAAATTGTCCACTTTTGTTCTCATCCTGGGCCAGTAATAGAAGTGACTCAGCTGCTCATAAGGGTTGTCAGTACCAAAGTGTCCAACAAGTCCACCACTATGCTTCTCTTTGATCAAATTTTCTCTCATGGAACATCTTGGAACACACAGTTGGCTTCTTCTGAATAACAAGTCCTCCTGCAAAAAATAATCCAGCCACTAGCTTCTATCTGTTAAAACAGGGTTACTACATGCCTCAAATGTTTCTTTAAAATCTGGAACTGTTTTATACAATTCTTTGAGAAAATCAAATCCTACAACTTCAAAATTTGTTTCTTGAACAAGCATGTGCCTCCTACTCAAAGCATCAGCTACTTTTTTGGCTTGGCCACTTATATGTTTCAAAACAAAATTAAAACCTTGGAGATACTCAACCCATTTAGCATGCTTATGTTTCAACTTGGGATGCTGTACAATATACTGCAAAGCATGATTGTCAGAATACAATACAAATTCCCTGGACATCAAATAGTGTCTCCACTTCTTTAGTGCCTGAACAATTGCATAGAATTCCTTCTCATAGGAGGAATAATTTCTTCTGGTGTCATTTAGCTTTTCACTGCAGTAGGCTACAGGCCTATCATCCTGACTCAACACAGCTCCAATGGCCTCTCCAATGGCATCACACTTTACTTGGAATGGTTTAGCAAAATCAGGCAGGATCAAAACAGGCTTCTCCGTTATCTTTTGCTTCAAAAATTTAAAGTTTCTTTCTGCTTCAAAAATCCACTTAAATGGATGTTTGCTCTTCTTTATTGTCTCAATTATGGGTGCATTGATCTTACTGAAGTTTCTTATAAACTTTTTGTAAAAACTAGCAAGTCCATGGAAACTTCTTACCTCAAAAACATTCCTGGGTGAAGGCCACTCCACAATTGCCTTAACCTTTTCTGGGTCCATCTTCAATCCTTCTGCAGAAACAACAAAACCCAAGTACACCAACTCTTCCTTCATGAATGATAATTTCTTCAAATTTATCAGTAGTTTCTCTTGGTGCAGCTTCTTCAAGACATGATTA
Organism: Pinus albicaulis; assembly: GCA_034641835.2. NCBI lineage: Eukaryota > Viridiplantae > Streptophyta > Pinopsida > Pinales > Pinaceae > Pinus > Pinus albicaulis. The sequence goes on along the minus strand of CM076573.1, from coordinate 662,691,631 downwards.
AGATGCCTTAAATGTTCTTTTTTAGTTCTGCTGAAAACTAATATATCATCCAGATACACTATCACAAATTTACCAATAAATTCCTTCAATACTTCATTCATGAGTCTCATAAAAGTGCTAGGTGCATTTGACAACCCAAAAGGCATTACCATCCATTCATATAATCCTTCATTTGTCTTAAAGGCAGTTTTCCACTCATCACCCTCTCACATTCTAATTTGATAGTATCACACCAAATATATCTTTAAAAAAATATTAGCTCCTCAAACATCAATTAGTCATTGCCAAACTTAGAATAGAATCTATCTTGTTGCTTGATCTTATTGCTTTGATTTCTCTGGAATCGGTACACATCCTCAGCGTAAGTACACATCCTCCAACCTCCATCTTTCTTTGGGCTCAAAACTGCTGGTACTGCACATGGAATCAGACTTTCTTTGATCAGTCCTTTGTCCACCAACTCCTGTACTTGTCTCCTAATTTCCTCATTTTCCTTGGGAGTCATTCTGTAGGCTACCTTATTTGGCAGATTTGAACTAGGGATAAAATCTATTTGATGGCTGATCTTCCTCACAGGTGGCAGCTCATCAGATAAATCATCCACAACAATGTCACAGTAATCATCTAACATCTCTTGTATCTCTACGGGATGTTGAAGCCCGAAAATCGGATCTACAACAAGGGGGATACCCACCCGGTCTGGACCTTGGTTAGCAGTTCCTTTTCCGTTTGGTGTAGTGGGTCCGACTGGGGATAATGGGACTAGTATCCTAATATGTGTGTGTGTGTTTGAGAATTGATATTTATTTTCTAAAAGTCACTAATTGAATTGCTTTTATTCTATTTCTAATCTAATAACATGCAAATTGTATTCTAATTTAAACAAAAATATCTAATTATAAACTAGCCCGGGATGTAATTTTTCTATTTATGCGATCTAAAATGATTTCAAATAACAATTGATAATAAAGATCATTCAACTGTTATAAGAAAAGAATTCAATAAAGGTAAACCACTTCATATAAAAAGTTAGATGAAACAGTTGTGAAAAACATATCGCATAATAAGCTATTCATACATTGAGCATAAATAAATAGCTATCACTGTACAAAAGTGCCAAATGATAACTCAAGCATTCAAACATCAATATATAAATAACTGAACATGAATATCACTTTGCTTGACAGAAATAGTTAGATAAAGAAATTACCATTTCCATAACAACTAGTTCTACTTATGAGCTAGAAGCAATAATGACTTATCTCTTCTTAATCCAACATCCACTGAGAGTATAGAAGTGCAACATCAGTAGTAGATATTAAACACAGATATCAATAAATCATGTTCCATTCATTTATCAAAACCTCCTCTGAGGGTTCAAAAGTGCATGTTCTGAGGACAATTTTTTGACAAATTTCAGGGCCCTTCTCTAAATGCATGAGAAGGGCTTAAATACTACTAACTAAATCTAAAAATAACTTATTACAAAAATGTATGATATGGTTTAAATGACCGTCCTTTTTCTAGGAAAAAATAAAGTAAAACTAATACTGAATCTAAAATTTAAAACTATCAACTAACTACTTATGAATCTGATCTTTGAATTCGCAAGCATTTAGCATTGATTTGAGAAGAGGAGGCTGGCCGACTTCAGATTTTAACTGTTCCGAGAAAATGGAATCGACAAGTGCTGGCGCCATCTTCTCAGAAGAATTGATGATGTAATTGAGAGCGCTACATTGGTTGTGTGGTTTTACCAGACATGCCCAGTAAGAATCCCAATTTAACTTTGTCAATCCTTTAATCGATTCTGCTTTTTCTTCACCTATCTGTTTCCATTCTGTCTGCAGTTGCTGTGCTTGTGGCAGGTATCCTGGAATAGTTTTTGAAATCAAATTAGCCTTGTACAAATTTTCATTTATACAATCAGTGATATTGCTTGCTGCTGTAGCTGCTTCTTCCACTGCTTGTTATGCAATTTTGATCTGTGCATCCCAATTATTGAAGAGAATTTCTTTATGATTGTCATTGATGATCGGTGCTCCTACCCTTTTTCCCTCCTCTGTCTTTTGCCAAGTTAAATAGTCAGTAACTCTTTCATTAGTTAAATCATAATCATGTCGTAATTCTACGACATGATTAGTGATTTTATCACTTTCTTGATAAAAAGTGTTCCACTGTGAAATTTTTTGGCATAATATATCTTGTTGCTCAGTAGTTGATTATTTAAGGAAATAGACTCTGTAATAAATTATATGAGCTTGAGATCATCTTTGTGTATCTCTTGCATAGCCTGTAGTTGTTTCTCTTTTTCAGTTTAACTTTTCTGATATCCAACTTGCATTTGTTGAAACTCCTGTTGTAATTTTTCAAGTTGTTTTTGCGCTTCACTTTTAGCATTGGCTTGTTGCAGTTGTTGTTGCAGAACCTGTATTTGATCTTCTTTTTCATTCAGTAATTTCCATACTTCGGATGCTTTCTCAATGGCTGCAAAGGCATATGCTCCTGTAATCTGAGATAATTTAGCAAGATTTTCAGTTGGATTAGTAGTAGGATCTTGCCATAAAACATCCAATTTTTCTGCATCACAAGAGATTACACTTTCTAATTTCCTTTTCTTCCTTTGTTTTCTTACTACTACTTTATGTTGTGGAATATAGAATATATCCAGAGGAGGAATATCCTCTATTTTAAGTACAAGCTCAGAAGAGGACGTAATGGGTATATTTTCCGTTTCTGTGATATTGCCACTTATTCCTGTAACTAAATCTTTTGCTGTCTATACATTACTTACAAGAGTCTGTGTGTTCTGTCCTTCAAAATTAATCAAATCATTAAATGTTTCCCATTCCTTATCTAATTCAGTTTTGACGGATGGTTGCTGTACAATGAGAGGGGGAAGATTTAACTGCGGAGTGGTTGAAATCTGTTGCTGTGAGAGTTCTTTTGATTGGGCAATATCCTTTACTGACCCTTCACTTTTATCCTGGTCATTATCAGACTTTTTAAAACGTTCAAAAGTTTTTTTTCCAGAATTTGACTTAGACCTTTCTGTACCTGAACTGCCACTAAGACTAACACTAGGAGTTGGTTCCCTTAAGGGTTCCAAATGCAAATTATCCAAAGGAATAGTGGTCAACCTCCTTTCTCTGTATATCTTAAATTCTTGGAACTCTTCTGGAGAAAAACGTGTTTGAGCTAAATATATAATCTCTTTAAATGTGCATTTTTCTTAGAACATATCATAAAAAAAATCCTCTTCTCTAGAAAATACTCTTACCTTGACTGCAGTGGTGAAATTCTTAAAAACATCATACGAGTCGAATAGCCTTCTTGAAAAATTGAATAATTGTAAACATGTAATATTGTTTACTTCTTTAAATGCATGACCAACATCAAATAATGAAAATTCTCTGCAGGCCACACGAAATTGTGGCTAGATGGCCTTCTTTTTATCCTTTAATTTTTTTGTCAAACCTCCCTCTCCACAGGTTTGATACGCAATTTCCTGAGCCATAAGTTTGTCCAGAACATATAAAGGTAAAACATGAGGAGAATAAAAACTTCCAAAAACCCTAACATAAGTAAACAATTCTTCACCAAACCATCTTGCGATAGGGAGAATGTCTAGTTATGCTTCAGGGGAAAACCTTGGAGCATCCTTATTATACAATGTTCTGTACAGGGGCAACATGACGCCATGGAAAATCCTGTAAAAATGAGGAATGAACTTTGAATCCCACAATTCTTTATGATAAACATGAAGGGTAGGGGATCTTGAATTTTCCATTGCCAACCCATTAAAGGAAACTTAGAAACATAGCAGATTGAATCCATCACATAGGCAGATAAGTAAAAAGGAGGATAAATCCTCTGAGAGACAGTTCTATTAGATCGATAATTCAAAATAGCCGTGGCCAATTTATCAGACAATATCTTAGCCCAATACCTAATAGTGGCATTTACAACAGCATTCAACAATGGTAGCCATTCAGGCGAAAACTTATTAATGTTAGGCTTTCTAAAAATCCTACAGAGCATCACAACAGCAAAACAATACGGAGAAGTGAGAGAACCAGTACTGTACATACCGTTTTTATCTTTCTTCAATGGTTCGTCTCTTCTGGACCATTCCTGGGTGCATTCTGCTAGGTTTTCATTTTCCTTGGCAAACTTTTCAATAAACTATTTGCTATACGTCGCCTTTGGCTCCGGTAAATGATACATAAGCCTTAAATCTTCTGGAGTAAATGAGCCAATGAGATCTTGCCCCTGAGTCTTGAACTGTCTGTCCGTAATATCAGTGCTATCCAGCACCCATTTCACCATGTCTGTATATAGAAGAATTTTAGGTCTTGCTGCTATCTGGTGCAAAAATGAACAAGCTAACTCTGTAAGAGATGCTTCGGAAGAACCAAATGATCCTGCAGTAGCCGAAACCTCCATTACTCTGGGGTTTTCTTCTTCAAGAAGATTATGCATACCATCCCAAGTAGTGATACCAACATATTTGTTGCAAGTGGTGTCTGTGTACAAGGACGCCATCTCTTTACTTTCAGAACTCAGATCTTTGTCCTTCTTTCCCATAATACTCTGAATATCGCTTTGTATAGTCCTCTGTTTTTCGTGCATTCAGTTTACGAATTAAGTGACAGTAATGATATGAAAAATGTGACGACAAGTTTTAAATGTTGAAGAGCTATGAAATATATCACATTACGTGAAATCACTTCTTTAATCAGAATGAAACCATTTTTCATTAATGAGTGACAATCAATTTATTGATTTAAACTTTAAATCGCATAACGGGTCTCTATTTATGAAAAGATTTCTTCGTATAATGAGCCCTAAGGATTTGCGATATTGCGATCTGCGATTTGCTTCACAATATCACAAAATCGCAATATCGCAGATCGCAATCTTCGCAGATCGCAATCTTGGAAAATCCCAACATCATAATAGCGCAAATATTATATCATCGTGAAATCGCAAAATCGCAAAATCGCAATATCGCAAGATCGCAATATCGCAAAATATAACATATGACAAAATTCATTAATGTATTTTATGCGAAATGCGATTTGCAATATATGTTATCTTGCATCGGCGGTTTAAAGTTTTTCAGCATAAGATATGATCTTCTAAGCATGCGATGCGATGAATGTCCTCATATTGCATAGTTTTGCATCGCAATCTCACAATTTTAAATGTTTCGCTCATAAAGAGATGTTTATTACCATTTTGCGATGCGATATTCCTTAAAGAGTGATTTTATTCTATACTTATCATAAAACTTAAGTTCTTTTAGATTTTTCAAAGAATATCTTCCTAAGTTTATGATAGTAAGTTTTATTTGAATAAAGGAAAAACAAGTTCTAAAAAGAAAATGTATATTTTTTAAATTTTTTGAATAAGGGTTCCCATTTATTTAGCATTAAATGATAATACAAAATAAAAAAAGTGGGGGTTGTTGCTGGCCACAACAATTGGCGATTCACTTGGAAGAACCAGTTATCTCTGCTTTTCTTTTGAATTTTCTAAACTTTTCAAAACAGAAAATTTTAAGAAAATCAAACTTTATTATAAAAAGATAAGGTACATTATGCTTTTATCTATCAATGATATTTCATTTCTTCTATATTCAATTCTGATTATTTACTTCCTCGAGTTAGTCTTTGTATCTACATCAGTTATTACTTAGTTCATAAAGATAAAAACAAAAGGCTTCTCTGTAAATCAGTTTTAAATATGCTCATCTGTCGTAGGTAGAGCCACTGCTGCCAGCAAGCGTTTATAGCTTCGACAGGGTTACCTGTTACCCAGCAATGATCCTGTATCCTACTTAGAGAAATATACAATTTTCAAAGAGAAATCCATGTTCACACTTATTCCTTTCATTTTTATTTTTATTTTTATTTTTATTTTTTTATTCTTAAAGAACAATGTCTTGGTTTGGTAGCCAATTTATGACAGTGCCATTCACTTGATTTATAACTTTGCTGAACAAGCTGGCTCGTGATGAGACCCCTTGTCTTTTGATTGAAATAATCTTCAGTCATTGCCCTGTTATGGTATGCAGTATTGGCAAAGTCAGCAAGCTATAATATCTATGATCATGATAAGTCGGCTCGTGATGAGACCTCTTACTCTTTAAGTTAAAAGTGTATCATTGGATTAATCCCTGAACATTGTAATTTTCTAGGTGGGGAGGAAGTCATTGTTTTCTTAAGATAGCTCTAGACGACAATGGTAGAGTTTTTTGGGAAATAAATTTTCTGCAGAGAATCTTCATTTTGTTATAGATACCTTTCATTGAATTGATATAAAACATTTTCCTGCTAGAGGTTGTTTTTTTTTTATCAAAATTTACAAAGTTGAAACTAGTATCATTTCTAGGCTAAAGCTTTTAACTGTATTTTTGAATAATAATGATCAATTTTCTAAAAGAATTCTATTTATATAAGTGAAAAAACAAAATCAAAAAGAGAATTTGTATCTTTTTCGTGAATTCCAAATATAACCATTAACAAATGGTTTTATTATGAAAGTAAAGAAAACTAATATACAAAATAGAAGAATGATCTCCTATGGAAAATATTTTTTGAGGATCTGTCCATTAACAGGTAAAGACTCTCTTTTTCCTGTTAAATCTTGTAACATAAAAGTAGATGGACCTATGATTTCTGCAATTTGGAAAGGACCAAGCCACATTCGTTGAAATTTTGTATGTTTCCCTTTTTCTTCATGAGCCTTGTACCATTTTAAAACTAGATCTCCCATCTGAAAGTCCTTTCTGGTTATCATGTTTGAATCAAGAGAAGCTTTCACTAATGTTTGGTGATGAGCATGAGTTACTTTGGCCTTTTCTCGTTGTTCTTCTAGCTTAATTATTTCCATCTGCCTTAGTTGTAAGGAATAAGTTGGTGCTTCATCAATATATTGAATCAAGGCTAAAGAAGGAATTGCTAGATGAGTTGGAAGAACCACTTCTCTCCCATAAACTAAATTAAAGGGAGAAGTGCCAATGGAGGCTTTCTGCGTTATTCGATCTGCCCATAAAGCATATATTAAAGACTTGTGCCAATTTTTATGATTTTGATCAATGGTCCACTTAATGATTCTGATTAAGTTTTTATTTGTGGATTCAGCTAACCCATTTCCCAGTGGATAATAGTTGGCAGAGTATTTGAGTTTGAAACCTCTCTTGAATGCAAATTCAGTCATAGCATTACCAGAAAAATACGATGCATTATCAAACATTAGAGCAGAAGGTAAACCAAACTTGGTGATTATGAACTGATATATGAACTCGATGATGTGTTCGGCATTAGCAGTTTTAAGAGGAACTGCTTCTACCCAATTCGTAAAATAATCAGTTGCTGTAATGATATACCTATGTTGCTTAGAAGAGTGAGGAACGATCTCACCTATTATGTCCAATCCCCATTGATCAAAAGGCTGCTCAATGTTGACTGGTTGTAACGGTAATGATGGTTTCTTTTGTCTCCCAGCAGTGGTTTGAAAAACTTGAAATTTTTTTGCGTAGCTATGTGAATCTTTGAATAATGTGGGCCAGTAATAGCCTGCACGAAGAATTTTATGTGCAGTATTATTTCCAGCATAATGTCCACATGCTGGCCCATCGTGAAGTTCCTGCAAGACTTTTTCAGCTTCAGATTTCTCCATACATCTAAGGAGAACAAAATCATAATTTATTCTAAAAAGAACATCATTCACAAGCTGATATTGCTTAGCCTTCAACCTTAGAGCTCTTTTCTTGGTATAATCAAGATTTGGAGGAACATATCCATTCTTTAGATAAAAAATGATATCAGCAAATAATGATTCAACGTCGTTTAGGCTTACCTCATACGTTTGTATCTCTGCAGATGGTTTTTCAGAAATAAGCGATGCTCCAGCTAGTATTTTGCAAAATCCTTGACCTCTTACAATACTTGCTGGTTTGATTTCTAAATCATATTCTTGTAAGGTAGTAACCCAATTGGCTATTTTCTCACCCACATCTTTTTGAACTAAAAGATTTCTTACCGCTGGAAACGGTACTATGATTTTTGTATGGGTTTTAAGTAGAAAGGGTCTAAAATATTTAATTGCTTTGAAAACAGCATAAGCTTGTTTCTCTACATTTGAATAATTCAACTCAGCTCCCTGTAAATTTGAACTGAAAAAAGAAATTGGAGCTTCTGCCTTATCTTGATTTGCTTGAGTAAGTATCGCAGCATAAGATTTATCAGAGGCGAATGTATACAAAATAAAAGGATCGAAAAAATTTGGAGTTGCTAAAGATGGAGCATTAACAATTGCTTGTTTGATCAGATTGAATGCCTCATATTCATTTTGGCCCCATTTGAAGTTTGAATTCTTTTTAATCATTGCTTGTAAAGGAGACACAATTCTTGAAAAATCTGGGACAAATCTCTTTACAAAATTAATCTGGCCAAGAAAAGATTGCATAGCCTTCTTGTTGTGAGGTAGGGGTATTTCAGAAATTTCCTTGATTCTATCAGGATCAATATGAATCCCAGATTTTGATACTATGAATCCAAGAAGTTTTCCTTCACTTAATGCCAAATTTTTTTTTTTCGGATTAAGTGAAATTCCATACCTTTGACAACGTTGGAAGATCTGCTTCAAATCTCTAAGATGATTGCTTCGTTTCTTGGAATATACAATTATATCATCCAAATAAATTACCACTGATTTGTTAACTAATCCCTTGAAAGCAATGTCCATGGCTCTCTGAAATGTGGCACCAGCATTGATTAGACCAAAATGCATCTTTTGATATGCATAAGTGCCCCATTTGGTTCTAAATGTAGTTTTCAATTGATCATCAGGATGGACCAATACTTGGTTGTAGCCAGAGAAACCATCTAAGAAAGACATTAATTCTGATCTTGCAACTCCCTGTAATATTTGCTCCATAGGATGCAAAGGAAAATTATCTTTTTGGCAGGCTCTATTAAGATTTTGAAAGTCAATGCAAATTCTAATGTCTCCGTTCTTCTTTCTAACAGGAACCATATTGGAAACTGTTGAAGCCCCGAAAATCGGGTCTACAACAATTAGGATACCCACCCGGTCCGGACCTTGGTTAGCAGCTCCTTTTCCGTTTGATGTAGTGGGTCCGACTGGGGATAATGGGACCAGTTTCCCAATATGTGTGTGTGTGTTTGAGATTTGATATTTCTTTTCTAAAATTCTTAAGTAAAATGCTTTTAATCTATTTCTAATCTATTCATATGCAAACTGTATTCTAAGAAATATCTAATTCTAAACTAACCCGGGATGTAATCTTTCAATATATGCGATTTAAAAGGATTTCAGATAACAATTGATAATAAAGATCATTCAATTATTATGAGAAAAGAATTCAATAAAGATAAACTATTTCACAATAAAAGTTAGATGAAATAGTTGTGGAAAACATATCGCATATTAAGCTATTCATATATCAAGCACAAATAAATAATTATCACCGTACAAAAATGCCAAATGATAACTCAAATATTCAAACATTAACATATAAACAACTAAACATAAATATTACTTTTAACACAGAAACAGAAACAATTAAGAGATAAAAGTACCATTTATAACTGGTTCTACTCATGAGCTAGAAGCAATAATGATTTATCTCTTTCTTAATCCAACATCTATCAAGAGTACATAAATGCAACATCAGTAACAGATATTAGACACATATATCAATAAATCTCGTTCCATTCATTTATCAAAACCTCCTCCGAGGGTGCAGAAGTGCATGTTCTAAGGATAAGTTTTTGACAAATTTCAGGACCCTTCTCTAAATGCATGAGAAGGGTTTAAATACTAATAACTAAAATCTAAAAATAGTTTATTACAAAAATTTAGGATTCGGTTTAAATGACCGTCCTTTTTTCTAGGCAAAAATACAGTAAAACTAAAACTAAATCTAAAAATAAAGACTATCAACTATCTACTTATGAATTTGATCTTTGATCTTGCAAGCATCCAGCATTGTTTTGAGAAGAGGTGGTTGGCCGACTTCAAATTTTAACTGCCCCAAAAAGACATAATCGACAAGTGTAGGAGAAATATTCTCAGCAGAATTAATGATGCAATTAAGCGCACTGCATTGACTGTGTGGTTTCACTAGATATGTCCAGTAAGAATCCCAGTTTAATCTTGTCAGTCCTTGAATTGACTTTGCCTTTTCATCATCCTTTTGCCTCCATTCTGTTTGCAATTGCTGTGCTTGTGGAAGGTGTCCCGGAATAATTTCTGAAATCAAATTAACTTTGTGCAAATTTTCATTTACACAATGAGTAATATTTCCTGCTGCTGTAGCTGCTTCCTCTGCTGCTTTTTCTGCCTCTCTGATCTGTACATCCGAATTGTTGAAGAGCAGTTCTTTAGGACTATTATTGATGATCGGTGCTCCTGCTCTTCTTCCTTCCTCTGTATTTTTCCATGCCATATAATTAGTAACTCTTTCATTAGTTAAATCATAATCATGTCGTAATTCTACGACATGATTAGTGATTTTATCACTTTCTTGACAAAAAGAGTTGTATTGCGAGATTTTCTGGCATAATATGTCTTGTTGTTGCAGTAGTTGTTTATTCAAAGAAACAGACTATGAAATAAACTCTGGAAGCTTAGGGTCATCTTTGTGCTCCTCCTAGATAATCTGTATTTGTTTCTCTTTATCTGCCAAACTTTTCTGATATCCAATTTGCATCTATTGAAGCTCTTGCTGTAAATTTTCAATTTTGATCTGTGCTTCACTGTTAGCACGGGCTTGTTGCAATTGTTGTTGCAGAACTTGTATCTGATCTTCTTTTTTCATTTAATAATAGCCTTACCTCGGATGCTTTGTCAATAGTTGCAGAGGCATAAGCTCCTGTAATCTGAGATAACTTGGTAAGATTATCAGTCGGATCCGTAGTAGGATCCTTCCATAAGACATCTAATTGTTCTGCCTCATTAGAGATTGAGCTCTCTAACTTTCTCTTTTTCCTCTGCTTCCTCACTACTGCTTTATATTGCGGGCTGTAGAATACATCTAGAGGAGGAATGTCCTCTATATTGAGTACAATTTCAGAAGAAGGAGTGATAGGTATATGCTCAGTTTCTGTGACGTTGCCACTTATTCCCGTGCTCAAAACTTTTGTTGTCTGTACAGGGGTCTGTATATTTTGTCCTTCCACATTAAGCAATTGATTAAAAGTTTCCCATTCTTTGTATAATTCAGTCCTCACTGTCGGTTGCTGTACATTGAGAGGTGGAAGATTCAACTGTGGAGTGGTAAAAGTCTGTTATTGTGAAAGCTCTTTTGATTGAGCTGTATCCTTCACTGAGCTTTCATAATTATCAATCTTTTTAGAATGCTCAGAAGTCTCTTTGTCAGACTTCGACTTAGAATTTTCTGTATCTGAGCTGCCACTAAGACTGACACTAGGAGTTGGTTCCCTTGCGGGTTCCAAGCGTAAATTTTCCAAAGGGATAGTAGTTAGTCTTCTCTCTCTGTAAAATTTAAATTCCTGAAATTCTTCTGGGGATAAATGTGTTTGAGCTAAATGAAAAACTTCTTTAAATGAACATTTTATTTGAAACATATCATCAAAAGGATCTTCTTCTCCAGAAAACACTCTTACTTTGATTGCAGCGGTGAAATCTTTGACAACATCATTTGGATCAAATAACCTTCTCGAAAACTTGAACAGTTGTAAGCATGTAATATTGCTTACCTCTTTGAATGCGTGACCAACATCAAACAATGAAAATGTTCCACAGGCTACGGGAAATTGTGGCCAAATGCCCTTCTTCTTCTCCTTTAATTCCTTTGTCAAACCTCCTTCACCACAGGTTTGATAAGCAATCTCCCGAGCTACAAGTTTATCCGGAACATACAGGGGTAAAACATGGGGGGAAGCAGAACTTCCAAAAACCCTCACATAAGTAAACAACTCTTCTCCAAACCATCTTGCGACAGGGAGAATTTCGACTTCTGCTTCCGGGGATAACCTTGGAGCATCCTTATTATACAATATTCTGTACAGAGGCAGCATTATGCCATGTCAAATTTTGTAAAAATGAGAAACAAAATTTGATTCCCACAACTCTTTGTGATAGACATGAATAGGCAAGGGATCATGAATTTTCCATTGCCAACCCATCAAAGGGAATTTAGAAACAAAACAAATTGAATCCATAACATAGGCAGATAGATAAAAAGGAGGATAAATCCTCTGAGAAACAGTCCGTTTAGACCGGTAATTGAAAATAGTAGTGGCCAAATTATCAAACAAGATTTTGGCCCAGTCTACAATTGTAGCGTTAACAGCAGCATTCAACAAAGGGAGCCATTCAGGCAAGACCATATTTATGTCAGGCTTTCCAAAAAGCCTGCATAGCATAGCAGCAACAAAACAATATGGAGAGGTGAGCGAACCAGTACTGTACATACCGTGTTTGTTTTTCTTCAATGGTTCATCTCTTTTGGTCCATTCCTTGGTGCATTCCGCAAAATTTGCATTTTCTCTGGCGAATTTCTCCATTAATTGTTTGTTGTAAGTCGCCTGAGGTTCCGGTAAGTGATACATAAGCCTCAAATCTTCTGTAGTGAATGACCCGATGAGTTCTTGTCCTGGAGTTCTAAATTTCCTGTCTGAAATATCGGTGTTATCCAGCACCCATTTTACCATATCTGTATATGGAAGAATTCTCAGTCTTGCTGCTATTCTGTGCAGAAATGAACAAGCCAATTCTATAACAGACGCTTCAGAGGAATTACTTGACCCTGCAGTAGCCGCGACTTCCATTACCCTGGGATTTTCTTCTTCGAGGAGATTATGCATGCCCTCCCAGGTAGTGATATCAGCGTCCTTGTTGCAAGCAGTATCCGCATACAAGGAAACCATCTCTTTGTTTTCAGCACTCGGAACTTTCTCTTTCTTACCCATAATGCTCTGTGAATGCTTTGTATAGTCTTCTGCTCCTTCACGCTTTTACGAATTAAGTGTGAGTAATGATATGAGAAAGGTGACGGGATAGTTTTAAATGCTGAAGGTGGATGAAAAATATTATTTTAAACGTGAAACAACCTTTCAATCAAAACAAAATCCTTTCCGTCAATGATTAACAATCCATTCATTAATTTTGACATCAAAGTGCATAACAAATATTTATTTATGAAAAGATTTACTTTGGACAACGCGCTAGAAGAATCTGCGATAATGCGATCTGCGATTTGTTGTGCAATATCGCAAAATCGCAATATCGCGGATCACAATCATCGCAAATCGCAACATCCACAAATCACAGTCTAATATCATCACGAAATCGCAATATCGCAAAATCGCGAAATCGCAATTTCACAAAATATAACTTATTAAACAACTTTTCTGCGATATGCGGTTTGCGATCAATACTTTAATGTATAGTTCTTTGGGATCGCGCTATCGCAATATCGCGGAATCGCAATTTTAAAAGATTCTGCTTTTACAAAGGATATCCACTTTTTGCGATGGATGCGGTATTTTTCTTCAAAGAAAGATTATGTTTTGATCTATCATAAACTTATGTTTATTTTAAATATTTTCAAAGGAATTTCCCTAAGTTATGATAGTAAGTTTTATTTGAGAAAGGAAATAAATACTAATTAATTTTTTGGATTTTTTGACTAAGGGTCCCCACTTATTTAGTATTATTACTAATATTAAATAAGAAGGGGGGTTGTTGCTGGCCACAACAGAAACCCATTTAGAATGTCGAACGGGAAAAATAATCTTGGCTTTCAATAACTTATTGAGTTTAGACTTGATCTGATATTCTAGATTGGGATGGATCTTTCTCAGCTTTTGTTGAACAGGTTTTTCATCATTTATCATTGGAATAGTATGTTGGATGATAGAAGTGTCATAAGTTTTGAGTTCATCGTAATTCCAAGCAAAGACACTTTTATATTGTTTCAAAAGACGAACATACGCTAATTTTTCTTCAGGAGCTAGACCAAGGCCTAGGTTGATATTCTATGGTTTGGTATCAGTTCCTAGATTTACTAATTCATAATTCAAAGTTGAACTTTGCAATTTTGAATTAGTAGATCTTTTGAATCGATCTTTCAAATCATAAAGGTCTTCTAACTTGACTACTGACTTTGGCATAGCATTATTAGTGCTATCTTGTTGCAATTGTCTGTCATGTTGATCTTCATCAATTATTTGATTAGTGTAAGATCCTTCAGATGTGAGGAAGCTTACAATATCAGGATCATCATTGAAAATCCTCCAATTGGTAATGTTATCAAGAATTGAAGGTCTAAAGATTAATTCGATTGAAAATCGATCAAGACTAAAGTCTTCTGAAGGAATGAGCTTGGAAGCTATGTTAGCTAGGAGATCTGCACTAGCATTCTGGATTCTGGGAATTGATGAAATATTAAATGCTATAAAATGTTCAGTCAGATCTTGAACTAAAGATTGATAATGCTTTAAATGACCTGATAAACAATGTATAGTATTGCATACCTGTCTGATTACAATTTCAGAATCTCTGAAAACTTGTAGATATTTGATGTCTAATCCGATTGCTTTGTATAATCCTTGGACTAAAGCCTCATATTCTGCGGTGTTATTAGTGCAATCGAACTCGATTCTGCAAGTTAACATAATTTTGTTTCCCTATGGACTAACCAACACGCACCCTACTCCTGCTCCTTCATTAGACTTAGAACCATCAAAAAATAACTTCCAAAATAAAGATTTATTTACAGGAGTATCTACAAAATTAATGCATTTAGAACTATCTGTTTGAGAAAAATTTTCTATCTGAGATAAAACATAATGTTCTAAGTAAGGTGAAGTATGAGCATTGAAATTTCGTAAGAAAGAATCAACTGAATAATTGCCAATGATATTATTGCTGTATGCAACTAGTTCATTTTCTCCTTCCAATTCTGTTACAATGTATTTCTGATGCTTTTCTCGCTCAACCTTTATCTGATTTGGTTTACCATTATAAGGAAGCCACATGTGGGACCAATCGGTTGCAAAGTATCCATGAAGTTTTTCTGACCAATCTCTGCTGAGAATTAGGCCATAAAATTCTGGAATATCTGCAACTAAAATATCAATAACTTGACATACCTTTGGATTCGATGACAACCTTATGGTAACCTGATTTAATTCGCCAATCACTTCAACTTGAGATCGATCTAGCTGGACTATGCGCACAACATATTTTTGTGGTTGAATGTTCAATTTTGCACATATTGATTTTGGTAGAATATTAGATGAAGCTCCAGAATCCACTAAAAAATTATGAAATTTTTTATTGAAAACTTCATAAGTAAGAAGAAATGGAGGAGTATGAGATCTCGACCTTCCTCCAATTAAAGCGATATTTTCAAGATAAAATTTACTAATCGCATTAGCTGGAGGTCTTCCCATTTCGTTGGAAGCTTGAGAAATTACAGGATCGGGCAAACGTTTTTCTGGTACAGCATGTAATTCTTTCAAAAGTACTTTTTGCTGGTGTTTTAACTTGCTCAATTCATAAAAAGTGATGTTAGCCCTAGTCTTCTTCATATATTCTATGATATTATACTCCATTTCATCCGGGACAATCAGTATTTTTGATGGAGTTGATGAATTTGTTTGGACTGGGCTGGTTTGAATTGCTTTAGATGTCGTTTTCTTGGGTGCAACTTTCTCCTTAGTCATTGAGCTTGTGCTCTTTGGCTTAGGAGTAGGTTGATGAGGATCAAGTTGATTTCTACTTCGAGTGCTAACCGAGAATGCTTCTTGATCTTCCTCATCTGGGAGGATGAAATCCCACATACCTTGTACTTCTACAACTTCTTCTTCATTAGTAGTTTCTTCAGTAGCAGTTTCCTCTTCTTCTTCTTCTGATTCAGCATTAGTAATAGCATTTGGTGGCTTTGGATCAGTTGAAGGATTTATTCTAAAAGGCTTGAAGGAATTTTTAGAAGATGTTTTTGCCACTTGTTTCTTAATGTCAACCATTTCGTTAGACATGGTTTTCAAAACTTTCTGCAATCCTTCTAAATCAAATGGATCTTTCGATTGTTTTTTCTTGGGATCTTCCTTAAAATTAACCTTCTTGGATTTTCGTTCTTCTATCGCATTTTTCTTTTCTAAAGCAATGATACGTTTCTCTACCGCTATTGCTTCCTTCATATTTTCTGCTAAAGTTGTTTTGTTCGCTCTGTCAACAAAGATTTCTATGTTTGATGGTAAAGCAGAAATGTACCACTCACTTCGCACTTCTTCACTAGGCTTGGAAGCAGTAGGAATTTTATTTAACAATTTGTTAAAACGTGAATTAAAATCCTTGATAGGTTCTCTTGACTCAGCCCTAAGATTAGAAAAATCATTGATCAATGTCGCTGTAGACCTGTCATCACCAAATTTAGTCAAAAATTGATCTTGGAAGATATCCCAACTAGTGATGGATCCAGATGGTAATGAGAAATACCATGATCCGGCTGCTCCTTGTAGGGTATAGGGAAAAATTCGGACAACATCATCTTCATTAGTAACTCCATTGAGATTTATGGACAACATAAAGTTGTTTATATGTTCTTCTGCTAGCATGCCTGCTTCAGGATTAAACTTAAGCATCCATTTTTCAGGATGGGCTGGTAATTGACTCAAGGGTGCAGGCATTAAGACTGCCCCTGGATTATTCCATGGCATTTGGGCCATCGCTGAACTACTAATAGAGGAAAGTGCAGAAGATGATCTTTGTGATTGGGAAGATGAGGATATTATGATTCCAGATGTTTGAGAATGAGACGTGGAAGTTTGAGTGGACTGATGGACAATGGTCTGAAGTGAAGGGGTGGATGGTTGACTTCGCGGTGAAGAGGTTGAGATGGATGATGATGATGAAAGAGTCTCGCTATCAGACCCTTTAGGTGATTTCCTTGCTCTTTTTCTTGTAGGTAGAGGTAACTCAGTTGGCTGAATGCCAAACTTCTCGCTTTGTAGTCTGGTAAGAGGATGAGCAGGATTATATTGCGAAGTCACACTGCCTTGAGATTTATCAGATCGTTGAGGTGATATTGAAAATTGCTGAAGTTTATGAATCAAAGATTCAACTTCAGGAGGTTCAATAGCAGATTCTTCTGAAAAGTCAGGGTTTGTGGCAGTGGCTGTTGTTCTTTCGACTTCTGGCTCTAGACTTAAAAATTCTATGTGCGATGGAGAAGTCAGAGAAGATGGTGAGGGCGATTTACTCTCAGAATGGTATTTGGATTTTGACTTACTTGCCATTCATAGTTCGTGGCCCTCCTTCTAGCGCCAAATATGTTGAAACTCTGAAAATCGGGTCTACAACAAGGGGGATACCCACTCGGTCCGGACCTTGGTTAGCAAATCCTTTTCCGTTTGGTGTAGTGGGTCCAACTGGGGATAATGGGACCAGTTTCCCAATATGTGTGTGCGCGTTGAGAATTGATATTTCTTTTCTAAAAGTTCCTAATTGAAATGCTTTTATTCTATTTCTAATCTAATAACATGCAAATTGTATTCTAATTTAAACAAAAATATCTAATTCTAAACTAGCCCGGGATGTAATATTTCTATTTATGCGATCTAAAATGATTTCAAATAACAATTGATAATAAATATCATTCAACTGTTATAAGAAAAGAATTCAATAAAGATAAACCACTTCATATAAAAAGTTAGATGAAACAGTTATGAAAAACATATCGCATAATAAGCTATTCATACATTGAGCATAAATAAATAGCTATCACCGTACAAAAGTGCCAAATGATAACTCAAGCATTCAAACATCAATATATAAATAACTGAACATGAATATCACTTTAACACAGAGGCAGAAATAGTTAAGAGATAAAAGTACCATTTATAACTAGTTCTACTCATGAGCTAGAAGCAATAATGACTTATCTCTTCTTAATCCAATATCCACTAACAGTACAGAAGTGCAACATCAGTAGCAGATATTAAACGCAGATATCAATAAATCATGTTCCATTCATTTATCAAAACCTCCTCTGAGGGTGCAAAAGTGCATGTTCTGAGGACAAGTTTTTGACAAATTTCAGGACCCTTCTCTAAATGCATAAGAAGGGTTTAAATACTACTAACTAAATCTAAAAATAACTTATTACAAAAATGTAGGATACGATTTTAAATGACCATCCTTTTTCTAGGCAAAAATAAAGTAAAACTAATACTAAATCCAAAATTTAAAACTATCAACTAACTACTTATGAATCTGATCTTTGAATTCGCAAGCATTCAACATTGATTTGAGAAGAGGAGGCTGGCCGACTTCAGATTTTAACTGTCCTGAGAAAACGGAATTGGCAAGTGCTGGTGCCATCTTCTCGGCAGAATTGATGATGCAATTGAGAGCGCTACATTGGCTGTGTGGTTTTACCAGACATGCCAAGTAAGAATCCCAATTTAACTTTATTAATACTTTAATCGATTCTGCTTTTTCTTCAGCTTTCTGTTTCCATTCTGTCTGCAGTTGCTGTGCTTGTGGCAGGTATCCTGGAATAGTTTCTGAAATCAAATTATCCTTGTGAAAATTTTCATTTACACAATCAGTGATATTACTTGCTGTTGTAGCTGCTTCTTCCGCTGCTTGTTCTGCAATTTTGATCTGTGCATCCCAATTATTGAAGAGCATTTCTTTATGACTGTCATTGATGATTGGTGCTCCTGCCCTTTTTCCCTCCTCTGTCTTTTGCCAAGTTAAATAGTCAGTAACTCTTTTATTAGTTAAATCATAATCATGTCGTAATTCTACGACATGATTAGTGATTTTATCACTTTCTTGACAAAAAGAGTTCTACTGTGAAATTTTTTGGCATAATATATCTTGTTGCTGCAGTAGTTGATTATTTAAGGAAATAGAATCTGTAATAAATTCTGTGAGCTTTGGATCATCTTTGTGTATCTCTTGCATAGCCTGTAGTTGTTTCTCTTTTTCAGCTAAACTTTTCTGATATCCAACTTGCATTTGTTGAAACTCCTGTTGTAATTTTTCAAGTTGTTTTTGCGCTTCACTGTTAGCATTGGCTTGTTGCAGTTGTTGTTGCAGAACCTGTATTTGATCTTCTTTTTCATTCAGTAATTGTCGTACTTCGGATGCTTTATCGATGGCTACAGAGGCATATGCTTCTGTAATCTGAGATAATTTAGCAAGATTTTCAGTTGGATTAGTAGTAGGATCTTGCCATAAAACATCCAATTGTTCTGCATCAAGAGAGATTACACTTTCTAATTTCCTTTTCTTCCTTTTTTTTCTTAGTACTGCTTTATGTTGTGGACTATAGAATATATCCAGAGGAGGAATTTCCTCTATTTTAAGTACAAGCTCAGAAGAGGGGGTAATGGGTATATGTTTTGTTTCTGTGACATTGCCACTTATTCCTGTAACTAAACCTTTTGCTGTCTGTACATTACTTACAAGAGACTATGTGTTTTGTCCTTCAACATTAATCAAATCATTAAATGTTTCCCATTCCTTATCTAATTCAGTTCTGACGGATGGTTGCTGTACAATGAGAGGGGGAAGATTTAACTGCGGAGTGGTTGAAATCTGTTGCTGTGAGAGTTCTTTTGATTGGGCAGTATCCTTTACTGACCCTTCACTTTTATCCTGGTCATTATCAGAATTTTTAGAACGTTCAGAAGTTTCTTTTCCGGACTTTGACTTAGACCTTTCTGTATCTGAACTGCTACTGTGATTGACACTAGGAGTTGGTTCCCTTAAGGGTTCCAAGCGCAAATTATCCAAAGGAATAATGGTCAACCTCCTTTCTCTGTATATCTTAAATTCTTGGAACTCTTCTGGAGAAAAACGTGTTTGAGCTGAATATAGAATCTCTTTAAATGTGCATTTTTCTTGGAACATATCATCAAAAATATCCTCTTCTCTAGAAAATACTCT
Organism: Pinus albicaulis; assembly: GCA_034641835.2. Taxonomy (NCBI): domain Eukaryota; kingdom Viridiplantae; phylum Streptophyta; class Pinopsida; order Pinales; family Pinaceae; genus Pinus; species Pinus albicaulis. Next base: position 662,671,666 of record CM076573.1, on the reverse strand, counting down.
TACCTTGACTGCAGTGGTGAAATTCTTAACAACATCATACGGGTCTAATAGCCTTCTCGAAAACTTGAACAATTGTAAACATGTAATATTGTTTACTTCTTTAAATGCATGACCAACATCAAATAATGAAAACGCTCCGCAGGCCACAGGAAATTGTGGCCAGATGGCCTTCTTTTTATCCTTTAATTCTTTTGTCAAACCTCTCTCTCCGCAGGTTTGATACGCAATTTCCCGAGCCATAAGTTTGTCCGGAACATATAAAGGTAAAACGTGAGGAGAAGAAAAACTTCCAAAAACCCTAACATAAGTAAAAAATTCTTCACCAAACCATCTTGCGACAGGGAGAATGTCTACTTCTGCTTCAGGGGAAAACCTTGGAGCATCCTTATTATACAATGTTCTGTACAGGGGCAACATGACGCCATGGAAAATCTTGTAAAAATGAGGAATGAACTTTGAATCCCACAATTCTTTATGATAAACATGAATGGGTAGGGGATCTTGAATTGTCCATTCCCAACCCATTAAAGGAAACTTAGAAACATAGCAGATTGAATCCATCACATAGGCAGATAAGTAAAAAGGAGGATAAATCCTCTGAGAGACAGTTCTCTTAGATCGATAATTCAAAATAGCCGTGGCCAAGTTATCAGACAATATCTTAGCCCAATCCATAATAGTAGCATTAACAACATCATTCAACAATGGTAGCCATTCAGGCAAAAACTTATTAATGTCAGGCTTTCCAAAAAGCCTACAGAGCATCACAGCAGCAAAACAATACGGAGAAGTGAGAGAACCAGTACTGTACATACCGTGTTTATTTTTCTTTAGTGGTTCGTCTCTTCTGGACCATTCCTGGGTGCATTCTGCTAGGTTTGCATTTTCCTTGGCAAACTTTTCAATAAACTGTTTGTTGCACGTCGCCTGTGGCTCCGGCAAATGATACATAAGCCTTAAATCTTCTGGAGTAAATGAGCTAATGAGATCTTGCCCCTGAGTCTTGAACTGTCTGTCCATAATATCAGTGCTATCCAGCACCCATTTCACCATGTCTGTATATGGAAGAATTTTAGGTCTTGCTGCTATCCGGTGCAATAACGGACAAGCTAACTCTGTAAGAGATGCTTCGGAAGAACCAACTGATCCTGCAGTAGCTGAAACCTCCATTACTCTGGGGTTTTCTTCTTCAAGCAGATTATGCATACCATCCCAAGTAGTGATACCAGCGTCTTTGTTGCAGGCGGTGTTTGTGTACAAGGACGCCATCTCTTTACTTTCAGAACTCAGAGCTTTGTCCTTCTTTCCCATAATACTCTGAATATCGCTTTATATAGTCCTCTATTCTTCGCGCCTGCGGTTTACGAATTAAGTGAGAGTAATGATATGAAAAAGGTGACGGCAATTTTTAAATGCTGAAGAGCTATGAAATATACCACATTACGTGAAATCACTTCTTTAATCAGAATGAAACCATTTTTCATTAATGAGTGACAATCAATTTATTGATTTAAAATTTAAAGCACATAACGGGTCTCGATTTATGAAAATATTTCTTCATATAATGAGCCCTAAGGATCTGCGATAATGCGATATGCGATTTGCTTCGCAATATCGCAAAATCGCAATATCGCAGATCGAAATCTTCGCAGATCGCAATCTTGGAAAATCCCAACATCATAATAGCGCAAATATTATATCATCGCGAAATCACAAAATCGCAATATCGCAAGATCGCAATATCACAAAATATAACATATGACAAAATTCATTAATGTATTTTATGCGAAATGTGATTTGCGATATATGTTATCGCGCATCGGCGGTTTAAAGTTTTTCAGCATAAGATATGATCTTCTAAGCATGCGATGCGATGAATGTCCTCATAATGCATAGTTTTGCATCGCAATCTCTCAATTTTAAATGTTCCGCTCATAAAGAGATGTTTATTACCATTTTGCGATGCGATATTCCTTAAAGAGTGTTTTTATTCTATACTTATCATAAAACTTAAGTTCTTTTAGGTTTTTCAAAGAATATCTTCCTAAGTTTATGATACTAAGTTTTATTTGAATAAAAGAAAAACAAGTTATAAAAAGAAAATGTATATTTTTAAATTTTTTTGAATAAGGGTCCCCATTTATTTAGCATTAAATGATAATACAAAATAAAAAAGGGGGGGTTGTTGCTAGCCACAACACGACAAATCATAAATTTTTGTAGAAGTAAGAACTACTTTAGGTTGCAAACTAAAGCAAAACTTACCTCTTCTTCTTCTATCTGCTGCAGATATTCCTTCCCACTCAGCAACAAGGTCTTTGGATCAATCACTCTGCTGGATGGCTCTCCTTCTTCCATGGGTATCAATGTATGATGTACCCCATCCTTGAAGAACTTGTATGTGTTATTCTTCCAATCATGCACCGCTGCTCTATCAAACTGCCAAGGTCTACCCAGCAGTATGTGACACACATCCATGGGCATTACATCACACAGGACCTTATCTTTGTATTTTCCCATTTGCAGCTCTATCTCACACTGTTCTTTTACAACCAGTTGGTGCCCTTTATGAAACCAGGACACCCTGTAGGGATTTGGATGCTCCCTTGTCTTCAACTTCAACTTCTCTATTACCTTAGTGGAAACCAGATTATCTGTGCTGCCATAATCAATGACTAGCTGGCATCATTTCCCTTGGACCTTGCATATGCTCCTAAACAAAGTCTTCCTTTGTGCAGGCTCAGTGACCTCTTTAGCTTACTTCAACAAGACCTTATTAACCACCAAGGACTCTCCCCTCTCTGGAAGAATTATTCTTCAATTTTTGCCTCTTCAGCAGCCTGGGAAACAACAAAATTTCTTGGACCAGCACCCACATTCTCTGGACACTCATAGTGCTTATGTCCCACTTGTTGGCATCTATAGCACCTCAATTCTCTACCCCTGCCTCTGTCTCTGCCTTCTCTTCCCTTTCCTCTATAAGAACCCCTTCTTCCCCTTGCATCATCCTCTGTAGATGCATTCTGAGGTGAGCTGCTGTTAGCTCCATCCCTGGGTGTAGTAGGCTTTCCTCTACCACCCTGACTTCCCTTTCCCCGGAAAGTACCTCTCTTCTTGGCAGACTGTTTCCTCAGGAGTTTCTCCTCTGCTTTCAAGGCCATCTGGTAGGCCTCTTCCACTGTCTTAGGAGATAGGAGACCAATCTCATCTTGGATCTCCAGCTTGAAACCATTCACATATCTGGCAGTCTTCTCTGTTGTGTCCTGGAATTGCCTAGCCCTTATGCTTACTCTGTAGAATTCCTCTGTGTATTCTTTTACTGTCAGCAACCTCTGTCTCAGGTTCTGCATTTGCTTATACAATGTCAGCTGATAATCACTAGGCAATAATTTACCTTTTAATTTAGCCATCATTTTGGTCCAGCTATTGATAGATTGCTTGCCAACTCTCCTCCTTTCTGCCTGCACTCCATCCCACCAAAGTGCAGCATGTCCCTTCAACTTTGTCACTGCAAACTTGACCCTTTTATCTTCTCTTATTTCTTCATAGTCGAAGCACTTGTTCCTTTCATTTATCCAGTCTACTAGTTCTTCTGGATTCAGTCCCCCTGCATAACTCGAGACTTCAATTCTAGGCTTAACTGCAGACCCCAGAACAGTTCTGAGGAGCCTCAAGTCAGGAGGAATTTTAACATTTTCTTCCGCTTCTTCTGTTTCAGGTTCATTGATGTCTTCAGGATCTCTGGGTTGTCTTTGCTCCATGGCATCCATTCTGGCCTCGACCCTCTGCAACATCCCCAACACCTCTGCTTTGGCAACTGGTCTTCTTCTGCCAGCACCTCTACCCACTCGGATTTCCATGTCAGCTCTCTGCAAAAACAACTCGAAAACAACAGCTCTGATACCACAAATGACAGCAACTAACTGAATTAGGGCCCCTAAGGAGAGTTGGTTTGCTACAATCGCTCTGTCAGCATTTCCCTTGGTTTACCCCCACGTGGTTTTTTATTTTCTTGGCAATTTTATTTATCAATTTTGGGGAAAATTGATAAATAAATACATTCAACAGCTTTTGAATGTTAAATTGTATCTCCCGACTTATATTTATATCTACAAATTTATAATCAAGGTTTAATCCTTCGGAACTTTGTATCAATATCCGACGCTCTTAAATAAACTACCTTAATATATTCTAGGCCCACATATATATCGCGGAGTTCAATGAAATACATACGTTGTACCTCTTATTAAACTTCGGGCAAGTCCAGCGTGCGATCGCCGTTAGATAGCAAGTCTCCAGATCGACGGCATATACACATATCGCTCAACGTTCGGATACGAACTTTAACGCGTGATGGCGCGCAACAACGGTGGTTTTCTGTGGGTCTACCTCGCCACGTGTCGACAGACCTATGGAATCGCTCCCCAACCGGAAAATACCGCTTACTCCCCAAAAGCAGTGCGATATGGGCAATTCGCCTTTGTAAATCCACTCGTGGTTTTTGAACAGTGACTAACCAAGGTTCATCCGGGGTTGCGCGACCCTTTTGGTTCCTTAACTCAGGTCGGGGTTCCGATAGTAAAACGAAATTGTCTCGTTATGAAGCGGGAATTCTTCTATCATTTAAACAGAATTCAATGACCACAATAATACGCAGACTTCTTCTAGGAGTGGAGGTTTATTCAACAGAGCCTGTTCGAACAATTTCGAGGGAAACAGTAGACAGAGATATGCATAATCTATACAACAGTTCAACCAGTAATTATATGTGCACAGAGTTCAATCACCTCACAATTAAACAATCTCTTCACAATCAAGGATTCGAAACAACTCTATGGCCAATGCGTACAAAAATTATTTAACTGGAAGAAATGGTGAACACACAGATTTTATTGCAGAAATCTCTCTTCTCCTTCCCCTCCTCAATGCATCTAAGGAATACAATTTATATACATCAATATATGACTCTTCGGTTCCTCCGAGAGGACCGTTCTAGAAATCAAAGGTCTAATTACAACTTATTCAAATAACTGAATTGACAGATGTATCGAATCCAACTATTCGACTTCTACCAATCCTAACTAATCTAAATAAAAACAATCAACTGAGGTATTGACACCTAGCTGTTACAATTCAAGGATTTCGAACCCTCCTAGCCACAACATGTGGACAAACCTCCTACATTGTCAAGAAGGTTTTAATGCCCCCGTATCGTGATTGCAGAAAGTCATCTATTTTCTCATAACTATCAAACACTTGCCAATGGTTCAAGTTGTCCGGCACAGTAGGCCTATTTTTTACTTTGATGAGGCATTGTTTATTTTCATAGGGTAAAGAGCAATTGTTGGCAGCAAAATAAAGCTCATTGGCAAGGCAGTTTTGGGCTCTAGGGTTGAAAGTGAGCTCATACTTGTCAAAGGTTTTGAGAAGATCTAGGGCAGCATTCCTATACTCTCTCAGTCTAGATTTCTTGGCTGAATATTCTCCCTTTATTTGTTTGATGATTAGTTCTGAATCTCCCCGAACCAAGATTTTATTAGCTTTAAGGTTTTTAAGTAAGCGTAAACCAATAAGGAGAGCTTCATATTATGCAATGTTATTGGTGCATTGGAAATCTAGCCTATAGGAATGGCCTTCATTTGTGTTGTGGATCCAAACCCCAGCTCCTGAGCCAACCTTACCATAAGAGCCATCAAAGCTCATATGCCAAAGGGTGTCAATTTCAAATTTGTCACTGTTTTGTACTTCGGGGCTGCTAGAGTTTTGGGTGTCATTTTCTTGATTAGAGGGCTGGTTTGGTTGTTCCGAGGGGCTTAGTTCTCCTTCATTGTCATTCACTTGTTCATTGATATAATTTTCATTATACAAGATGAATGAGTCAAGGTCTGAGTGAATGGAATAAACCAGTGTGTTATTTGGCCTATCCATGCTACTCACCATATATTTCATGTGGGATTCCTGGTACAACCTCCTTGTTTGATTGAAGACTGGGATGGTGGCATAAGTCATGTCCATTTGAAGGCTACTCTGGAGTTTGGCCCCCCATGATCTAGATAAAATCATACCATATTTTAGGGGGATGTCAGCAACAACTATGTCCATGACTAGACTTTTAGTGGGGATTTGTGCCAGATTGACACACAGATCCTTGATTAGGCCTGGGAACTTAACCCTACTTGAATCAAAAGAGTACAATTCTTTGTAAGGCTTTGTGATTTATAGGCCTAATCTCTACATCACAACCTTTGGCATGAGATTGTGTGAGGCACCGGAGTTTAGCATAGCATTATGCAGAATTTTGTCATGTATGTTCAGACTGACATAGAAAGGAGGGACATCTCCTTCTTGATATTTTCCCTCCACTTTAGGGCTAAACAACAGCTCCATTTTATCATCAATTAAGTTTAAAGTGTCAGTATCATTACCTATGTTTAACACTTTGAAAATATGGGATCTATATACCTCTTGTGTTACCAATTCAGTGACAGCCATGATTATCTTGATTTTGGCAATCTCTCCTTCAAAGCTGAAAGGTAGAGGTGTCTTTATTGCATTTACATCAGTTTTATCAGCCATAAAATTTTCTACATTTTTGATTTGCTGATTCTGATTTGATGGTTTGGACAACAATGTTTTTTTCAGGGCCACTAGTTGAATTACTAGGGCAGATTGAATCATTACTAGGTTGACTATTTTTTAGTTTGTTTAGATTAGCTTTCTTAGCCATATCATTTGTGTTTTCCGCTGTCTTTTTAGGAATATGTTCGGGGGTTTTCCTAATAGCAGTGTTTGATTGATTTTTTTTAGGAACATCTTGATTCTTTTATTGCCTATGGAATTCCATTATGGCATTCTCAAATCCTAGTTTATAGTCTTCAAAATCTTCATATGATTTTTCATTTGGTTTGAAGAGAACATCCTTTGTTCTTCTTCGGTAAGAAAAGTGTTGAGAATGCAACAAGATGATGAGCTTAGTGGAAAGAAGTCGCCTTCACTAAGTGGGCCCTGAGGCTATTTTTGGCGCAAAGTCTATTTTTAGACTATGTATATTTTTAGAGATATGGATCATGTTCTATGAGTTGCAGGATGCTATTTGTGGATGGTTGGTCAAGTCGGAAAAAATAGATGGACTTATATTTTTAGACATGCGGCGGGAATCTATTTTTAGATTTCGATTAAAATAGATATGTCTGAATATTAATGGCTCTTAACAATATTTGGACTCTAAGTCTCTTATCCTCTTGGAGCACTTCGATTGGAGTACGAGATGTGCTGTCTGGTGACGAAGAGTAAGCTATTCTGAGGGTCAGAGAGGAACTGTGCATGGGAACTTGGGCGGTTAGAACTTCCGGTGGCTTCGAGTTTGGTGGAGTTGATTGAGGAAGTTAGTGGAGTTGTATTCAGTTTAACTCAGTTAAACATAGTTGAGCTAGTTGTATCTAGTCTAACTGATTGATACACTAGTGAGAGTGGTGTGAATTAGTTATTAATTAATTCACTAATTATTAACTCATAAATCAACTAAAGAATACATCAGTTAACTTCAGTGCATGGACAGTTTCAGTGGAGACCAGTGAAGAGGTAGGTGAAAGAGCAGTGTGACTATCAGTTGTGACTATACTGGTGCATGAGTTTGCACCACACATTGATGGAGATGCCAATGAGGATTGCGTAGTGCATACCAGAGGGATTCGAACTCAGGTTGGGCCATTATTCATCTTGGATTACGCAATAGAGGCTGGCTATCAAGTGGCAAAAGATTGGAGCATGTGTTTTGCTAGATCTAGCTTGATAGTGTGTAGCAATTGGAGGTGGTGCTGAGAGCTTGTGAGGAGCTTTGTACTATGATTGTTACATGATCTCCATGACATATAATATACAGATAGTTGGGGTTTTCAGCTTTAATCTTTCCCATTAAATATTGTGTTCATATGTGTGATTGTTTGTGGTTTTAATGTATGCATGCAATTGATTTTATTTCCACATGTGATGATCAATGGTAGAAGAGATTCTGTATTATGCATGAAGCTAAAATAGTGTGTGATCAGGATAATCTTGGTGAATAATATATCAGTTATTCAAATTTCTGCATGGTATCAGAGCGATATTGATCATTGGAGCAATTGCAAAACATTGAAGCGGTTGAGTTTTGTGCTGGTGGAATTCGAATTTGCAGTAGTGTTTTCTTGGTGTCGAAGTTGAGATTTCTTTCAATGGATTGCGATTGGAGTATGCCCTTGAGGGCAGCTCGAATTATATTGCATGGAAGGACAGGATGGAGGCGGTGCTAGATGACAATGGGTTGAAGGAGTTCATAGATGCTGAAGTCCCAAAGCCTACTTCTACTGATGCTGCCGTACTTGACGCATGGCAAAAGAAGACAGCAAAGTGTCGAAGGATTCTATTGGAGGGTGTGAAGGATCACATAGTGTCCAACCTTCATGGTAAGGCTTCTCCATTCTTGATGTGGAAAGCCTTGACATATTTATTCCAAAGCAAGAGCAACCAGAGGAAGTTGGCGCTCAAGGATAAACTCAGAAACATAAAGATGGAGAAAGGCGACAGTATGCCCAAGTACCTCACGAAGTTCATCCAATGCAGGGATGAGCTGGTAAGTGTGGGGGTGACTGTAGATGATGAGGAATTGGTGAGCTTGGCTCTCCTTGGGCTTCCGAAGAGTTGGCATTCCTATCAGGACTCTGTCAATGGTCGGGAGAAATTGCCAGGATGGGAGCGACTTTGGTCAGATCTTGTGCAAGAGGAGATAAGGCAGAGTACCAGGGACGGATCTTCATCAAGGAACTCTGATGAAGAGAATTGAACGTTGGCTACCAAAGAAAAAAAGGGGAAGAGCAAGAAAGCTTCTCATTCCGGTGTGAAAGGCAAGAAGCAGGACATGTCTAAGGTGAAGTGCTTTCATTGTCACCAACACAGACATTATGCCACAAATTGTCCGCAGAAGAAGAAAAATAAGCAGGCTGCTGGATCTGCATCTGGAGAGGCCTTAGCCTCATAGTTTGAGCTGGATTTTTCGTTGATCGCATGCTTGGTTTCAAGTGTGATGGGATCAGTGTGGTTTCTGGACAGTGGTGCGTCTTTTCGCATGACAGGAGATCGAGATTTGTTTACTGATCTGGATGAGAAAGATCTTGGAGTGCACATCGAGATGGGCGATGATGGTAGATATAGTGCGACTGATATCGGTACCACTTCCTTTAAGAGGGAGTCTGGTAAACCCTTCGTATTGAAGGATGTGATGCATGTTCTAGGATTGAAGAAGAATCTTATCTCTGTGGCGAAGTTAGAAGACAAGGGATATGATGTTGTCTTTAGTAAGGGAAAGACTTTCCTACGCAGTAAGGCAACAGGTGAGACCTGGAGGATAGGGGTTTGAGTTAAGAACCTTTATCAATTACAGGTAGATGGCTGCGCAGTAATGGCAGGCAAGGCAGAAGGAGTGGTGAGTCGGGATGATGGCGAGTTGTGGCACCGGAGATTGGGCCACCTTCACCATGGAGCTTTGAAGATATCAAGAATATATTTCACTGGTCAAATATAACTCTTCCACAAATCGATCAAAGGCAAGGGGTGTACCTTGGGTAAATTGCAGCCTGAACGAGAAGGATAGTCACGCCACGACAATCCTTGAGAGAATCCACACAGATGTGTGTGGACCTTTCTCAGTAGCTTCGACAGCAAAGCACAAGTACTATGTGATCTTTGTTGATGATTTTTCTCAGAAGTGTTGGATCTTCTTCATGCAGAAGAAGAGCGAGACATACTCAAAGTTCTGTGAGTTCAAGGCGCTGGTTGAGAAGGAATCGGGGAAGCAAGTGAAGGCTCTTAGGAGCGACAATGGTGGTGAATTCATCTCTGGCGAATTCAAGGACTTTTTCAGCACAGAAGGAATTCGAAGAGAGCTCATAGCACCTCATAACCCACAGCAGAACGGGGTTGCTGAGCGGAAGAACAGAACGATCGTGGGTGCTGCACGGGCGATGTTGCATGATCAGGGCCTACCCATTCACTTGTGGGCGGAGGCATGCAATACTGCAGTATATGTGCATAACCGTTGTCCTCACAGGATACTTGGCATGAGTACACCCGAGGAGGCGTTTTCTGGTAAGAAGCCTGATATTTCCCATTTGAGGATTTTTGGTTCACCTGTTTACATTCATGTGACGAAGGATGCCAGGAAGAAGCTGGAGCCGACCGAAGAGGTTGGGATATTTGTGGGGTACACTGATACACCCCACAACTATCGTGTATATTTTCCAGACAGTCGCAAGACTGTTGTGCGACGGGATATCAAATTTCAAGAGGAGAAAGCCATGAAGTGTTCGCTTGAGAGGGAGCCACACTTGCATGCAGATGAGGAGCTATTAGTTCCTAAGGATGAGTCTCAGGATGTGGATCAGCCACAAGATGAGGTTCGTGGAGTGGAAGAGACCACTCATGCAGCGCCAACCATCAGAGGGTGAAAGTGCACTACAAAAGTTGAGCGACTGAATCTCGATGCAGAGAAGATTGTAGGAGCACCTACATCACAACACAGATAGAGACAGTCACCTAACCGTTATACTAGATACATGGCTCTAATGAGCAAGTGTATCATGACAGAACCATCCTCTTTCGAGGAAGTTGTGGAGGACCTTGCATGGGTAGATGCCATGGTGGAAGAGTATGATTCGATTGTCGTAATGGGCATGGAGATTGGTCCTAAGGCCGGGAGGAAATCATGGTGGAAGGTTCAGATGGATCTACAAAGTGAAGCAAAAATGACGGGGAGGGTGGAGAAGTACAAGGCAAGATTTGCTGCTCCGAGGCTTTTCGCGTATTGAGGGGATCGATTATGAGGAGACCTTTTCACCTGTCACAAGGTATTCTTCCATACGGACGATTCTTGCTCTCTCAGCGCAGATGGGGTGGCACATTCATCAGATGGATGTGAAGACTGCGTTCCTCAACAGAGTCATTGAGGAGGAGGTGTACATAGAGCAGCCCGAAGGTTTCGAGATCTTCAGCAGCGAGTCACGTGTGTGCAGGCTCAAGAGAGCGCCGTATGGGTTGAAACAAGCACCTCGTGCTTGGTACACACGGACAGACATTTATTTCACAGGACTTGGATTCTCCAAGAGTGAGGCGGATCCGAACCTATACCAGATTGTGGTGGAGGGTAAGTTGATGATCATTGTACTTTATGTAGATGATTTGATTTTGACAGGTGATGAGCTGTTGATACTCTCATGCAAGGAGGATCTTGCAAAGGAGTTTGAGATGAAGGACTTGGGCCTCCTTCATTATTTCCTGGGATTGGAAATTTGGCAGCGCAGTGGTGGACTGTTTTTTTCTCAGGGTAAGTATGCTCGGGAGATACTGGAGAAGTTCAACATGCATGGCTACAAGCCTGTTGATACTCCTCTTCCTGGTGGTTGGAGGAAGGAGGATGCTACTTCAGTGAAGGTAGTGGATGCCACTGTTTATCGACAGTTGGTGGGGTCGCTTATGTATCTGGTCAATACACGACCCGACATATGCTATGCTGTTAACCAACTTTCACAAGCTATGGTTAAGCCTACCAAGCTCTTTTGGAAGGCAGGCAAGCATGTATTGAGATATCTCAGAGGCACATTGGGATATGGATTATGGTACAGACAGTCGGATGAGGTGAGGCTATGTGGCTTCACGGATGCAGATTGGGCAGGGAGCCCAACGGACAGAAAGAGCACATCTGGAGGGATTTTCAGTATCGGGTCGACAACAGTTTCTTGGTACAGCAGGAAGCAGAGATCCGTGGCACTCAGTTCAGTAGAGGCCGAGTATATGGCAGTGAGTTTGGCTGCATGCGAGGCTATATGGATGAGGAAGATCCTGGTCGGGTTGTTCGGTTCACACTTAGAGCCTACTGTGATTTATTGTGATAATTAGAGTTGCATCAAACTCTCGGTTAATCCAGTATTTCATGATAGATCTAAACACATTGACATCCGGTATCATCATATCAGAGATTGTGTGCAATGGAAGATCATGTTACTTTCATACATTCCCACGGAGGATCAGGATGCTGATATCTTGACGAAGGCGCTCACCAGGAGCAAATTCGAATACCACAGGGGCAGGATCGGGGTGGCAGATAATCCCTATCTTGTTGAGAGGGAGTGTTGAGATTGCAACAAGATGATGAGTTTAGTGGAAAGAAGTCGCCTTCACTAAGTGGGCCCGCAGGCTATTTTTGGCGCAAAGTCTATTTTTAGACATGTCGATCATATTCTATGAGTTGCAGGATGCTATTTGTGGATGGTTGGTCAAGTTGGAAAAATATATGGACTTCTATTTTTAGACATATTGGGCGGAATCTATTTTTAGATTTCCAGTATAAAAATAGATATGTCGAATATTATTAGCTCTTAATAATATTTGGACTCTAAACATTATCTTATTCTCTTGGAGCACTTCAGTTAAGTGCATAGATGTGGCACATGCAGTTTGTTGTCGCTCCTAGAGATGTTTTAGATGAAGTGTACTAAAGGTTTGTAAAATCTTAGTACATATGGGGTATGGGAGTGTGTAATGTAATGTGTGAAGTTGCGCCCCAAATGACTGCTATCTTCTCAAAGGGAAATATTGATTGAAATGGGACCAGAATCTACAGAAACTGTCACAGGGAAAATAATATTGCAGAGGCAAAATTTAAAGCTCCAATATAAAAGCATCAGACAGTTAAGAGACAATTTACTGTAAAGAGGGCCGATTCAACTAATATGCCACATAAATCAAATATCAGAAGATGTATGCAGGGAAAGAAATGTAAGAAGATATTATTTAACTTCGGTCTGATACCCAGATACACAACAGAACCATATATGGGCTTATCAATCTAAGAATCCATACATGACAATGGCGTTTTAAAAGCACCCTCCCAAAGCAACTAATATAGCAGAAAGATGGATGAAATGAACATGAAACAGTATATCATGCCTGAGCCATATTTAAAGCGCTTGACTGATCCAAGTATGGGTATCAGCTAGGATAAATCCTTACCTAAAATCAGTGAGCCACTCGCATTCTAGTACATGATACAAGAAGATGGATGAAATGAAATGTTGTATTAAACACATAAGAGAAGGTTACATACTGTGAAATATCAAAGACCAGAATCTTCTAAGACAGACATAACTCCTCCTCACTGAGACCCTACGGGCTCTGAGCCTTCATACAAGAGCTTTTACAAGATGTATACAAAAATGCCTTTCACTGCACAATTCTCTGATAAAAATATGGAACCCTTACAATGTCTCTTTTTTCGGCTTTTATAGAAGAAGGGGAAGAACAACTCATAAAAGAAGTAGGTGAAAACATTTAATTGTTTCATTAAAAAAAAATGGTGAAAACATTCGCGCCCATACTATTTGATGGCTATGAAATGCTGAATGTACTTGACAATCCGCTTGCAGAAATAAATGCACTAAGTAGAAAATCTCCGCAGGAACCCAGTATGGAGATACATCCACCTGAACATTCTCTCCTTTTCTGAAGAAAATCTAGCTGAAATAAAACCTTGAAAGCATTGCTTTTTGTGCTTTGTACTCCTTGTCTTCCAACTTTGAATTGGAATTTAAATTCTTCAATGCCAGACATTGCATTCCTTGATTTTTCATTGATATTTCTTCGCTGCTCCATTAATTTCTCCATCTGCTCGATCTGTGTTTTGAATGGCTCCGGAGGGTTTGATAGATTTACATCCTGCTTCATTAATGAAAGCCATGTCACAACAACTACCCAGGGATTTTCTTCATAAATTCTACCTTCGCAAGCTAATCCTTCGGTGTGTCTTCGATTTCTGTAATGGAGGCGATAATTAACTGGCAATTTTCCATCGCTGCAAACCTGCAAAACCCACAAATTCGTCAGGAGAACAAATGCACGGGGATGGCAGTGCAATGGAGATGACTTGGGTGACAGGGCGATGTGATGAAATGGTGAAAGAATGAAGAGTGGCGGTGAAAACATGAAATATATGAATGATGGTGGAGGAATATGATAGACGCGTGTGATGATGACGTGGAGATGGACCAGGTCAACAGCTGGGTAAACAAACTATCAGAGCCGTACGATCTTTAAAGGAAATCAACGGTTTAAACTGCGTTGGGCAGTGATGTGATGGTGGGCCACGGGCGTCATTAGCCTGGGCTAATGTTTATGAAACTTCGATGAATTATCGCCGTAGGATGGAGGCTCACAGATCTAACGGTTCATGCGGATATCGCTGCACGTCTTCAACTGAAAGATAACGCGCAATAAAGGGTGGTATTGAAGTCGCACACTGGGACGCGTGGCGTGTGTTGAATGGAATCGCTACGTTTTAAGGAATATCGGCTACCCTGGATGAGCAGTGCGATGAAAACAGGCCGATTTTGGAGTGAGGTGCGGTGGGGCCACCATAGCAGAAGAGATTCTGGGCCGTTGGTTTATGTTCGAATGACACAGAGCGCGTCCGATAGACATATATGTTAAGTGCTTTTTGGACTAACGCTCGGTTCTGAGCCCTGGTCACGTGGACAATAAGATTTCGGGGGCTAGGACTGAAAGAGGCCGGACCTATTATGACTTCGAATACGTATTTGTGGCCTTTCTTATGCATTTTAGGGGGCGGGAAAGGTAACAAGAAGCGAAAGAATGAATTCCTCGTGCCCTGATAAGAAATTTGAAAGGTTCAAGCGGGATACTGGCCAAAAATCTTAATGGGGGCTAACATGGTCAACATCGGCTCCATCTGGGGACGGCACGTTCATTCCTGGACGTGTCGAGGACTGTGCAGACCTCCTGGTTATGGTCTTTGTAAGATATGCTCTTCAGCCCCTCTTAATTTTCACTTTATGATTTATCCCATCGCCCACATTATTGAAACAAGACATAAAATAGAAACTAATATACAATATGATACATCAGGCGTTTTCAGGCTGGGTCAGAATTGAAAGTAGAGCTTGAGAAATTGACCATTTACAGGGGCATCAAGCAAGTCACCCTGTATGTTTTCCAACATAAAATTATTATTGCCTCCCTGTTCCACGATTTTAAATGGGCCTAACCACAGTGGATCGAATTTGCCATGTTTTTCTTTTTCAGCCCTCCGGACATCCCACCTGAGCACCAGATCACCAATCTGCAACTTTCTGTCTTTAGCATGCTGATCAAAAATGTGTTTCATTTTCTCTTGATATTTAGCTAACCTCTAGTTCACTTGGTCCCGTGTTTCCTCTAACTCCACCAATTGATTAATTCTCCTGATCATATCATCAGGTTCCTCCTGACTGTCTTGCATGAAGCGTGCCACTGGTAAAGCCAGCTGCACAGGAAACACTGCTGCTCGTCCATATACCAATTCATATGGAGATTTCCCGGTTGCTCTCTTGCTAGTGATTCTATTAGCCCATAGAGAAAATTTCAATTGGGAATCCCAATTTTTCTGATTCTCATTTATAGTTTTCTTCAAGGCCCTCACTAAAGTTTTATTAGAAGATTCTGCCAAACCATTTCCCTGTGGATAATAAGCTGTGGAGTGATTAAGTGAAATATTATACTGTTGATAGAAATTCACAAATTTTGTAGACCTGAAGGCCTGTGCATTATCAGTTACTATCTTAGCTGGACAACCAAACCTGGATATAATGTTTTCTTCTATGAACTTTATGATGACAATGTCAGTAGCATTCCTTGCAGGTACGGCTTCCACCCATTTTGTAAAGTAATCTATGGCTGTCAATATCCATTTATGTTGTCCACTTGATGGGGGATGTATTTCTCCGATAAAATATATTCCCCATTGTTGAAATGGCTCATTCACATGAACTGGAATCAGGGGCAGGGCTGCCAACTTCTGCTTCTCAACAAATTTCTGACACTTATCACATGCTCTGTCCCAAGTAAAAACATCTCCAAATAATTTTGGCCAGTAGAAACCGGCCTTCAGGATTTTATGAGCTATGGCCCTCCAGCTGTAATGTCCTCCACAAATTCCTTCGTGAAATTATACCATTATACTCTCTACTTCACCCTCTGTAAGGCACAAGAGTAGAATGCTTGAAGGGTCCCTCCAATATAGCTGCCCATTAGCAACTATGTACTTTTGTGATTTTAATCTCAATGATATGTATTTAGCTTTATCACAGCTGGGTGGGCAGCTGAGTGTTAAAATATATTCTACTATTTCTTTGTACCATGGACTTGTGAGATACTTTATGTGTGGTCTTTGAGTGGCTATCTCTAGTCCTTGCTGTTCTTTTTCCTCCTCAGGTTCTCCATTTGCTATTATTGACAGATTTATGCCCAAAGCCTGATAGTTTGATTCATATAACATTTTAGCAAGCCCCTGTCCTTTGATCAGCTTGGTAGGGTGGATATCTAGATCATACTCCTGTATTTTAGCAATCCACTTGCCCCTTTTTCCTTCACTATCACCATGAATAAGGATATCTTTTACAGCGGCTGTAGGCACAAATGCAGTGATGTGGGATTGCAAAACATACATGCGGAAAGCTTTAAGGGATCTCGCCAGAGCATATGCCTGATTCTCCAATATGTTATACTTCAATTCTGCATCATGCAACACCTGACTGAAAAAGGCTATGGGCTGCTCATATCCATCTTCATTTTTCTGCAACAAAACTCCAGATACTGTATGAGGTGAAGCAAATGAAAATATCATAAAAGGTTTTGTATAATCTGGTCCAGCTAGTACAGGAGCTTCAGCAAAAGCATGTTTTATCCTGGTAAAAGCTTCTTGTGACTCCTGTGACCATTTAACTTCATTCCCTTTTTTCAACATATCTGTTATGTGCCTAACTATTTCAGCATAGTTAGGAATAAACCTTCTCAGAAAATTTATGCAGCCTAAAAACACCTGCAACTCTTTCTTGTTTCTGGGGAGAACAATACTATTTATAACCTCTACCCTCTTAGGATCTATCTTTACTCCATATTTAGTCACAATGTGTCCCAAAAGTTTTCCTTCTTCTAATGCAAATAAAGACTTTTGTGGATTGAGGGAAAGACCATACCTTCTGCATTTTTCAAAAGTTCTGCGCAGATGCTCAATATGCTCAGTATCATCTTTTGAAAACACTGTGATATCATCAAGGTAAACTACCAAAAATTTATCCTGCTCCCCAACGAAAGCAATGTCCATGGCCCTTTGGAAAGTGGCCCCTGCATTAATCAACCCAAAAGGCATCCTGGCATACATGAATGTTCCCCATGGTGTAGTGAAAGCAGTCTTCTTTTGATCTTCTGGAAGTACAACCACCTGATTATAACCAGAAAATCCATCCATCATTAACATCCTAGAAGCTCCCACCACTTTCTGCAGAATGTGATCCATCTTGGGGAGTAGATAATTATCTTTTAAAGATGCTCTATTTAAATTCCTGAAATCCACACACAGCCTTATTTCTCCATTCTTCTTTCGGACATGGACAAGGTTCGCCACCCATTCAGAGTACCTTAAGGGCACAATTATTTTGGCCTTCAGCAGCTTCTTAATTTCTTTTTCAATAGAGGGAAGCAGCAGAGGGTTTATCTGTCTAAGCTTCTGCTTATGAGGCTTTGCATCTTCCCTCAGAGGAATTTTATGCTGCATTATACTAATATCAAAATTTTTAATGTCCTGATAGGACCATGCGAACACATCCCTATATGACTGAAATAGTTTCAGATATTTTTCCTTATACTCCTCTGGGACCTTCTTGGATAACTTTACAATTTTGGGATCAACATTAGTACCCAGATTCAGATCTTCTACCTGATTTTCTTCTATCACTTTACTAGGCTGCAATGGGACATCATTCTTATCAAATAATCTTTCTAGAGGCACCAACCCTTTAGGGATGACATTTCCTTTCAGCTGCAGCACTTTGCTTCCTGCCATTTTCTCCTCCCATTTATTTTCTGAAACATTCTCAGCCTCATCTTCTTCACAATCATCAATCTCCATATTAGAGAATTATCCCACTGTTTCCAAGAATTTCTTCATCTGTTCATCATCTTCAAATACCTGCCAGTGCTTAATATTATCTGGGATTGATGGTCTATAACGTACCTCAACTTCATACCTCAAGAGAGGGCTCTCGGGAGGACAGAATGTACTAGCAGCCACAACAAGTGAATCTGCCATCCTATTATGCTCCCGGGGCATAAATTGGATATTAAATGCTGAGAAGAAATTCTCCACCATGTCCCAAACTTCATTCCTGTAAGCCCTCAACCGAGGATGTTTGGTTTGACATTGATTCCTGACTTTCCTGACCAACAGCTTAGAGTCTCCCAGGACCTTTAAACATTGTATGCCCATGCTCCTGGCTGTTTATAATCCCAACAATAGTGCTTCATATTCAGCTACATTATTTGTAGCTTCGTATTCCAATTTAAAAGACAGTGGGATCCATTTTCCTGTAGGAGAGATTAATAATACTCCAGCCCCATTACCTTCTCTTGAATTTGCCCCGTCAAAATGTAATGTCCAGATTCCTGCTTGATGGATCTCTGAAGGCTGTTCAATTTTGACTTGACAGAATGATGGCTCATGAGCATAGTCTTGATCTTCTTCCAGCATTAAGCATGAAAAATTTCTTCTTGACTATATATTGGTGAGTTCTCAGAGCTATCAGCCTTAGTAACCATCTTGAAAAATCTAGTCTCTCTGTATAACCTCCTCTCCTGGCCACCAAAAACTGGGATAATGGCATATGTTAGGTCTAATTTGAGTGATCCACCAATTTTTGTTCCCCAGGACCTTGACAACAACATGCCAAAGCGAGTTGGGATGTCAGCCACCACAATGTCCATTACTACACTTTTTGCTGGAATTTGGGCCAGATTGACCACTAAATATTTGATCATCCCTAAGCATTTAACTCTTTTGGAATAAAATGAATAGAGGTCTTTATATGGGCGAGTGATTTGTAAACCTAGTTGTTCCATGACAGACAGAGGCATAATATTATGGGAATCCCCAGAATCTAACATACAATTGTGTAACAACAGGTCATGAATCACTAGAGACACATAGAAAGGAGGAGTAGATGGGTCTATCTCCTCGACATGTGGGCCAAATGCTACCATGGGTCTTTCTTCTTGGAGGTTGAGACTATCTGGAATGACTGGTGCTTCAGGAGGGAACAATAAAGAAGTGACTTGAGATTGATATGCAGGTTTTTTCAACAATTCAGTCAGGGGAACTGGGATTTTGACTTTCTCAAGTTCCTTTTGCAGATTGAAAGCAGGAGGGGACTTTTCTATTACAACTTCTTTTGACTCTTTATTTTCAGCTGAGGGTTTAACTTCTTTTTATACAGACTCAACATTAGGAGGAGTGACTGCTTTTGAAGAAGAAGGAATTTGATCATTAGACTGCAAAGGTTTGTTTATAGGATTCTTACCTTTGTCTGCCACTTTCTGCACTGTTGATTCCTTTTGAGCAGGTGCTTCCTTCTGGAGAGGCTCTTCTTCTTGATCTTGAGTTCAAGTCCTCTTCCTGGAAGATCTGAGATCGTATCTTCTATTGAAATGTGCTTGCATGAAATCATTAAAATGTTTGCAATAATGATCAATTTCTGCATCTTCTGTGTCTCTGATCTCTTCCTCTTCTTCGTGCAATGGAAATTCAACTTCATCATTGTTTGAGAAAGCAATATTTGCATCTTGCAGTTCATAGGAAACATCTTCTGTGGAGTCATCTATTGGTCCTTCCAGATATAATGGGTGTGGTACCTGGTCTTGTTGCTCTTTTGCTTCCCTTGGCAATATTTGCAGGGGTGGTTTTCTATACTGAGGATTGTAACCCCTGTTTGGATCATTCTGGAAGTTCTTGGAAGCTGAGTTCTTGGTCTCCAATTCAAGCTTGACCAATTTATTAGAAAGACTCTTAATCTTTTTGTTCATTTCTTCAATTCTATCTGTATCCTTGTCCTGATTAGAGGTAGAGACCTGCTCTTTGCCTCTTCTTCTGGTATCTTGTTCAACCTTTCCTTTTGATTTTCCAGTGGAGGAAGAATTCGCTTCCAACTCAAGAGCATCTGACTGAGCATCATCTAGAGTGGCAGGATTTCTTTCCCTGAGAGAGAAACCAAAATCAGAGTCAAAGGCTGCCATGAAAACAACCTTGGCAACATTCTGATGAGGCTTCATATCGGCAGGAAGGTTTAGATATAACTTATTAAATCTTTTGATAAATTCTAACACCCCTTCATTATGTTTCTTCTTGAGTGTATTGAACTCAGTAAGACACTGTCCATGATCTTTCTTTTCTCCCCATTTCCTGAGAAATTTATTTTCCATATCGTCCCAAGTGGTTATGGAATGGTTTCCTAATGTTTTGAACCATTTTCTGGCTTCACCGTCCAGAGATTGCACAAATAGTCTTAAGACTACATCCAAATGTTCTACATTAAATTTCTCTGCAAAAGAGAAAAAAGTCTCAAGATGTTTTTGAGCATCAATTTCATTTTCCCCAGTGAATCCGGGCAAGATCTTCAAATAATACTGTGGCATATCATTCAGCACTTTAGGTAACGCTAGGGGAGCATATTTATTCAACAAAAAGGCTGGAACATTAGCCATTGGAGGAGGTGGGGGTTGTGCAACAATCTGGTGTACAAATGGAGGAAGAGGAGGAGGTGGAAGTGGAGTATGAATAACAATGGGAATATATTGTACGACAGCCTGAGGTGTAGATGGGAACAGTTCACGATTAACAACAGCTACTTCGGTGACTTCTTTGACTTTTTCGACCTCAGGAGTAGGGTGAAGATTAGCTTTAATTCTAGCACTTCCCCTAGGTGGGCTATCTGAGTAATATTGTGTGTCTCCCACAATGGAGTCGAGATTTTCTACTAGAAATTCTTGAGAAGAAGAAGATGGATAATCTTCTACGGAAAACTAAGGGATTTCAGCACAGACTGATTTCTTTTCTTTCCAACTTCTTCTATGTATAATCTTCTCAGGGTCAGACACTGAAGGTGTCTTTGACTGTGATGTATCTGACCTCAGGTGTGGCTTACGGGGAGCTAGGACTACGAATATATTTATCAAATAAACAATAGTGGAGTCGCCAAGGTGAGAGATATACAACTCTTCAACTCTCTGTGCTCACCTGGTTAGAGAGTGAATATGATTTTTCGAGGCCTAGGGATAATGATTTTCTTAACTTCAATCCCCGACAACGGCGCCAGAAAGATGTTGTCGCTCCTAGAGACAGCCTAGAGTTGCCATAGACCAGTGCCTAGGACATCTTAGCATAGCAAGGAGTGTGTAATGTAATGTGTGAAGTTTTCAGCTTCAGCTCACTTGCTATCTTCTGTAAAAGGGAACTATTGATTCAAATGGGACCAGAACTTACAGAAACTGCCACAGGGAAAGTATTGCTGCAGAGACAAGATGCAAAGTTCCAATACAAAAGCATCAGACAGTTAAGAGACAATTTACTGTAAAGAGGGACGATTCAAGTAATATGCCACAGAAATTAAATGTCAGAGGGTGTATGCGGTGAAATAAATATAAGAAGATATTAGTTATCTTTGGTCTGATACCCAGATACACAACAGAACCATATATGGGCTTATCAATTTAAGAATCCATACATGACAATGGTGTTTTAAAAGAACCCTCCCAAAGCAACTAATATAGCAGAAAGATGGATGAAATGAACAAGAAACAATATATCATGCCTGAGCCATATTTAAAGCGCTTGACTGATCCAAGTATGGGTATCAACTAGGATAAATCCTTACCTAAAATCAGTGAGCCACTCGCATTCTAGTACATGATACAAGAAGATGGATGAAATGAAATGTTGTATTAAACACATAAGAGAAGGTTACATACCGTGAAATATCAAAGACCTAACCTTTCTAAGATGTATGTAACCTCCTCACCGCACCCTAACGCTGCTTGAGCCTTCATACAAGAGATTTTACAAGATGTATACAAAAATGTCTTTCACTGCACAATTCTCTGATAAAAATCTAGAACCCTTACAATGTCTCTTTTTTCGGCTTTTATAGAAGAAGGGGAAGAAAAACTCATAAAAGAAGTAGGTGAAAACATTTAATTGTTTCATTAAAACAAAATGGTGAAAACATTCGTGCCCATACTATTTGATGGCTATGAAATGCTGAATGTACTTGACAATCCGCTTGCAGAAATAAATGCACTGAGTAGAAAATCTCCGCAGGAACCCAGTATGGAGATACATCCACCTGAACATTCTCTCCTTTTCTGAAGAAAATCCAGCTGAAATAAAACCTTGAAAGCATTTCTTTTTGTGCTTTGTACTCCCTGTCTTCCAACTTTGAATTGGAATTTAAATTCTTCAATGCCGGACATTGCATTCCTTGATTTTTCATTGATATTTCTTCGTTGCTCCATTAATTTCTCCATCTGCTCGATCTGTGTTTTGAATGGCTCCGGAGGGTTTGATAGATTTACATCCTGCTTCATTAATGAAAGCCATGTCATAGCAAATACCCAGGGCTTTTCTTCATAAATTCTGGCTTTGCAAGCTGATCCTTCGGTGCGTCTTCGATTTTTGTAATGGAACCGATAATTAACTAGCAATTCTCCATCACTGCAAACCTGCAAAACCCACAAATTCGTCAGGAGAACAAATGCACGGGGATGGAAGTGCAATGGAGATGACTTGGGTGACAGGGCGATGCGATGAAATGGTGAAAGAATGAAGAGTGGCGGTGAAAACACGAAATATATGAATGATGGTGGAGGAATATGATAGATGCGTGTGATGATGATGTGGAGATGGACCAGGTCAACATCTGGGTAAACAAACTATCAGAGCTATCCAATCTTTAAAGGGAAATCAACGGTTTAAACTGCGTCGGGCGGTGATGTGATGGTGGGCCACGGGCGTCATTAGCCTGGGCTAATGTTTATGCAAATTCGATGAATTATCGCCGTAGGATGGAGGCTCACAGATCTAACGGTTCATGCGGATATCGCTGCATGTCTTCAACCGAAAGATAACGCGCGATAAAGGGTGGTATTGAAGTCGTACACTGGGACGCGTGGCGTGTGCTGAATGGAATCGCTGCGATTTAAGGAATAACGCCTGCCCTGGATGAGCGGTGCGATGAAAACATGCCAGTTTTGGAGTGAGGCGCAGTGGGGCCACCATAGCAGAAGAGATTTTGGGCCGTTGGTTTATTTTTTGATCGAACGGCACAGAGCGCGTCCGATAGACATATATGTTAAGTGCTTTTGGGACTAACGCTCGGTTCTGAGCCCTGGTCACATGGACAATAAGATTTCGGGGGCTAGGAATGAAAGAGGCCGGACCTCTTATGACTTCGAATACGTATTTGTGGCATTTCTTATGCATTTCAGGGGGCGGGAAAGGTAACAGTAAGCGAAAGAATGAATTCCTCGTGCCCTGATAGGAAATTTGAAAGGTTCAAGCGGGATACTGGCAAAAAATCTTAATGGGGGCTCACATGGTCAACACAGCTGACAGAAGGGATTATGCTATTCCCGAGGGTCAAGTGGAGCTATTGCATGGAGACTTCAGTTAGAACTCAGGTGACAGAGTTTTGTGGAGTTGATTGAGGAAGTTAGTGGAGTTGTATTCAGTTTAACTCAGTTAAACATAGTTGAGCTAGTTGTATCTAGTCTAACTGATTGATACACTAGTGAGAGTGGTGTGAATTAATTATTAATTAATTCACTAATTATTAACTCATAAATCAACTAAAAAATACATCAGTTAACTTCAGTACATGGACAGTTTCAGTGGAGACCAGTGAAGAGGTAGGTGAAAGAGCAGTGTGACTATCAGTTGTGACTATACTGGTGCATGAGTTTGCACCACACATTAATGGAGATGCCAATGAGGATTGCGCAGTGCATACCAGAGGGATTCAAACTCAGATTGGGCCATTTATTCATCTTGGATTGCGCAGTAGAGGCAGGCTAACAGGTGGAGCAGATTGGAGCATGTGTTTTGTTAGATATGAGCTTGTGTAGTGTGTAACAATTGGAGATTGTACTGAGAGCTTGTGAGGAGTTTGTAAAATGATTGTTACATGATCTCTATCATTATAATATACAGATAGTTGGGGGTTTTCAGCTTTAAGCTTTCCCATAAATACTGTGTTTATATGTGTGATTGTTTATGGTTTTAATGTGCGCATGCGATTGTTTATATTTTCGCAAATTGATGATAAATAGTAGAAGAGGTTATGTATTATGCATGAAGCTCAAATAGTGTGTGATTAGGATAATCTCAGTGAATAATTTAACAGTTATTCAAATTTATACAAAAAGTATTATCCTCATCATCAGAACCTATGACATTTACATGGTCTTCTTCCAACTGCTCTGGCTCTCTCTCCTCTTCATCTACATAGCTATATTGGAAAGGGTGTCTCATTTGTTGGTCATTTTCTCTTTGTCTGATTTAGGGAGGATCTCTTCTAAAATTCTGATTCCTATTCCTATTTTGAGGATTGACTTGGTCTTCCCTAGGAGGTGTTCTCTCATTCAAACTGATTTTTTCCATCATTCTCTCCATTGTCATAACTAGGGAGTCAATTTTGGTGTCAGAAGAGGAGGTAGAAGGTACTGTTTCATCTTTATAGGTCACTCTCTTCTCTGATCTCATCCTAGCTCTTTTCTCAATTAGGTTGGCCTCTACACTCTCAGCCCCTTTTTTCATGTCTTCTAGAGTTAGGGGATCTCTCTCCCTTAGTTGATAGGCCATGTCAACATCAAAGCCCTCTGGAAATTTCACTAAGGCTAAGCCTTGGGGAGGTTTCATGTGAGGTGGGAGAGCATTGTAAACACTATTAAACCTATTTCAATAGTCTTAAACACTTTCCCTTGGATTCCTTTTAAGTTTTTTATATTCGGAAAGGATTTGGAGGGGGTTTTTCTTGATTTCCCATTTTTTTATAAAAGCTTGGTAGAGGGAAGGGAGATAATGTATGTTGTTGGGAGCTAAGTTTTTAACCATTTCTTGGGTTCTCCTCCTAGGCTCTAGGCAAAAATCCTCATTTGCATGGTTTCTTCTTCTATCTCCATGTAGTCAAAATCATCATTTATTCTATCTACATGTTTCTGGGCAGTAATATATTCAGTCCCCATGAAGTGAGGGATCTTGGACTGATAATCATTTGGCAAAGGTAATTATGGTTTTTGTAGAGCCAATGGAGCATACCAGGCTGCCATGATGGGAGAAAATGGAAACAAAGGCTGATTTACAAGGGGAGGGTTTGTGAGTGGTGTATGATGGAGTGAGGTGTTTTTCACAGTGGTGGCATGAATGGGTGTAGCTGAGGTAATCAGACCAGAAAAATGATTCTGAGTAGACTTGAGATGAAAAGAGGTGAAGCGGTGGAGAAGCTGAAAGTCAAGTGGGGTGGAAGGGGAAGCTTCTCTACTAGAGTTTTGTTGCAAATCTATGAGCTCAAGGTCAGTTTGGTCAATCCTACTTTGTGACTTAGTCCTGAATAGGTTCTTGGTACGGTGCAAGTAAAATTGAGGATCTTGTGAAATTGTAAGGTGTTCTAGTGTTGAGCTTGCTCTATGAATGGTCCTAACAGTGGTTGAGTTTCCAACTTTAGAAGTTTGCCACAAAATCTTTTCTACGTCATCAACTATGGTAGGAGGATTTGGGTCTGGGTGAGATCTGGTATTGATCCTTTGTGAAGCCAGATCTCTTACTAAAAAATCAGAGAGGATGAAATGTTTGGGACTGTTTTTGGAAGGCTGACCTCTCTTAGTGTTTATTTTACTCACACAAGGTATAACTAGGCCCTAAAACTGATTAGGACTGATTTGACCCAATCCTAGGAAAACCTATGGGACTGTGAGGTGAAAAAAGTCCTACTAGAGGCTAGTGGAGTCTCCAGGTGGATGTTTTCATAATTTTGAGAATATGTATATAATGGTCCACCACCAAATTTTGACAAAAATCAATATAGGGACTATTTTTGGTTTTCTGAGTTTCCTTATGCAGCCCTAAGGTTTCAATGAGTATCCTCTTGCTGAGTCATCATCTTGCTAGGATGGTGAGGCAATTAGTTTCTACTCTTGGCTAACACTTTTATTTTTCTAAATGTAACTGATAAGGGTTTTTGAAGTCCTAAGGAGTACTTAGATTGTAACTAACTCAAAAGGTCCCATCGTGATCGCCACTATGTTAGTGTGGCGATGAGGTGGCAAATTCATTGGTTTTTCTAAGTCAAACTTAGGGTCTAAAGAGTCTTAAGAGGTGTTCAGGAAACTATATACTAAGAGGTCCCACCATGATCGCCATTATGTTAGCTCCCCGTAATTTGCTAGATTGAATGAGATACAAATGGACAGGGGTAACATCAAACCAAGCTTTGGAATCCAAGGACCTAGCCTTTCCTGGATTCAGAGAGGGATCTCTCTATTAGGTGCAAAGATGTGAACTTGTTTGCTGATTAGGGTTGATTTTAGGCTAGTTGTGAAATATTGGGTTTGTTGATTGTTTTTCGTTGGGTATGATGCTTAGATAGACTAGATAGAAACAAGGAAAACTTCAAGTCATTGGGAAATGGAGTCTAACAAGGTCATGATAGGTTCATAAATGGAGCAGGGAGTATTGTAGGGAAAATATAGCTTGGTTGGTGGATCTTTGAGGTTTGAAGGATCATGAGATGGACACTAATTTTGAGAAACAAAGTTTGACAAAGAGCAGTAAATAATTCTCTATCATATACTTAAAATAGGGGAGTTAGAAGAATCATAAGCATAGAGAATAAATCAAAGGCAGAGGAACTCCTAAACTCTTTGATTCAGACTTAAAGCAGATAATTATCCAAGACAAACATTCAAATGAAATACAGAAAGGCAAGAAACTTGTTCAACTTTCATGGATTTCATTATCAAGGACATAAAACATTAAATATGCACAAATAACTACAATCATAGAAGGAGAGAAAATCTGAACATCTAAGATTATAGCTATGAAGGTTCTTTGAAACAATTAGCTAAGCATATGCAAAGAGCATGATTGAAACAAACTTCTTTGACAAACCTAGGTAATGGTGCTTTAAATAGATGATTCCAAGAACAGAGTTTTTAGTGGCAACAAATATGTAGGGCTAGCCATAAATCATGCTTGATACCAACTGATATAAACCATTCAAGAAATAGACAAGCTCAGGAAATCCTTAGAGAGCAAAAGATGATTTCTCTAACATATCCTAGTAGAAGAAAACATTAAGGCAGTGAAGAACAAACAGACCTAAGGTGCCATCAGGAAACATGTCTTAGTCTAAATTTTTTGTCCTACTACAACAAAGAAAGATGGAAACATAATGAAAAACTAGAAAACATGAACAAAAGAGAAACACATCACCATCAACCAGGCTTATGGATCCTGCAAACAATCCTCCTCCATCAACAAACAAATCAGAGCATGCATGAGCTCCAAGGCATCAAATTATTTTCAAAACTCCAAGAGACTATGTATTTCTTTGAGAATAAGTCATCAAAATCCAACCCAATACATAAGAGCCTCATGCTCTATTTATGGAGAAAATGAGGAGGTAGAAACCATAAGAGGCTTCTAGAAACCCTAATTCTGTCATAAATGTCATAAATGTGCTTAATGACCATGCAAGGCCCAAGACACATAGTAGATAAGCTAATAAATGAAAAATATCAAAATATAACTCAATCAAATTTGGAATGATTTGTCCAAGAAAATATTAAAAAACCATTTTTCCATAAATTAGTGTCTTTAGTTGACTTTTTGGCAAAGACAATCTGTTTGCGGAGCGCCACTTTTGCAGAAAATAGGCTGTTTTGCAACCAAGTTTTGGACTGCTTCCGATATCAGATTTGGCTCCATGATAGCTAGTTAGAAAGCTTGAGGAGTCTAGTTTCCAAAAATGCTTGTGGTTTCCTAATCCAATCCATATAACCTTGTAAAAAATGCCAAAATATCCAGTCTATCATTTGCGCAACGCGAGGCCAAAAACAGAGGCAAAAAGGTGATGTTTGAGGTGTTTTTTGGCCTTTTGAGGAGTCAAACCTGCTCCAAAACTTCTGAAATTTGGTGAGCATGATGTGTAGGTTGAAAAAAATCCAAAAATGTAAATTTTTTCTCCTGGGGATGCTCGATGTGTTTTTGTAGAGCTAGAGGCGCTGCGCAAATGAGACCACAAATTTCAAAAAAACAAAATTTTCTCCAAATGCTCTCAAATTTGGTGGAGATCTTCTATAAGGGGTCTTGGCCAACTACTAAGAAGCCTCAGCCAAAACTCCAAGTCTGTTATACTCATTTTCCCTTTTTAGGTTTTTTATCTCAAGGAGAACATCCTTGAGTTTGGCACAAGCAAGCCTGCTCTTCTTTGCGTAATGCTTGGTCATCTTCTTTTGGAGAGCAAGGCCTCTCTTGATCTTCTTGAAGTACTTATGCTCATTCTTGTAGTATTAAATGATGCATTGTGCTCTTTAAAAATCCTTCTCCCACTCCTTGATTTGTGAATCTTTGTCTAGGAGTATCATTTTAGTGGTCATCTCCTCATCTTCATTATCACTGTCTAGGTCAATGAACTCATGCCCTTGAGTATTTTTCTTTATCCTTTTACTCCTCCTCACCTTTAACTTCTGCTCAGTATTTCCCACCTTTTCCTTACCCTTGTCCACTGTTTTGATAGCTTGAGGAGAGACGAACCTTTGCCTTTTTGAGGTAGCAAACACATCTCTTTGTCCTCTGTAGTATGTGCATATGTGAGGGGTGATGATGGTAGTTTTGACCATGTTTTAATCATTTCTTTGACCCTCATCACTGTCATCAGCCTCATCTTCATATATTTCTATGTTTGCTTCACTAACTTCTTCACCCTCACCCTGATCTCTATGTGATCCTTGATTTCCACTCCCTGCTTCACCTAATGCATCAAGAGAAGGGGAGGAAGAGATGTGTGCCTGTGGCGAGGGCACTTGTGTAGATGAGGATAGCAGATTGGTTTGATGAGGGTGTTGTGGGTTTGAGAAGAACTCATTTTTTATGAAAACATCCCAAGGTACACCTCGCTGCTCTAGCTGATGTACAACCACCATCTTGATCAAGGAATGGTGGAACAAGCTATACATTTGTTGGGAGTAACTCCTCCTTTGGACAATGGAACACATTTTCATAACACTCCTGTAGAGATAATAGGGTAGGTCAAGTGCCTTAACCCCTGTGAAATGCATAAGGAGTCTAAAATGATAGGTATAGACCCTGGAGTACCTCCCCTCACAGGTGAAGTATTTCATGATAGCCAACATCAAGGGTGCATACCTGTGCTTGAGATGCGAGAAAGGAAAAACTGTGATACTGCCTTCTCTATACCTCCTTTTGATAAATGGTAAAAATAAATCTCTTTCTAGCTTACCATTCTTGAACCATTTGTCACCCACTGAAGGGATACCACTAGCTTCAGATATGGGCACTGCTGAAATATCAAATTTTACCCCTGCAAGGTCTTAATGTTTGTTGTACAAATTAAGGATGAGGAGCCTTGTAAGCTCAGGATTTCTCTTCACCTGCTTGACTCTTTCACAGAACTGAAAGCACCTTGTGTTTTGAAAGCATGACAAGATCCTAAGAGAGGATGTGATAGCTACTGTACTTTGGGGTTCCAACCTGTTAACTTTCCCTCCCTGGTGATTTGTTTTTGAAGGCCTTTGATCTCCTTGACTACCACTGCTATTTTCCATCTTTGACATGGTGATGGGAGACACTGATCTGAAAATTGAGGTTTAGTGGAAAAACTAAGTGAGGAATGGAGATGAGGTCAACTTTAGCTAGGAGATGAATTTTGAGGTTTTGAGTGGTTTTTGCAGCTTGAGGAGTTTAATCATGAATACAGTCACAACCTTAATCCCCCCACACCCCTGCTATCAAATTTTCTTTCAGGAATGCCAATGTTCCCTTTTGATTAGGACCTAGGGTTTCACCCTCCTAGGGTTTTTACCTCAACCACTAAAAACAAGATGCTTTTGCAAATTTGATTTGGGGAACCAAGAGGAAATGTCACTTACCACTTTCTTAAACTTTCTTTAGTCTTGGAGGCACCTCAAAGGATGAATTTATGCATCGGGGGTATTTCTGGAACCTTTGGCACTTTTCTGGACTTTGCGCGATGCCTCTGCCCCGGCTGTCGGGTAGGGAGGTTTGCGCAGCACCGGCGAGGCTGAATGAGAATTAACGTAGCACCGGGTGGTATGCACGATTTCTAGGCGGGTCGGGCCGCCTATTTGTGCAGCGCCGAGCGAGATAGGAAACCCTGCACGTTGGTTGGGCGATGTTGGGCGGCTTGTTTTGCATAGTGCCCGGGCTTAATGAGTCGAAGTGTTGGGCAAGAGGCAGATTTTGCTGCTTTTTGGGCGGACTGGGCCTGCCTTTGCGTAGCGCCCGAGGTTTGCGCAGCGCCGAAGATTGTTTTGCGTAGTGCAGTGAAAAAATGAACGGGGAGAATGGTAGTTTGCGTAGTGTCGACTCCCTTTTTGCGTAGCGCCTGAACAATTTTCCCAGAAACGGCCCAAAAACCCTAAATTTTCTCTTTGGATCTCCTTCCTTCTTTTCCAAGTGCGGGAATGAGCGAATTAATGAATTCAAAAAACCTTTATGCTTTTGAAAAAGGTAAATCAAACCACAAAACCCACTTTTACTATGTCCTGGTATTTTTTGATTTGTCTCATAACGTTTATCTTTTGGAGGGTTTTGAGAAACTTTCTCAAGGCACTTTTTCTCTTTCTGGTGGTGTTAATTTTCTGATGTCTTTTTCACCCTTCTTCTTTCTAATAACTTGGGCACTGACCCATTTGTCCTGGGCATGCTTTTGTGATAAAAACACCTGCCTTTAACCTTCTTGGTATTTTTTGACTGCTGGTGACCTGAAAACTGTTTCTTTTCCTCTTTCTTAAGATAGTAATAGGTTTGTTTTCCAACAGTAAAACAAATTATGCTATGCCATGGGTTTGACTTGGGCATTCTTTTCCATTTCTCTTTTAGTGCAGGTGAAACAATGTTGTTTTTTTCAAAACCCTAGAGAGGTGGCTTGGAATTCTCTGGTAGCCATCTGCTGTGATGAAGGAGGCTATATCATCATTTGATCATTTGATCATTTTTTTCCAAATTCTTGGGTTTGAGGGCTGCTTAGAAAAAGATAAACAGTGTTGTCTTCTAAGTTCTAAAAAACCTATCAAAACTCTTTTATCATTTCTAAAAAAATCTTCAATTGTGCATTGATGGAGTTAGGTAACTTTTTCCCTTGCAACCCTAGCATTTATTCCTTGTTTGGCCAAAAACATCTACCAACCCTAATCTTCCTAAAACATATGCTTGATGCTTCCTTTTTTTTATTGATGATCTTCCTGTGATGATTTTTCCCTCTTTTACCTTACCTCATATATGATATGTTGGCCCTTTTGGTTTTCCTGGTAGGAAAGTGAGCAAGGGGCAGCTGTCCCCTTACCAGATTTATGCTTCAGATCGAAGACCTTCCTTAAAGGATCTCTTTATTAGTTTTGGACCAAGTTACTTGTCTATTTCCCCTTTTTTTGAAAGTAGTCTCCTTGTAGGTATAAAACAGAGATTTGAAGGATACCAAATCCACCCTAAGACTCATGAGACCCTAGGTGTCCTAGTGGAGGCTCTCTGGGATTTGGATTTTGGACTGAAACCTAGAACTTGGGCTCTATCAAGTGTGAGACAAAGTTTATGATAAACTACTGTATTGAAGATTCAAAAAAATCTGATGTACTTGATTTGTCTAAAGAATTTGAAAGTAGTTTGATATCATCAATGCTTGGGGTGTTTTGGGAAGGACAACAAAGTTGCTTTGATAAGTGATCTTAGTTGGCTGTGCAGGGTAGTAGGAAAAAAAAAAAAAAAAACAGAGGTTTGTAGGCCAGGTTGACAATACATGGTGAATAATGGATGGCATGAGCCCATGAGGGGTCTTTTGGGGGTGGTATGCTGGGCAAGACTAGACAAGTAGATAATATAGTGAAAATTTTACCTTAGGGATAATGAATGCAGTGATATTTATAGCACTCACAATGTTCATGAACTTTGTTTCTAGAAATCCTATGACAAGCATTTAGTCATCTATAAAGGCCAAAATTACTGATGACTAACAGAACTTGCTATCCCGATCTGAGATAATGGACTGTGGGATCCCAAAATGTACCCACACTAGTTCAAAGAAGAGTTTAACAATATCTTCTACTGTTATATTCTTCTTGCAAGCCGCCATAATGGACATTTTAAAGAATTTGTTGACGACCACAAAAACGCAGTCGTTTCCATGCCTGGTAGAAGGAAGGCCCGACATGTAATCCATGGATATGGATTCCCAAGGTCAAATAGGGGTAGGCAATGAAGTATATAGGCCCTTCTTCTTGAAGGTCGGTTTGGAAATGGTATATGCTGTTCAAGATCTGATGTACTTCCCAACATCATTTTGAAGGTTCGGCCAATATAAATACTTCTACAATACTTCCACTATTTTATCGATCCCAAAATGTCCAACGACCTGAATTTAGTGCACTTCCCAAATCATCTTGGCATGCTCCATTAAAGGAATGTAGAGGTGTCCCAAGTGGCATAACAATGCAGCCTGAAGGTGAAAGTTTGGAAATTTCTTACCCTCCAGGAGTGCATGGTATGTGTTGTTGAATTCTGGGTCACTTTTGTAGAGATGCGGCCAACTAGAAGTCTCGTGCCCACAAGAGTCGAGCATAGTGGTTAGCGCCATGATCAACAGTTGGTTGAGGCAATTTGCAAAATTTTTGGTGTTTCCCTTATTTTACTTGATGTTTAAATGGAACTGCTGCAGGTATGTGGACCATTTCTAGTGACGATTGTTCTTCAATTTCCCTTGTGTCTATATGAAATGCAAGGGTCGGTGATTTGTATGGATGGTTGTTTCCTTCCCCAAAATGTAATGCTTCTATTGCCAGCAGACCTACACAATGGAATACATTTATTTTTCATAGGTGGGATACTTTCAGACTGTGTCTGAAAGTGTCTCACTATGATATGCCACTAGATGCCCCTGCTGAGTAAGTACTGCCCCAATAACATAGTTAGAGGCATATGTCTCAATCTCAAATTGTTTCTACAAGTCTGGTAATGTGAGCAGTGGTGCAGAGCATAGGCGATGCTTAAACATTACAAACACCTTCTATTAAAATTTAGACCAAAATAAATTTTCTTTTGCTCCTCCCTTGGTGACTTGACTCAAAGGTCGAGTGATATGAGAGAGCCTCAAAATGAACCTGCGGTAGAAATTGGAAAGACCTAGAAAGTTGCGGAGCTCTGTTAGAGTGGTTGGGGCTAGCCAATCCCAAATTACCTGGATATTGGATGGGTCCACATGCACCCCTCATTCATCAATAATGTATCCCATATATTGAACCTAGGTCATGCCAAAAGTGCATTTCTCCAAATTGGCACACAACTTATGTTGCTGCAGTGTTTGGAGGACCTATAGAATTTGGTGGCGGTGCTCTTCCCAAATATAGTTGGAGATCAAGATGTCGTCCAAATACACCACCATGAATGAGTTGGTGAATGGTCACAATATGTCTTCCATCAACCTCATGAAGGTTGCGGGAGTATTCGTCAACCCGAAAGGCATGACCAGCCATTTGAAAAGGCCCTCCTTGGTTTTGAAGGGAGTCTTCCACCAATTAGAGGGTTTGATTGGTATTTGGTGATACCCGGATTTCAAGTCGATATTGCTGAAATATTTTCCCCCCTTGAGTTGGTCCAAAAGGTCATCAATTTGTGGGATCAAATACCTATTCCGGATAGTGATCTTGTTCAATTCCTGATAGTCAATACAGAGTCTCCAAGACCCATCCTTCTTCTTCACTAACACGATCGGGCTCCCACAGATCGATGAACTCGGCCGAATGTGACCTTCCTGCAGCAGCTCCTAAATCTACCTCTTTATTTCGTCATTCTCCATAATAGAGTGTTGATAGATCAGTCCATTGGGTAGCGGCGTGTCTGGGGTTAGATCAATGGAGTGTTTGACCTGACAATGTAGAGGTACCCATACGGGTGAGGTGAAGATGTCCTTGTACTCCTCATCGACCTTGCCCATCTATTGTTGCCATGCGAAGGAGCACTGTCTGGAGGTCGTGGTCACAATATTCTTCTTGCCTTGAGGGTGGATCACCTGGAATAAAAATTTCCTTGTTTTGTAGATGAGCTTACGGCATTTTTTTGTAGTGATCAAAGAGATGGAGGTAGGCGGTGCTACCTTCAGTATCCTATACTCAACGTAACAATAGCAACGTGAGGCCTAGACTCATACACAAAATGTTTCTTCCACAAGTACTGTTGGCCTAATAATACATCACAAACATCAAGGGGAGAAATATCACATAATACCTCATCCATGAAGGGATTGAGGTTGCAGGGAAGGCGACACTGTTAGTTAACGTGGGGATCCCGTCCTTGGTGAAGCCACCTGACGGTGTACGGTTGTGGGTGTGTTGTGGTTGGGAGGCCCGACCGCTTCACGACCTCTGCTGAATGAGGTTCTTTTGGCTCTCGCTGTCGACAATGAACTGCAGCGGGGAACCCTTCACCCACATATGGGAATGGAAGAGGCACTCCCCCTCCTCCGGATCTTCGGGTTCCTCTTTCTGGATCTTGTGGGTTGCAACAGTGGCGTTGGACTCCGCATTGGTAATATTTTTTCCTTTGTCATTCCCATTGTCAGGTTCTGACTCAGAGTCGAAACATGCATATGATTCGGAAGCCTTCAGCTCGACCACCAGTGATTTCTTGGCCCGACACTCACTTGTGTTGTAAGTAGAGCTCTCATGGAACTGGCACCACTTTCTTGTGTACTTATTTGTATTTGCGGTGTTTTTCTTTGCTTTCAGCTTTGGCAAGTTGTCCTTGGATGCCTCGCCTTGGCTTTTTCCTTTGTTCTGCGGTTTGGGGGCGCCTTTCCCTTGCTTCTGATTCGCAGATCCAAAGTCTCGCTTCTTCTGTTTGAATTTATGCTCAATCTTGGTAGCATATTGGTATGCCGCAACAAGCGAGTAGATGTCGATGAAATCCATTTCCTCCTGAATGTCTCTGTGCAGACAACTGTGGTACTTCAACACAAAATATTTCTTTGAATCTTTGGTGCCCAACTTTGTGCGTAGGGTATGGAACAAATTTGTTAGCTCATGCACATCTTGATCCCTTTGCTGCCACATCATAGTCCATTATATGTACTTGTTCTCATAGCTCCCCATGGGATAATAATGTTCCTCAATGGTGTATCAAAAATAATTCCAAGTGGTTGCGACCGAGAATGGGGAGGGTTCCCTCTCGTCCTTTTTCTCAAAGTACATTCCCACTATTCCTTGACATGGGGGGGCGGCTTTGAGGAGTTCAAAAGTAATATTTTCATGATTGAAAAAGTCATGAACCAAGAAATATCCTATTAATATATTTTTTCATATATCTGCAGTGTCTGCATCTATTTGGCCCTCAAATATGGGAATGTCAAATTTTACTTGTACCTTAAAAGGAGTGGTGTCTCCAGAGTGGCTGCAGGATGAATATGCGTCATCGGTGGGTAGTCGTTGAAGGATCTAGGAAAATTTATCCATCATTGCGTTCCTTTGTTTCTTGAGAGCCTCCTTGAGAAATATTCTGATAGGATCTCCTACTCCCTTTTATTTCTTCTCTTCCACCATGGGAGTTTGTCGGGGTTTTCAAGGCTGATATTGTAAAGGTTCAACCAGATCGAGCCCTAACTCCTTATACCCTGACCTCGTCAGGGACATGCAAAGAAAAATAAACATAAACACATAGATGCAGTAGGAATAACACTTCATTCCATTAATATCAAATATTGAAAAATGCTTACATACAAAATGGAAGATAAACTAGCTCGGGCGATGGTTGTGTATCTCTGAGAAGAAATGTGGTAGCTACATGCCTCTGAACTGTGTTACAATGAGGCTCAAGGGCCTTTTTATTATTTAACAACATGGGAAAACCCTAAACATACAAAAAACTAACCCTAGGAGATGAAGCGCCAAAACTATGGGCCCCGATTGGGTAAATTGGTACATCGACTTCTCGAGGACGTAACTTTAGCATACGATCTTTGTTTGACATACACAATACCTCGTTAGAAATATATATCAGAGTACTGCAAATTTCAAGTGACCAACACTTTGACTTATGTTGCTCCCAATTTTTCGGAAGTTTAGGACCCAAAAAACTTCCAAAAATAGTAAATTGTGATACAATTAAGGAAACTAAAAGAATGAAAGAAAAAATGGTGGGTGTCCTAGTGGAATAGGTGGTTGGCCACCAATATCAACTTGGATCAATCCTTCCCCCTTAGGAAGCAATGGTACCCATTTCATTTAGTTCCTCCATGAGATGAGAAAATTTATGTTGAATATGGTCCCTGGTGAACCACTTGCGCTAGTGAAGTAGTTGGTATGTTTTGACAACTCGATATAGTTGGATCCTTTACTAGCGGGTGTTCTTGATATGTGTGTCTGTGATCTGATCAGTTGTGGCTTGTTCCACACAGTCTGGTTTTAACTCAGTTGGTGTTAGTTGTTCTGCAATGTCGATGTGTCCAACAATGGTGGAAAGTAGGGTCGAAGGCGGTCCACATTGAACATTGGGTGTAGACCAAGGAATGGTGGAATACTGTGCTCAAAGAAATTTTTCCCTACCTCCTTGGTGATGGTGTATGGTCCATATCAGAGTAGGTGAAGCTTACGGTGGGGCCCAATGAGGCGCACCTTTTGCAAATGTAGCCAAACTTTGTCGCCCACCTGGAACTTGTGTGGCACCCGATGATGATCATGTCGTTGCTTGTACTTAGCATCGGCTCTGTCCAATATGTCATGGACCTGTTAGCCGATGTGCTAAATGTGCTCAATGAATTCGTTCAGCTTGTTGGCTTCAGACTGGACATGAGCTAAATCTGTCTGAGTAGCGGCAAATGGTATTGGTACATCAATGGGACATAGTGGCTGGAATCCCAAGCCCACTTGAAAGGGGTTGTGGCTAATTGAGTTGTGGAGAGCCCGACTATAACTATGTTAGACATAGGGGAGGCTTTCATCCCATGTGTGTGGATTCTTAGAGTTGTACATGTGCAAAATGTGTACGATCATCCGATTGACGACCTCTGTTTGGTCATCAGTTTGGGGGTGGAAAGTTGTGGAATTAGTGAGCTTGGTGTCCAACATCGACCAGAGACTTGACCAATATATAATGAGGAACCTGCTATCCCGATTCAAGATAATTTACTGTGGGATCCCAAAGTGTACCCACACTCGTTCAAAGAAGAGTTTAGTAGCGGCTTCTGTTGTGATATTATTCTTGCAAGTCGCCATAATGGCCATTTTAGAGAATCTGTCGACGACCACAAAAACACAGTTGTTTCCATGCTTGGTACAAGGAAGGCCCGACATGTAATCCATGGATATGGATTCCCAAGGTCGACTAGGGGTAGGAAACAGAGTATATAGGCCTTGCTTCTTGATGGTCGGTTTAGAAATGGCGCAGGAAGTGCAGGATCTGATGTACTTCCCAACATCATGTCAAAGGTTCAACCAATAGAAATAATTTTACAATATTGCCACTGTTTTTTCAACCCCAAAATGTCCAGCGACTTGATTGCAGTGCACTTCCCAAATCATCCTGGCTCGCTCTCTTGAAGGAACACAGAGGTGTCCTAGGTGGCATAAAAATGCATCCTGGAGGTGAAAAATTGGAACTTGCTTACCCTCTAGGAGCGTCTGGTATGTGTTTCCGGATTCTGGATCACTTTTATAGAGATGTGGTCAACCAGAAGTCTCGTGCCCACAAGAGTCAAGCACAGTGGTAAGTGCCACGATCGACGATCATCTGAAGCAATC
Organism: Pinus albicaulis; assembly: GCA_034641835.2. Lineage (NCBI taxonomy): Eukaryota > Viridiplantae > Streptophyta > Pinopsida > Pinales > Pinaceae > Pinus > Pinus albicaulis. The sequence continues at coordinate 662,633,725 of CM076573.1, read as the reverse complement.
TGCAACATTATTGGTGTTTTCATTCTTTTTCTTGATGTTCAAATGGAATTTTTGTAGGTATGTGGACCATTTCTGATGGAGATCATTCTACAACTTCCCTTATGTCTGTATGAGCTACAACGGTCGGTGATATGTGTGGATGATTGTTTCCTTCCCTAAAATGTAATTATTCCATTTTCGGCAAGCCTGCACAATGGAATACATTTCTTTGTCATAGGTAGGATACTTTCGGACAACGTCTAAAAGTGTCTCACTGTGATATGCCACTGGATGCCCCTTCTGAGTAAGTACTGCCCCAATAACATAGTTATAAGTATATGTCTCGTTCTCAAATGGTTGTTGCAAGTCTTGTAATGTGAGCACTGGTGTAGAGCAGAGTTGATGCTTCAAATCTACGAACACCTTCTGTTGAGATTCAGACCAAAAGATTTTTTCTTTCGCTCCTCCCTTGGTGACTTGACTCAAAGGCCAAGTGATATGAGAGAACCCCAACATGAACCTGTGGTAGAAATTGGAAAGACCAAGAAATTTGCAGAGCTCTGTTAGAGTGGTTGGGCTGGCCAATCCCGAATGACCTAGATCTTGGTTGGGTCCACATGCACCCCTCGTTCATCAATATTGTATCCCAGATATTGAACCTGGGTCATGCCAAAAGTGCATTTCTCAAAATTTGCATACAACTTGTGTTGCTGCAGTGTTTGGAGGACTTGTCGAATGTGGTGGAGGTGCCCTTTCCAACTCTGGTTGAATTTCAAGATGTCATCCAAATACACCACCATGAACGAGTTGGTGAATGGTCGCAATATGTCATCCATAAACCTCATGAAGGTTGTGGTAGCATTCGTTAACCCGAAAGGTATGACTAGCCATTCTAAAAGGCCCTCCTTAGCTTTGAAATCAGTCTTCCACACATATGAGGGTTTGATTGGTACATGGTGATACCCGAACTTCAAGTCGATTTTGCTGAAATATTTGGCCCCCTTGAGTTGGTCTAGAAGGTCATCAATGCGCAGGATCAAATACCTATTCAGGACAATGACTTTATTCAGTGCCCAATAGTAAATACATAGTCTCCAAGTCCCATCATTCTTCTTCACCAACAAGATCGAGCTCCCACAAGGTGATGAAATTGGTCGTATGTGACCTTTCTGCAGCAGCTCTTGAATCTGCCTCTTGATTTCATCATTCTCCAAAACAGAGCATCGATGGATTGGTCCATTGAGTAGCGATGAGCCTGGGGTCAGATCAATGGAGTGCTTGACCTGAAAATGCAGAGGTATCCCTGTGGGTGAGGTGAAGATGTCCCTGTACTCCTCCATGACCTTATCCATCTATTGTTGTCGTGCGGAGGAGCACTATTTGGATTTCGAGGCCACAAAATTCTTCTTGCCCTGAGGGAGGATCATCAAGAAAGAAAATTTCTTGGTTTTGGAGATGAGCTTACTGCATTATTTTGCCGTGATCAATGATATGGAAGTAGGCGGTGCTACCTCCAGTATCCTATACAACTTATTTCCCAAAGTGACAATAACAACGCGATGCCTAGACTCATACACAACATGTCGCTTCCACAAGTATGGTTTGCCTAATAATACATCACAAACATCAAGGGGTGCAATATCACATAATACCTCATCCGTGAAGGGCTAATGTTGCAGGGAAGATGACATTGATGGTTGACGCAGAGATCTCGTCCTTGGTGAAGCCACCCAATGGTGTAGGACTGTGGGTGTGCTGTGGTCTGGAGGGCCAACCACATCACGAAATTTGCTAAAATGAGGTTATTTTGGCTCTTTCACTACAAGAAAAAATGACATTGGTGAGGGTTGAGGTTATTTTGGCTCTTTCACTACAAGAAAAAATGACATTGGTGAGGGTCATGCCTGTGACAGACCTTTAAGGTCTGTCAGCGATGTCACATATGGCGGTGATCCTTAAAAAAGCATTGTTGTAAGTGCATATAGTGACAGTCCTTTAAGGTTTGTCATCAAAGCCATCTTCAATGACACTTTTGGTGAGGTTTGTTAAAGGATCGTCACTAATTCTCTTTTTGGTGACACTTCTAGTGACGATATTGTGTTGACCCTCAAAAAATCTATTTTTGGTTACTTTTGGTGACGGTCGAAAAATGTTCGTCATCATTGATCATTCGAATCAATTTTTGATGAAACTATGTGCATGTTACTATATTTTTTGTAAAAATATAACGATTTAATACCATTATTGTGGACTCTTTTTCATTATGTGACCAAGGCCATATAGTTGTTAGAGTCAGTCAATTTGTTAAGAATTAATTAGTATGTATCATTTCCCTCAAGTGATGAGAATATAGTTTTCCTATGAGTCAATACATGATTCATATCTATTAAGTTTATTACCTAACAAATTCCCTTTAGATAAAGTTCCACTAGTGTGTATAGAAACTATATTATTCAATACATAATCAAGCTTTGTCAATTCTATTAATGAGAGAGATCTAGCACTTCTCAACACTCTTGGAACATCTAAACATGCTCTGGCACACACTAACATTCCTTGGCACTTCGCATGTATTAGAACATCTTGCCATGATTAGGACACACAAGCACATGTTGGCAGAACCTAGCACAACATAACACTCTCCTAGCATGCATTGGCATGCCTTATACTCCCTAACATGCACTAGAACACTTTTGCATGCATTAACATACATGAGCACTTGGAACACATTGGAACTTGGCATGTATTAGAACCTATTATCAGTGTACCTAACATGCCCCTTTTGAAAAATATAAAGTCTTGACTTATTAACCCTCTTATGCGTTCATTTCCTTGCATATTAACTTGATTCTTCTTTTTGTTGCCTTGATTCTCCTTGACACATATTGGCATATCCTTGCACCCAACACATTCTAGCATGCCTTAGCATCTTGCATGTCTTGGCACTATTTGGCACATGTTAACATATAATAGAACTCCCTAGCACACTCTAGATCTTCTTGACATGCCCTGATATTCCCTAGCATGCCTTAGTAGTACTTAACATACCTTGTCACTCCCTCCTTGGCATACTAGCTAGCACTTGTTTACACTCCTTAACACACCCTCATATTCATTCACTTCCATGCATTTTTACCCAGTGTTCCCTTGTGATTCCCTAGTACTCCATAACACTCCTCAAAATGCATTAGCACACTCTGTCACACTTTAGCACTCCTTGACATGCCCTTCCACTTCATAACATGTGTATCACTCCCTAAAACACATTGGCACTTGGAAAGTATTAGCATGTCTATCATTCATTAATATGCCTTGGTATGCTTTGGCATGGTTTAATATTAAATGTATTTGAGATCAATTATTGGAAAGTAGCTGAGAAGTAACGGAGGATGATTTGGCACTTAGAATGCACTAACACTTGAAACTTCACACATATGTCCACCTAGTGTTGGTGTGCCTAGCACGCCCCTCTTGGAAAAGGTAAATTGATGAATTTTTAACCCTCTTATGTGTTCATTTCCTTGTAGTTTAACTTGTTTCTCCATTTGGTGAGGTTTGTTAAAGGCTCGTCACTAATTCTCTCTTTGGTGACACTTCTAGTGACGATATTTTATTGGCCCTCAACAATTCTCTTTTTGGTTACTTTTGGTGACGGTCCAAAAATGTTCGTCATCGTTGATCATTCAAATCAATTTTTTATGAAACTATGTGCATGTTACTATATTTTTTGTCAAATTATAACGATTTAAGACCATTTTTGTGGAGTCTTTTTCATTATGTGACCAAGGCCATATAGTGGTTAGAGTAAGTCAATTTTTTAAGAATTAAATAGTGTGTATCATTTCCGTCAAGTGATGAGAATATATTTTTCCTACGAGTCAATACATGATTCATATCTAATAGGTTTATTATCTAACAAATTCTCTTTAGAAAAAGTTCCACTAGTGTGTGTGGAAACTATATTATTCAATACATAATCAAGCTTTTTCAATTTTATTAATGACATAGATCTAGCACTCCTCAACACTCTTGGAACATCTTAAAATGCTTTGGCACACACTAAAATTCCTTGGCACTTCACATGTCTTAGAACATCTTTCCATAATTAGGACACACAAGCACATGTTGGTAGGCCCTATCACAACATAACACTCTCCTAGCATGCATTGACATGCCTTGTACTCCCTAACATGCACTGGAACAATTTGGCATGCATTAACATACATGAGCACTTGGAACACATTGGAACTTGGCATGTATTAGAACCTATTATTAGTGTACCTAACATGCCCCTTTTTTAAAATATAAAGTCTTGACTTATTAACCCTCTTATGCGTTCATTTCCTTGCACCCAACACATTCTAGCATGCCTTAGCATCTTGCATGTCTTGGCACTATTTAGCACATGTTAGCATACAATAGAACTCCCTAGCACACTCTAGATCTTCTTGACATGCCCTGATATTCCCTAGCATGCCTTAGTAGTACTTAACATACCTTGTCACTCCCTCCTTGGCATAAAATCTAGCATTCGTTGACACCCCCTAACAGACCCTCATAATCATTCACTTCCATGCATTTTTACCTAGTGTAATTCCCTATTACTCCATAACACTCCTCAAAATTCATTAGCACACTCTGTCACACTTTAACACTCTTTGACATGCCCTTCCACTTCATAACACGTGTATCACTTCCTAAAACACATTGTCACTTGGAAAGTATTAGCATGTATATCATTCATTAAGATGCCTTGGTATGCTTTGGCATGGTTTAACATTAAATGCATTTGATATCAATTATTGGAAAGTATATGAGAAGTAACAGAGGATGATTTGGCACTTAGAATGCACTAACACTTGGCACTTGGAACATATGTCCACCTAGTGTTGGTGTGCCTAGCATGCCCCTCCTGGAAAAGGTAAATTGATGACTTTTTAACCCTCTTATGTGTTCATTTCCTTGTATTTTAACTTGTTTCTCCTTTTTGTTGCCTTAATAGTCCCTGGCACATATTGTCACACCCTTGCACATCTTGGAATGCCTTAGCACTTGATACATATTAGCATATTTGACATGCCTTCGAACTATCTGGCACATGTTATCATTCCCTATCATGCCTTGGCACTCATGCCCTCACAACTAGCCTTACAATTTTTCACGACTTGTGAACTGAATCAAGTCCTTAGCAACTGCAGTTCATGTGACAGTGGCCTGCTTCAGCTGCAAGAACTTGACCAATTGCACCTACTACAAGTAGATTGTACCTTGTTCACCTAAGAAGTACTTATACCTCATATTATGCCAATCATGTCCAAGCTAAAATTGTCCCACTTAAGAACTTACAGAGACAAGGATCACATCTAAGCATGGCCATAAAACAATTAAGCAACAATATATTTTACATAGGTAATATTTCAAATGTATGTCTAGTTCCTATAAACAATGGAGCATTAACTGGGAGTTTGCAAGAATCACAAGATGCACAAGACACAAGATATAATTTGGCACAAGTCAAGTTCCCCAAAATTTATACACAACAATGTACAATATGCAATTGTCTAAAATAGTTTAAAACATGAGCATTCGACCAAAGTGTGCCACATGTCATATAAAACTAATAGATAAAGGAAAAATAGTTTTATGCCCAACAAAATTTCTCCCTTTGTCTAAAAATGCTTTTTTGAACCCCTTTAGCGCAATCGTAGGTTTTCCTCTTGCAAATACTATTATGAACTTATTCTAACACAATTCATCCTTGTCACACTCGAATTCACTAACACTTTATAACACACTCTTATTTGTTCATTTCCATGCATTTTGACCTAGTTCTCCCTTGTGATGCCTCGACAGTCCTTAACACTCTGTTAGCTCCCTGTAATCAGCAAGATTTGCAAAGTCCGATCTCAGGGAGAAACATCGTTTCAACCAACTTTGGGATTCTAGGATCTAGCCCTCCTGAATCCGGAGAGGGATCTCTCCAAAGTGCAAAGATGGATTTGTCTTTGAAGTTTCGGGTAATAATATTAGGCTAGTTATGAAGGCCAAGGGTTTGTTTTGGTTTTTGGATGGTTGAGCATGATTACTGTTTAAGGTGGAAAGTCCTAAGTGCAAAGAGTTTCAAAGGTGAGAAGTTGCAAGCAAATATAACAAGCTTTGGCCAGGAAGATAGATAATTGAAGGTTTTATTCCATTGGGATATGGAGTCATAATAGGGTTTAATTGGAACAACAAGAGGCAAGAGTGGTCCATGGGGAAAGTCATCTATGTCTAAGGATCTCTTTGAAGATTGATTTATGGAATGAAATGATACAACAAGAAGGAAAATTAAACAGATGCAGAACAAAGAGTAGCCCAGGATCTGGTAAGTACTTTTAAACTAGCCAACCTTTGACAAACACTTAAGAAGAACATGAAAGAAAACTAGGATCTGGTAAGTACTTTTAAACTATCCAACCTTTGATACACTTTCAATAGAAAACATTTTAAAACAAAGGGGAAACTTGAAGGCAACTTTTGGAGTAGAAACTAGCGGGCCGAGCTCACCACAAATCCTCTCCTAGCTCTGCTTTACTTGGTTACTTTCAAGACCAACACAAAGATAACACAGAATGGCCTAAGATCTGGTAAGTACTTCTAAACTAGCCAACGTTTAACACATTCCAAGAGAAACATTCAGACAGTCTTTGGGGATATTACTAGGACCAGGGCACACCATATCTTCCATAGTTCATCTCTACTTAACTAATACTGAACATAACATTCAAGAATAATATTCAGCTAAGGCAATAAGACGAGGGAACGCCAACATTCCTATGCTTAAACTGAATTAAATCATTCCCAAATAACACAGTTTGGAAGAAAACATATAAATAAAGATTTTGAGTCAGAGAAGGTTACTGATATATAGTAGGTCCTAACTCTATGCATTGCTGTTCTTTATAAGAGAAAATGAAACACAGTGAAAACAGAAACAAAATAACAAGTTACAAGTAGAAAAACATCACCGTCAACATAGACCAGGATCCCATAAATCAGCTTCTATTGATGCTCCAAACCAGTTACAGCTTTAAGTCCAATGCTTGAGTTTAGAAATCATCTACTCATCTCAGCCTAACTTATCTATCATAAGCAGAGCTCCAAGGGCCAGTGAACACTATTTACAGTCAGAAGTTTAAGCTCAGATGTATTTCAAAGTTCTGCAACCAATAGCTTCTTATCTTCTACAAAGGTATTTATAGAAGAATGAGGAGGGGAGATCTGATAAAAGATCTCTCAAGGCACTTAATACAGAGTAATGACTTCTCAGCCTTTTGAGGGGCTCGATGGATAAGTTTACAGATGGTCTGTCTGTATTAACTATTTTTCATTTAATATTAAACTTGGTGGGAGCTTTTATTGACTTTAAGGCTCTATGTTATGTTTGGAGTAACTCTGCAGATATTTTTTGCATTAAGTTCCTCGCAGAAGTAACTCTTTGGTTGCGTTGAGGCGAATATCTTCATTTGATCAATAACTTCGGCCTCTGTTTTGAATGCTTTGAGGCACAGGTGGCACCTATGGTAGCTGAGGAATCAATTTGCCTCAATTGAGGGGGTGGAGGCCTTTTTGTCAGTTAAACACTTATGATTTTCTTTTGACTGTGTTTTAATTTGGGGGATTAGGCCTTTTGATAATCCATCTTAGCCATTATCCCCGCAAATCGGTCTTTAATCTTCTTTTCTGTTGTGCTTGTCTTCAACACTAATACTCTTTAAATCGTGTTGTAAAAACACAGTGTCTTGCCAATGTGCAGGGCCACGCTGGGCTCGTATGGCATCACTGCCTCATGAAGCAATGACGAGACATGGAACAGAGCCCATGAATGGTTTCCTTTGATAAATCAAAGGCATGGGAATCGTCATTCCTGGCCTTCAGATTTCCCTTTAATATAATGGAAAAAGCCATTAATCTCTGCAAAATATAAACAAAAATTATAAAATCCTGCGTTTTTTGGAAAAACTGCTTCAGAAGGTGTGGGAAGAGCGTAGCCGTTGGATGGCAACATCCAACGGTGGAGATATGCGTAGAAGAGGTTAGAAAAAGGAGAGAAGGGGAAAGAATAATTCAGATCCGTTGATCTGCAGAGATCGACGATCAGGTTTTAATCGGGAGGAGATAAAGCGAAGGGGTCACTTTACAAAGAAATGGCGAAAAACTTTAAGAAACAAGGTTAAAAGCCTTTATCGGAGGAAGAAAAGGATTAAATATCAAATGGGTCTCGGGATAAATATGAGCCGTCAGATGCGACTAGACCCATAGAAATCGACAGCGGATATTGAATCGGGAGATCGGCGATCGGGGCAAACAAACAAATGCGCTCGATGGAGAGTTGCGATGCGATGCAGCGCTGGCCGTTGATCTGAGGATCAGATCAACGGTGGGGAAATGAATCAGAAGGAAGGGCAATTGGGGGAACAAACAAATGTATGCGATTTAAACTTTGCGATGCGATTGAAACTTTGGGATGCGATTTTGCGCGGGCCGTTGATCAGCCTTAGATTAATGGTCAATATCTTTTCAACTTTGCACTGGCGGAAACCCTTATACTTTATGAAAAATCCATAAAATTTTAATAAAACCAAGGTTTTTATGGATCAGGGCGGAATATTTATATATGAAGTGACTGGTGCCCGATTGCGGGGCCTCTGGATGTATGGAGTACCATGGGCCCGGGGCTTTATATTACAAGGGCCAATCGCAATCGGAGCTTCGGGCTCGGTCTTTCAATCGACCCATTGAATTTTTTCCGATGCGATAAGGACTTCGGCCTTTGCACTTGGTTTTTACAAAGAAAACAAAGGACCGGGATCTTATGGATATGGGACTTAATCGCATCAGGAGTTTTGATGCGGCCTTTTCAATCAACCCATTGAATTTTTCCGATGCGATTGCGCGATCAGGTCTTTTTAATCTAACCATTTATATTAACACGTGACTTTGGCTTTTTAGATCAAAACTTTGGATAGATGGGTTTTTGTATTTACAAAGGAAAAACCGGATCGAGAATGGATTTTCAATGTTTTAAGCGCGGAAGGCGGGCCCACGGTTTATACGAAAAAATAATATGATCGGGGGTCTTAAATACAAAGGCTAATCGCATCAGAACTTTCGGAACATGGCAAAAGAATTGCGCACTTGAATATTTCCGATGCGATAAGCGCCAAATAGGGTTAGTGCTTAGTTCCAGGGTGTAGGCATGTGGAGGGGAAGTGTTTTAAAACTTAGCCCAAGGGGGCTTAAGTCCTTTAGTAAAAAACTTTGTTTTTTATGATTTTTTTCAGAGTTTTCAGTGGATTTGGGGGTTTCGGTATAGTTTAAAAATGAGTTTTAAACTATGTAAAGGTGATTTTCATGAATGGAAAAAGAGGAATCATGAAAATAGAGGAGTTTTATGGAGTAAAAAGGGGAGCAAATGAAGGTTAGATTTGAGTGAGAGAAGGGGGGAAAATGATGGTTTCTCAACAGTCTTTTCTCATGAAATCAACAGTATTTCTGAGTATAAAATGGAAATAGTAAATGAAGATTTTGAGACAGAGGCATGAGGCCTTCAAGAGTCTTCAAGAGCCAACACTTTTTAGCAATAAAATTTTTTCTTTGAAGGCTCAAAAAAGTCTTAGCCACCATTTTCTATAACAAATTTTATAGGTGGCTAACAGTGGCTCCACTTGGGGATGGTGCCTTCTTGAAGGCATCAAGAAATTCAGACTTGCATTCTCTGGGAGGCTGACCTGTGCCTCATCCATTGGGCTGCTTTCCTTTGCTTAAATGATCTTCTTTTTGAAAACATATTAGCAGCTATAAAAACAATGGTTCTTTTATCAACAAGCTCTCTACCTACCCAATCCTACTGATCTAGCATTTTTTCTTCATTTAGAGTGCACTTGGATTGGAAAAATCTTTTCACAACATTTTATTCTTTTTGAAAGTAGGAAATATAATCTATTTCTACTCATTATTTCTCCATGGACTCAAATTAAACAGTTGAGCCCATATGATTCTCTACCTATTCTATCAATCTGTTAGGATTAAACAGTCTAACAGATTTTATTCTCTAAATTCTACAACTAAAATTTAAAAGCATTCAAGTCAGGATTAAACAGTCTAACATGAAGCTGGTCCATGGCATAAAAGACAAGCTGCACAAAGACATTTATTTTGCAAAAAAATTAAAACAAAATGGAAGGCTTAAGATCTAAAAATTCAAAGCACTTCCTTCATCCTCTTACAACTCTATTTTGGCTCTTGTTTGAGTTGTTTCTTCTGTAGAAATTTGTTGAATAATGATTAATTATCCACCGAGACTATCCTGATCACATACAATTCGAATTTATATGCAACACATAATCTCTTCCACTCAGATCATCAAACATGCGGAAATAAAATCAAGCGATAGCACATCAAATCATCATACACATTAACATAGTATGTATGGGGAAAGCTTATAGCTGAAAACCCCACAGCTATTGTGTATATTATAATGGAGAAATCATGTAACAAACTCATTACAATACTCCTCACAAGTACTCAGTACTTTCTCATAAAGTTACACACAATCTAGCTCAGTTTTGAACAGGTTACTGGTTCAAAACTCACCGCCAATTGCCTTGCCTCTATTGCGCAATCATGGGCTGTCTATATAGAGATCCAAGGTTCGAATCTCCTTGGCTTGACAGCGCAATCATCATGGGAAATTCCTCCAAGTGTGGTGCAAATCTCATGCACAACTGATGTCGCCACTGATAGCTAACTCCACCCTTTCATCTACCTCTTTCACTAGTCTCCCCTGAACTGATCATGCACTGTAGTGAACTGATGTGTTCTTGAGTTGAATAATGAGTTACTAATTAATGAATTAAATAATATTTAATTCACTCCACTCATAACTAATTGATTAGCTAGTTAAACTAATCTCAAGCAGTTCAACTAAAATAAACAGAACACAACTCCACTAGCTGTCTCATTAACTCCACCAAACTTCTGCCACTGAAGTCCTAACTGAAGTCAACCATGCATGATGCCATCAAACCCTTGGGAATAGCGTAATTCCTCTGTCAGATGCATGAGCCACTTCCAAGGCTCTAACTGAAGTGCTCCAAGAGAGTAAACTGAATTTTATAGTCTAAATATTATTAAGGGTAAATAATATTTGATTTCCTATTTTAAGGAGAGGCAGTCTAAAAATAGACTTCGACCTATAGGTCCAAAAAATAGAGTCCCATCTATTTTTACCAACATGACCAATGCTCCAAGAATCTCACACCGCAATCCCCGGACCATGCTCCATATGTCTAAAAATAGATTTTGCGCCATAATTTGCCTGCGGGCCCACTTAGTGAAGGCGACTTCATTTCACTAAGCTCCATCATCTTGCTGCATTTTCAACACTCCCTCTCAGCAAGATATGGATTATCTGCAACCCCTATCCTGCCTCTGTGGAATTCGAACTTGCTCTGGGTGAGCGCCTTCGTCAGGATGTCGGCATCCTGATCCTCCGTGGGAATATATGAAAGCATCATGATTCTCCGCTGAACACAATCCTACGATGAAATTAATTTGCACGATGTGGATGTATTTTGGGGCCTATCATGAAATATTGGATTAGCCGAGAGTTTAATGCAACTCTGGTTATCACAGTAGATCACTGTAGGCTCCAAATGCAACCTGAACAAATCTGCGAGGATCTTCCTCATCCAAATAGCCTCGCATGCAGCCAAGCTAGCTGCCATGTACTCGGCCTCTGCTGAACTGAGTGCCACGGATCTCTGCTTCCTGCTGTACCAGGAAACTGCTGTCGACCCAATGCTGAAAACTCCTCCGGATGTGCTCTTCCGGTCCGTTGGGCTCCCTACCCAATCTGCATCAGTGAAGCCAGAAAGCTTCGCTCCATCCTCCTGTCTGTACCATAGACCATATCCCGATGTGCCTCTAATATAGCGCAATACATGCTTGCCTTCCTTCCAAAAGAGCTTGGTAGGCTTAACCATAGCTTGCGAAAGCTGGTTAACTGCATAGCATATATCGGGTCGTGTATTGACCAGATACATAAGCGACCCTACCAACTGTCGATAGACAGTGGCATCCACTACCTCCGCTGAAGTAGCATCCTCCTTCCTCCAACCACCAGGAAGAGGAGTGTCAACGGGCTTGCAGCCTTGCATGTTGAACCTCTCCAGAATCTCCCGGGCATACTTGCCCTGAGAAACAAACAGTCCTCCGCTGCGCTGCCAAATCTCCAATCCCAGGAAATAATGAAGGATGCCCAAGTCCTTCATCTCAAGCTCTCGTGCAAGATCCTCCTTGCATGAAAGTATCAACTGCTCATCGCCAGTCAAAATCAGATCATCTACATACAGTACGATGATCAACAGCTTCCCCTCCACTACAATCTGGTACAGGTTTGGATCCACCTCACTCTTGGAGAATCCAAGCCCGGTGAAGTAGCTGTCTATCCGAGTGTACCAAGCACGAGGTGCTTGCTTCAGCCCGTACAGTGCTCTCTTGAGTCGGCACACATGCGACTCAATGCTGAAGATCTCAAAACCTTCAGGCTGCTCTATGTACACCTCTTCCTCAATAACTCCATTGAGGAACGCAGTCTTCACATCCATCTGATGAATGTGCCACCCCATCTGCGCTGAGAGAGCAAGGATCGTCCATATGGAAGAGTACCTTGCGACAGGTGCAAAATTCTCCTCATAGTCAATCCCCTCGATCTGTGAGAAGCCACGGGCGACAAATCTCGCCTTGTACTTCTCCACACTCCCGTCAGCTACCTGCTTCACCTTGTAGATCCATCGCGAACCCACCACTGATTTCCCAACCGGTCTTGGGACAATCTCCCATGCATTGTTCCTGACGAATCATATTCTTTGATCATGGCATCAACCCATGCGGTTTCCTCCACAGCTTCCTCAAAAGAGGATGGCTCCATCACGACACATTGACTCACAAGAGCCATGTATCCAATGTACCGATCCGGTGACTGTCTCTATCTACGCTGTGCTGTAGGTGGTCCTACAACCTTCTCTGCATCCCGAGCCAGTCGCTCAGCTTCTGTAGTGCGCATGCGCCCTCTGATGGTTGGCGCTGCCTGGGTGGTTTCTTCCACCTCCTGAACCTCCTCTTGTGGCTGATCCACATTCGGAAGCTCCTCCTTAGGAACTAACAGCTCCTCATCTGCATGCAAGTGTAGCTCCCTCTCAAGCGAACACTGCATCACTTTCTCCTCCTGAAATTTTATATCCCGTCGCACAACAGTCTTGCGACTGTCTGAAAAATACACCCGGTAGTTGTGAGGTGTATCAGTGTACCCCACAAATATTCCAACCTCAGCAGTTGGATCCAGCTTCCTTCTCGCATCCTTCGTCACATGCATGTAGACGGGAGAACCAAAAATCCGCAAATGGGAAATATCAGGCCTCTTGCCAGAATAAGCCTCCTCCGGTGTACTCATGCCAAGAACCTTGTGAGGACAACGGTTCTGCACATACATTGTTGTATTGCATGCCTCAGCCCACAAGTGAAGGGGTAGGCCCTGATCATGCAACATCGCCCGTGCAGCACCCACGATCGTTCTGTTCTTCCGCTCGGCCACCCCGTTCTGCTGTGGGTTATGGGGTGCGATGAGCTCTCTCCGAATCCCTTCTGCGCTGCAGAACTCCTTGAATTCAGCCGAGATGAATTCACCACCGTTATCACTCCTTAGAGCAATCACCTTCTTCCCAGACTCCTTCTCGACCAGTGCTTTAAACTCACAGAACTTCGCGAATGTATCGCTCTTCTTCTGCATGAAGAAGATCCAGCACTTTCGAGAGAAATCATCAACAAAGATCACATAATACCTGTGCTTTGTTATCGAAGCAACTGAGAAAGGACCACACACGTCTGTGTGAACTCTCTCAAGGATCGTCGTGGCGCGACTATCCTTCTCGTGAAAGGTGGCTTTCACATACTTCCCTAAAGTACACCCCTTGCACTGATCTGACTGCACAATGGTGCCCTTAGGAAGCCTAGTAGAAATCTGCTGCAGAATCTTCAAAGCTCCATGGTGAAGGTGGCCCAATCTCTTGTGCCACAGTTCGCCCTCATCATCCCGGCTCACCACTTCTCCCACCTTGCATGCCATAACTGCGCAGCCATCTACCTGCAACTGATAAAGGTTCTTGGTTCGAACCCCTATCTTCCAGGTCTCTCCAGTAGTCTTACTGCGCAGGAAGGCTTTTCCTTCGTTGAAGACCACATCATACCCCTTATCCTCCAACATCGCCACAGAGATCAAGTTCTTCTTCAATCCAGGTACATGCATGACATCCTTCAGTACAAAGGGTTTACTAGACTCCCTCTAAAAGGATATGGTACCGATACCAGTCGCACTGTATCTACCATCATCGCCCATCTCGATGTGCACACCCAAATCTTTGTCCTCCAGATCTGAGAACAAATCCCGATCTCTCGTCATATGAAATGACGCACCGTTGTCCAAGAACCACACCGATCCCATCACACTTGAAACCAAGCATGCGATCAGTGAAAATTCAAGCTCGAACTGCGAAGCCAAAGCTTCTCCATCTGCAGATCTTCCCGCTTGCTTGTTTTTCTTCTTCTTCAGACAATTGGTAGCATAATGTCTGTGATCATGGCAGTGAAAACACTTCACTTTCGCCATATCCTGCTTCTTGCCCTTTGCACCAGAATGAGAAGTTTTCTTACCCTTCCCCTTCTTTGCTTTGGCAACCAAAGCGCAATTTTCTTCATCAGCTCCCTTTGATGAAGATCCATCTCAAGTAGTCCTCCTTATCTCCTCCTGCATGAGATCCGCCCAAAGGCGCTCCCATCCCGGCAGCTTCTCCCGACCATTGAAACTATCTTGATATGAGTGCCAAGCCTTCAGAAGACCAAGGAGAGCCAGGTCGACCATGTCCTCGTCTTCGACAGTCACCCCCACACTTCCCAGCTCATCTCTGCATTAAGTGAACTTCGTGAGGTATTTGGCGATACTGTCACCTTTCTCCATCTTGATGTTCCTGAGCTTATCTTTGAGCGCCAGCTTCCTTTGGTCAATCTTACTCTGGAATAGATCCGTCAAAGCTTTCCACATTAGAAATGGAGAATCCTTTCCATGCAGGCTGGATACAATATGATCCTTGACGCCCTCCAACAGGATCCTTCGACATTTCGCCATCTTCTTTTGCCATACTTCGACTTCAGCAGGATCAGTGGGCTTTTGGACATCCGTATCTATGAAATCCTTCAGACCATTATCTTCTAATACTGCCTCCATGCAATCCTTCCATGCAACATAATTCGAACTGCCTTCAAGAGCATATTCGAGTCGCAAACCGTTGAAAGACATTTTCAACACCGGCACCAAGAAAACAAAACTGCTGCAAAATTCGAATTCCACCTCAAAGCTCAACTGCTCTAGATCTGTGAGAACAAATTATTTCTAGCACAGAGATCGACTGCAAGGGGCGTTTACTGGATATATCACCTTTCAAAGAAAGGATGGATCCAGAGGCTACCTGGCCCGCATGCAGACTCTGTCTACCGAAATAAGTTTGTAATCACTTTGATGATCAATCTCTGCTTCAATAGCTCTGATACCATGTAGAAATTTGCTGAATAATGATTAATTATCCACCGAGACTATCCTGGTCACATACTATTTGAACTTCATACACAACACATAATCTCTTCCACTCAACTCAACTCAGATCATCACACATGCGGAAATAAAATCAAACGATAACACATCAAATCATCATACACATTAACACAGTATGTATGGGGAAAGCTTATAGCTGAAAACCCCGCAGCTATTGTGTATATTATAATGGAGAAATCATGTAACAAACTCGGTACAATACTCCTCACAAGTACTCAGTACTTTCTCATAAAGTTACACACAAACTAGCTCAGTTTTGAACAGGTTACTGGTTCAAAACTCACCACTAATTTCCTTGCCTCTATTGCGCAATCATGGCCTGTCTAAATAGAGATCCAAGGTTCGAATCTCCTTGGCTTGATAGCGCAATCATCATGGGAAATTCCTCCAAGTGTGGTGCAAATCTCATGCACAACTGATGTCGCCACTAATAGCTAACTCCACCCTTTCATCTACCTCTTTCACTGGTCTCCACTGAACTGATCATGCACTGTAGTGAACTGATGTGTTCTTGAGTTGAATAATGAGTTACTAATTAATGAATTAAATAATATTTAATTCCCTCCACTCATAACTAATTGATTAGCTAGTTAAACTAATCTCAACCAGTTCAACTAAAATAAACAGAACACAACTCCACTAGCTGTCTCATTAACTCCACCAAACTTCTGCCACTGAAGTCCTAACTGAAGTCAACCATGCATGATGCCATCAAAACCTTGGGAATAGTGTAATTCCTCTGTCAGATGCATGAGCCACTTCCAAGGCTCGAACTGAAGTGCTCCAAGAGAGTAAACTGAAGTTTATAGTCTAAATATTATTAAGGGTAAATAATATTTGACTTCCCTTTTTTAAGGAGAGGCAGTCTAAAAATAGACTTCGACCTATAGGTCCAAAAAATAGAGTCCCATCTATTTTTACCAACATGACCAATGCTCCAAGAATCTCACACTGCAATCCCCGGACCATGCTCCATATGTCTAAAAATAGATTTTGCGCCAGAATTTGCCTGCGGGCCCACTTAGTGAAGGCGACTTCATTTCACTAAGCTCCATCATCTTGCTGCATTTTCAACATCTTCCTTGTTCTCTGGTTCAAATTTTGAGCTAATTAGAACCAGATTTTTACATCTCTTGACTCAGAATTTGAAGCAGATTTGAGTCATTTTATTTTTGAAACCTAATTAGGTTCAGATTTTGATCTTGGTTGAACCTTTACTTTCTATCCTAAACTATCTACTGATAAGCCAAGATTAAACATTTTGGCAAATCGAATTCACTATCGTATCAGCAAAAGATTTAAAGCTAATTAGTCAAGTTTAGACAGTTTGACTAACTAGAAGTGTGTTATTCAGGAGTGGCATTTGAGCTTGCACACTTTCAGATTTGTTTCTCTTTTTTGGTATGGGGCTATACCTTTCTTGTTTTTCACAATCTGCCCTCTTTTCTCTTTTCTATTGTTTTTGTAATTTTGATTTTTCTAACTTTGAATGCAATGGTGGATGAGATATTTATAATGAAAAAGATAAAAAGGATTCAAAACATAGCATTGATCAAGAGAAGAAATGGTTAAGCATCCTACCATTGACAGGACCCCCAAACAATTCTGCTCCATTCAACTCCTGCAAGAAAAATGCATTGTTACCAGCAGCTGAATGAATAGAGTAAGGGCCAAGCCATAAGTTTTCAAATTTTCCATGCTTTCCCTTTTCTTCCCTTCTTGAATCCCATTTTAAAACTTTGTCCCCAATCTTGAAATTGCTAGCCTTTGTTCTTCTATCAAAAAGCTTTTTAATGCTGTCCTATTTCTGCAATGCTTTGTTATACACCTCCTCTTTGGTTTGCTGAAGATGAATGGTCTGGTTTATTCTTTTGATCATGTCATTATCTTTAGTTTGTAACTCTTGAATCAACTTTATTAATGGTACACCAAGGCTGCTTGGAAAAATTGCATCAGTACCATACACAAGCTGGAAAGGTGACATACCAATAGATTTCTTCAAAGTCAATCTGTCAGCCCAAAGTGCATGAACCAGCTTTGTGTGCCAAGACTTTTTGTTGTCCTCCAACAGTTTCTTCATTATGCTCACTAAAATTTTATTTGAGGATTCTGCAAGGCCATTACCCTGGGGGTAATAAGCCGTGGAATGCCCCAATGTTATCTGATATCTATGACAGAACTCAACCATCTTCTTTGATCCAAATGCTGCTGCATTATCAATGATAATCTTGGTGGGACAGCCAAATATGGAGAGAATATTAGTCTCCATAAATTTTATGATAACTAAATCATTGGCCTGCCTACAAGGAATGGCTTCTATCCACTTGGTGAAATAGTCTGTGGCAGTGAGAATCCATCTATGCCAGGCAGAAGATGGTGGATGGATTTCTCCTATGAAGTCAAGTCCCCACTGTTGAAAAGGGGCTTCAACAGTGATTGGATGCAGAGGTAGGGGTAGCAGTTTTATTTTGCCTTCAAAAAGTTGACATTTATGACAGGCAATGATCATTTTATGCACATCATAAAAAAGAGTAGGCCAGAAGAAACCAGCCCTCAAAATTTTGTTGGCTGTTGTCTTCCAGTATAAATGACCTCCACACTCTCCTTCATGGAATTCGTGCTTAACCTTCTCTACATCCAACTCAGGCAAACATTTAAGCAATAGACCACTTGCATTTTTCCAATAAAGACATCTATCTATAATGCAATAGTTTACAACTTTTAACTTTAAGAATCTTGCCTTTGTTTTTGTCAAACCAGGAGGTGTATTTAAATTAAGAAAAACATAAATAATATCAGCATACCAAGGAGAATTCATAAAATGATCTTCAACTATAAGAGTTGAGAATTCTTCTTGGTCATCCAAAGCATCAATCATATTAATATCAAGAACTTCAAAATTTGATTCAGCCATTAATCTAGCTAGAACTTGGTCTTTGATGAGTTTAGTGGGTTTTATCTCTAAATCATATTCAAGGATAACAACGATCCACTTACCTCTCTTACCATCTGGGTCCTGTGTTAGAATGTATTTAACAACTGAGTTTGGGACGAAGGCAATGATGTGTGAGTGAAGGATGTACACCCTGAAGTCTTTCAAAGCTTTAACTAAAGAAAAAGCTTGCTTCTCCATAGTGTTATACTTCAAAGGGGCATCCCTCAATGCCTTACTAAATAATGCAATAGGCTGCTCTTGTCCTTGTGGATTTTTCTGAAAAGGACAGCAGCTATGGTATGTTCTAATGCAAATGAAAAAATATAAAAATCTTTTGAAAAATCAGGACTTATAAGAACCGGTGTTTTGGTTAACGCTTGTTTCACCAGTTCAAAGGATTTCTTTGCTTCCAAGGTCCATTTTACCCCTTTCTCCTTCTTTAACATGTTTGTGATATTCCTAAGGAGCTCAGCCAAGTTGGGGATGAACCTTCTCAAAAAGTTAATCTTTCCGATGAAAGACTGCAACTCTTTGATGTTTCGAGGATGAGAGATTTGTAATATTGCCTCAATCCTCTTTGGATCTATCTTTATACCCTCTTCAGAAATGATGTGCCCAAGAAGTTTACCTTCTTGGAGACCAAATAGTGTCTTCTTAGGGTTTAAAGATATCCCAAATTTTCTGCATTTCTCGAAAACTTTTCTTAAATGTTCTAAGTGCTCTTCATCTGTTTTTGAAAACACAGTGACATCATCAAGGTATATAATGATGAAGAAGCCCAGTTCTTCCGAGAATGCTATTTCCATGGCTCTTTGAAAGGTTGCTTCAGCATTCATTAGACCAAAGGGCATTTTCACATACATGAAGGTGCCCCATGGTGTAGTAAAGGCTGTCTTTAATTGATCAACAGGGTGAACTAAAATCTGATTGTACCCTGAATAGCCATCAAGCAAAGAAATTCTTTTAGACCCTACCACCCTTTGTAAAATACGATCCATCTTGGGTAAAGGGTAGTTGTATTTTAACAAAGATTTGTTTAAGTCTCTAAAGTCTATACAAAGCCTGATCTCTCCAGTTTTATTCCTAACAGACACCAGATTAGATACCCATTCAGAATATATAACAGGGAAAATAATACCAGCATCATACATTTTCATGATTTCCTTCTGAACCAATGGTAACTGAACAGGGTTTATCCTGCGCAGTTTCTGTTTGAATGGTTTTTGGTTTTCTTTGAGGGGAATTTTGTGCTGTATAATTTCAGTGTCATAGGATTTAAGATCTTCGTAACTCCACGCAAAAACATCAGAAAAATCTTTAAAAAACTTAATGTATTTGAGTTTAATGTGAGCTGGTAAAGTCTTGGACAGTTTAATCATTTTCGACTTAAGTTCGCTGCCAATATTACACTCTTCCACTTCAGTCTCTACAGGTTCCAGTTTTGGTTTATTTGCCACATCGTTAAAATCAAACAACTCTTCTAAAGGGGCCAGAACCTTAGGCAAACTTTCATATTTAGAGTACAGAGTTTCTAACTCGTCTGTTTCAAACTCTGCATTCATTTCTGTTTTGCTTTCAAGTTTGCTAGATAACAGGTTTATATTAGCAAGTTCAGGAGACGGTTCTTCTTCACCAAGGAAATTTTCTTCACTGCAGTCTGTCTCATAATTCGAGTCCGAACTGTGTAGTTTGAATTCGTTTCTGAATTGCATGAAGTCTTCTATTTGTTCATCTTTGTCAAACACCTGCCAACACTTTTCATTATCAGGCATGGCTGGTCTAAACTTTATCTGAGTTGTACAGTCTTTGGTTTCATATGGTGTTAAGCATGTTCTAGCTGCAAAGGCTAAATTGTGGGCCGCAATATTTCTTTTTCTTGGGACAAAAATCAATTTGGACTCCTCGAATGTTTTTAAAAGGTCCATGACATCGTTTCAGCAGGCCCTAAGTCTGGGATGATTTGCGTTATACTCCCCGTTGAATTGCCTAATGACTAACTTTGAATCCCCATACACGTTAATTCTTCTGGCTTCTAACCTTTTCAATAGATGTAAGCCTAAGAGAAGGGATTCATACTCCACTATGTTATTGGAACACTGAAAGTTTAATGTACAGGAAATACATTCTGTGTGGTTATTTTCAGTGTTGGAAATCCAGACACCTGCACCAGCGTTAGTTCTAGTGCAGGATCCATCAAAATACATACTCCACAGAGTACTATTCTTAGTTTCATCCTGGTTACCGTCCTCTTCAACTACTGTGCTTTCTAATTGTTGTGGAATGTCAGCACTTAGTTGTGTTTGTTTTGACTCTTCAGGTTTTTTGTTAAGTGGAGGCACGTTTTCTTTAGTGTCCATTTTTAAAAGCAAAGGACACATGACTTGTATTTCAAGACCCATATTTAGTTTGCTGTTGTTTAAAGGTTTAGAAAACTGTTTTGACGGTTCTATGGTATTTGACCCTTCCTCTCTATCGGCCATTAAATATGTTAAAGTTACTTGTTCATCTAATGTTTATTCATTAAAGAGGATAAATGAATCAAGGTCTGTGTTTACAGAGTATAAAGGGGAGTTTTGTGGTCTGTCTTGACTTGTCACTATGTATTGCATATGAGACTCCCTGTAGAGTCTTCTATTCTGATTGAAAACAGGGACAATCACATAGGTCATGTCCATTTGCATAGTCCCTTGTAACTTAGCCCCCCATGATCTTGATAACAACATTCCATATTTGGGGGGAACATCAGCCACCACAATATCCGTGACTAAGCATTTGGCTGGAATCTGGGCTAAGTTAACACCGAGGTCTTTGATTAATCCTAAACATTTTACTCTGCTTGAGTCAAAGGAGTACAAATCTTTATAAGGTCTGGTGATTTCTAGACCAAGGCTCTCCATCACAGCTTTAGGCATTAAATTATGAGAAGCCCTGGAGTCATGCATAGCGTTGTGTAAAATCTTGTTATGAACGTTTAAACTCACATAAAAGGGAGGAGCAGGTCCCTCTTGATACATACCTTCAATCTTAGGACCAAAAATAAGCTCCGGTTGATCATCATTAAGATTGACAGTGTCCTCATTCTCTTCAACATTTAAAGCCTTCAAAATTTGGGTCCTATATACATGTTGGGCAGCTAACTCAGTCAAGGGAACAAAGATTTTGATTTTTGAAATTTCCTGCTCAAGGCTGAAGGGAATTTGGTTCTTTGAAGAACTTGTTTCAGCTTTATTAGCTGTCATTCTATCAGCAATATCAACTTGCTGATTTGTTTTATTTACACTTGACAAAATTGTTTTCACAGGAGTACTAGCTGAAGTGTTAGTACTACTAATGTCTGCACTCTGTTTTTCATTGTTTTTAGTGCCTTTCTCTTTTTCATTATCAGAATTTACAGCCACTGTTTTATCCTTTTGTTTGACAACTCTAGGCTTGGTTGTAGTGCTGTTTTGTGAAGATTTGTCAGAGGTTTTGTTGTTGGGGGTTTGTTGACTGGTTTTGCTTCTGAGGTCATATTATTTTTGAGATTCTATGATGACATTTTCCATGTCTTGATAATAATTTTCATCATCATCTCTTCTATCATCATAAGGTGTGTATAGACCTTGTTTTCTATCATAATGAATCTCAAAGTCATCATTGTCTATCCCCAACATGTTGATATCATCCTCCTCTACTATTTCATCTGTTTCCTCAACCTCACTTACATAGTTTTGATGAAAGGGAGGAGTGATCTGCTGATCATCTTCCCTAGGTATGTTTGGAGGTTGGTTCCTTCTAAAATTCTGATTCTGGTTCTGATTTCTACTTTGAGGAGACGTTTGGTTTTGGCTTGCTTGTGCTCTCTTAATTATGCTCATCTCTTTCATCATCTCCTCCATCATTTTCTCCATCTTTGAGTTGGAAGTAGAAGGTGTGGATTCCTCTCTAAAAGATACTCTCTTTTTAGTTTTCATTCTTGCTCTCTTCTCCATTAAGTTGACTTCCACATAAAGAGCACCTTTTTGCATATCTTCAAGAGTTGCAAAATATCTCTCTCTCAGTTGATAGGTCATGTCAGAGTCAAACCCTTCAGGAAACTTGTTTAAAGCTGAGCCCTGCGGAGGTTTTAGTTCTGGGGAAAGTGCATTATACACACTATTAGTGAAATAAGCTTGCACACTTTCCCCAGTGTTTCTATGGAGGTTCTTGTAATCAGAAAGGACTTGGAGAGGATTCTTCTTTACTTCCCATTTGTTTAAGAATGTTTGATGGAAGGCTTGGAGATCATTAATACTATGGGGGGCTAGGCCTTTGAACCATTTTCTTGGTTCTCCCCCTAAGCTCTGAGCAAATAACCTAATCTTAACAGAATCATCATCAATTTCATTTCTGTCAAAGTAGTCATTCATCTTATCCACATGTTGTGATGCAGTTGTAGCATTGCTAGCATCATATAATGGAATTTTGGACTGATAGTCCTGTGGAAGATTGACTAATGGTGCAGGAAGGACTAACGGAGCATACCATGCTGCCATGATATGTGGTGGGGGTGGATTCACAAGGAGTGGATTAACAACAGGAAAAGTGGGTTGAAGTGTAGTGGTTTGAACAATGGATGTAGGGTGAGAAAAAGTGGATGGAACAGGAATAGACTGCTGAGTTGATCTTGGATGAGAGACACCTAGGTTGTGAAGGAAATGCAAATCAGGAGGTGTTGTTTCTCTTCTACCAGGATGTTCACTTGTTTCAGGAGATGATAGTGAAGACTCAGAATATAACTGATCTAAATCACCAAGAGACCTAGTTCTAAATGGATTTACTAAGTCAGCTTGTGATTGTTGTAGAGCTGAAAGATTTTCAGGGACTGAATTAGCTCTCAAGGGTGATCTGAAAACAGTTGACAATTTAATCTTAGGAGACTTCCTAAGGATACCTTCTGGGTTATCAACTACTTTAGGTGGATTAGGGTCAGGATGGGCTCTAGTGTGAATCTTTCTAGGAGCCACTATGCTGTGTTTTCCAGACCCAAATAAAACAGGAAAAGTGCAACCAGATATGACAATCTTTAAGAGGTTAACTAGTCTGTTTTACAATTTTAATCCTACAGTCTTCTCACTGAGTTTGAAAGATATTATAATGATAAGGGTTCTTCCCAGTGGAGTCTTAAGGTCTGTTCAGGATTGTGGAGTCGCCAAGTGGAAGTTTTTAGCCCGTAAGGAGGTAAAAGGTTTTATGGTCCACCACCATGTTTATTGGATACCAATCTGAAATATTTTTAGGTTTTTCCGAGTTATTTTTCAGTTGTATGGTTTTTAAGAATATCTTAACTCTGTTTCAAAACTTAGCTACGGTTATGAGACAAAAAAGTTTACTCTTATGGCTAAGCCAGCTGATCTTTCAAGGTTAGATAAAGTCTTAAGAGAATCCTAGGTTTTACCTAGTTTGTCACTGATTCAAACAAGTTTCATCGTGATTACCATTTCTTGGTAGTGCTTGAAAAGGCTGCTTTTAACTCACAAGTTTTATTTATTTTAAGGGAAGTAGTTCCCCAGTGGAGTCACCAGAAATGTTAGCTCCCTGTAATCACCAAGATTGGCAAAGTCCGATCTCAGGGAGAAACATCGTTTCAACCAACTTTTGGATTCTAGGATCTAGCCCTCCTGAATAAGGAGAGGGATCTCTCCAATAAGTGCAAAGATGGATTTGTCTTTGAAGTTTGGGGTAATAATATTAGGCTAGTTATGAAGGCCAAGGGTTTGTTTTGGTTTTTGCATGGTTGAGCATGATTACTGTGAGGTGGAAAGTCCTAAGTGAAAAGAGTTTCAAAGGTGAGAAGTTGCAAGCAAATAGAACAAGCTTTGGCCAGGAAGATAGATAATTGTAGGTTTTAATCCATTGGGCTATGGAGTCATAATAGGGTTTAATTGGAACAGCAAGAGGCAAGAGTGGTCCATGGGGCAAGTCATCTATGTCTAAGGATCTCTTTGAAGATTGATTTATGGAATGAAATGATACAACAAGAAGGAAAATTAAACAGATGCAGAACAAAGAGCAGCCCAGCATCTGGTAAGTACTTTTAAACTAGCCAGCCTTTGAAAAACACTTAAGAAGAACATGAAAGCAAACTAGGATCTGGAAAGTACTTTTAAACCAGCCAGCCTTTGATACACTTTCAATAGAAAACAATTTAAAACAAAGGGGAAACTTGAAGGCAACTTTTGAAGTAGAAACTAGCGGGCCGGGCTCACCACAAATACTCTCCTAGCTCTGCTTTACTTGGTTACTTTCAAGACCAACACAAAGATAACACAGAATGGCCTAAGATCTGGTAAGTACTTCTAAACTAGCCAGCTTTTAACACATTCCAAGAGAAACATTCAGACAGTCTTTGGGGATAATACTAGGACCAGGGCACACCATATCTTCCATAGTTCATCTCTACTTAACTAATACTGAACATAACATTCAAGAATAATATTCAGCTAAGGCAATAAGACGAGGGAACGCCAACATTCCTATGCTTAAACTGAATTAAATCATTCCCAAATAACACAATTTGGAAGAAAACATATAAATAAAGATTTTGAGTCAGAGAAGGTTACTGATATATAGTAGGTCCTAACTCTATGCATTGCTGTTATTTATAAGAGAAAATGAAACACAGTGAAAACAGAAACAAAATAACAAGTTACAAGTAGAAAAAAATCACCGTCAACATAGACCAGGATCCCATAAATCAGCTTCTATTGATGCTCCAAACCAGTTACAGCTTTAAGTCCAATGCTTGAGTTTAGCAATCATCTACTCATCTCAGCCTAACTTATCTATCACAAGCAGAGCTCCAAGGGCCAGTGAACACTATTTACAGTTAGAAGTTTAAGCTCAGATGCATTTCAAAGTTTTGCAACCAACAACTTCTTATCTTCTACAAAGGTATTTATAGAAGAATGAGGAGAGTGTTGAGAATGCAGCAAGATGATGGAGCTTAGTGAAATGAAGTCGCCTTCACTAAGTGGGCCCGCAGGCAAATTCTGGCGCAAAGTCTATTTTTAGACTATGTCTATTTTTAGACATACGGAGCATAATTTGGGAATTCTACTTGGAGATTCTTGGAGTATACGACATGTCGGTAAAAATAGATGTGACCCTATTTTTTAGGACCCAGACTATTTTTAGACTGATCTCCTAAAAATATGGAAGTCAAATATTATTTACCCTTAATAATATTTTGACTATAAACAGCAGTTTACTCTCTTGGCGCACTTCAGTTTGAGTCATGGAAGTGACTCATGCAACTGACACAAGGAATCACGTGGTTCCTAGGGTTTGATGGCATCTTGCATGGTTGGCTTCAGTTAGACTTCAGTGGCAGGAGTGTTGGAGGAGTTAACGGGACAAGTAGTGGAGTTGTGTTCTGTTTGTTTTAGTTGAACTAGTTGGGATTAGTTAACTAACTAATCAACTAGATATGAGTGAAGTAAATTAAATAATATTTAATTTACTAAATATTAACTCATTAGTCAACTCAAGAACACTTCAGTTCACTACAGTGCATGATCAGTTCAGTGGAGACCAGTGGAAGAGGTAGATGAAAGGGTGAGTAAAGCTATCGGTTGGTAGATTTGTTTTGCATGAGATTTGCATTACACTTGGAGGAATTGTCCATGACAATTACGCAATCAAGGGAAGGGGATTCGAACCTTGAACCTCTTCATATACAAGCCATGATTGCGCAATAGAGGCAAGGCAATTGGCGGGGAGTTTTGAACCTCAGACTTGTTCAAAACTGAGTCAGATTGTGAGTAACTTCATGAGAGAGTACTGAGTACTTGTGAGGAGTATTGTACTTGTTTGGTTACTTGATTTCTCCATTATAATATACACAATAGCTGCGGGGTTTTCAGCTATAGGCTTTCCCCATACATACCGAGTTAATGTGTGATTGATTTGATGTGAGATTGCTTCTGTTATTTCCGCATGTGACAATTAATTGTAGAAGAAGGTTATGTGTTATGTATGCAATTCGAAATTGATATATGACCAGGTTAATCTTCAGTGAATAAGTGATTTATTCAGCTAATTTCTACAGAGGGGAGATCTGATAAAAGATCTCTCAAGGCAATTAATACAGAGTAATGAATTCTCGGCCTTTTGAGGGGCTCGATGGAGAAGTTTACAGATGGTCTGTCTGTATTAACTGTTTTTCATTTAAGATTAAACTTGGTGGGAGCTTTTATTGACTTTAAGGCTCTGTGTTATGTTTGGAGTAACTCTGCAGATATTTTTTGCATTAAGTTCCTCGCAGAAGTAACTCTCTGGCTGCGTTGAGGCGAATATCTTCATTTGATCAATAAATTCGACCTCTGTTTTGAATGCTTTGAGGCACAGGTGGCACCTATGGTAGCTGAGGAATCAATTTGCCTCAATTGAGGGGGTGGAGGCCTTTCTGTCAGTTAAAAACTTATGATTTTCTTTTGACTGTGTTTTAATTTGGGGGATTATGCCTTTTGATAATCCATCTTAGCCATAATCCCTGCAAATCGGTCTCCAATCTTCTTTTCTGTTGTGCTTGTCTTCAACACTAATACTCTTTAAATCGTGTTGTAAAAACACAGTGTCTTGTCGATGTGCAGGGCCACGCTGGGCTCGTATGACATCACTGCCTCATGAAGCAATGACGAAACATGGAACAGATCCCGTGAATGGTTTCCTTTGATAAATCAAAGGCATGGGAATCGTCATTCCTGGCCTTCGGATTTCCCTTTAATATAATGGAAAAAACCATTAATCCCTGCAAAATATAAACAAAAATTATAAAATCCTGTGTTTTTTGGAAAAACTGCTTCAGAAGGTGTAGGAGGAGTGTAGCCGTTGGATGGCAGCATCCAACGGTGGAGATCTGCGTAGAAGAGGTTAGAAAAAGGAGAGCAGGGGAAAGAATAATTCAGATCCGTCGATCTACAGAGATCGACGATCAGGTTTTAATCGGGACGAGATAAAGCGAAGGGGTCACTTTACAAAGAAATGGCGAAAAACTTTAAGAAACAAGGTTAAAAACCTTTATCGGAGGAAGAAAAGGATAAAATATCAAATGGGTCTCGGGATAAATATGAGCCGTCAGATGCGACTAGACCCACAAAAATCGAAGGCGGATATTGAATCGGGAGATCGGCGATCGGGGCGAACAAACAAATGCGCCCGATGGAGAGTTGCGATGCGATGCAGCACTGGCCGTTGATATGAGGATCAGATCAACGATGGGGAAATGAATCGGAAGGAAGGGTGATCGGGGGAACAAACAAATGTATGCGATTTAAACTTTGTGATGCGATTGAAACTTTGGGATGCGATTTTGCGCGGGCCGTTGATCAGCCTTAGATCAACGGTCAATATCTTTTCAACTTTGCACCGACGGAAACCCTTATACTTTATGAAAAACCCATAAATTTTTAATAAAACCAAGGTTTTTATGGATCGGGGCAGAATATTTATATATGAAGTGACTGGCGCCCGATTGCGGGGCCTCTAGATGTATGGAGTACCATGGGCCCGGGGCTTTATATTACAAGGGAAAATCGCAATTGGAGCTTCGAGCCCGGTCTTTCAATCAACCCATTGAATTTTTTCCGATGCGATAAGGACTTCGGCCTTTGCGCTTGGTTTTTACAAAGAAAACAAAGGACCAGGATCTTATGGAAATGGGACTTAATTGCATCGGGAGTTTTGATGCGGCCTTTTCAATCAACCCATTGAATTTTTCTGATGTGATTGCGCGATCAGGTCTTTTTAATCTAACCATTTATATTAACACGTGACTTTGGATTTTTAGATCAAAACTTTGGATAGATGGGTTTTTGTATTTACAAAGGAAAAAAAGGACCGGGAATGGATTTTCAATTTTTTAAGCGCGGAAGGCGGGCCCACGGTTTATATGAAAAAATAATATGATCGAGGGTCTTAAATACAAAGGTTAATCACATCGGAACTTTCGGAACATGGAAAAATACTTGCGCACTTGAATCTTTCCGATGTGATAAGCGCCGAATAGGGTTAGTGCCTGGTTCCAGGGTGTGGGCATGTGGAGGAGAAGTGGTTTAAAACTTAGCCCAAGGGGGCTTAAGTCCTTTAGTAAAAAACTTTGTTTTTTATGAATTTTTTTCAGAGTTTTCAATGGATTTGGGGGTTTTGGTATAGTTTAAAAATGAGTTTTAAACTATGTAAAGGTGATTTTCATGAATTGATAAAGAGGAATCATGAAAATATAGGAGTTTTGTGGAGAAAAAAAGGGAGCAAATGAAGGTTATTTTTGAGTGAGAGAAGGGGGGAAAACGATGGTTTCTCAGCAGTCTTTTCTCATGAAATCAGCAGAATTTCTGAGTATAAAATGGAAATAGTAAATGAAGATTTTGAGACAGAGGCATGAGGCCTTCAAGAGTCTTCAAGAGCCAACACTTTTTAGGAATAAAATTTTTTCTTTGAAGGCTCAAAAAAGTCTTAGCCACCTTTTGCTATAACAAATTTTATAGGTGGCTAACACACTCCTCAGCATGCATTGGCATTTTCCAACATGTGTTAGCATGGCTTTTCATTCCTTGTCATTCCTTAACCCTCTCTAGCTATCATGCCCTCACAACTACCCTTAATTTGCAACTTGGGAACCCATTTAAGTCCTCGCTTGCAAACTACAAGAGCTTGACCAAGTTACGATTACTACAAATAGACTATGTTGTTGAATTGTGTAGCTTGGGAGGTACTCCACAAGCCTAGTGAGATGGGTTTGTGTGAGTTTGGTCACAAATTTTTTTTTTGGCAAAGAACCCAAGCGAAGGGGTTTTGGACCCAAGATAGGGTTTAAAATCTGAAAGAAAATTAAAAAGGAAAAATAATTTTTCCTAAGGTGTAAGTGGATAAAGGCCGTAATTTCTAGAGGGTTCTTAAGATGCTTAGCTAGGAAAAGCTATTTAAAGAGGCCTTAGTATGAAGGAAATAACATCAAGTGAGAAGGAGCTCATTTAATCAAGGATGCCAAGAGAGATGTAGTCCTAAAGTAGGTCGAGTTAGAGGGTTGAGTAAGGATTGTTAAAGGGAGGTCATGATCATCCACGAAGAGGAAGATCATCATGTGAGGGTTCACAAGAATGTTACACACCTTAATGGGTTTGAGATAGTAAGTAGGATGGCACATTGCTGGTTCTCTTATGGCAGATTGAGCTCAAGAGAGGCTCCTCATGAGAATTTAGGCATGTCATTTCAGTGGTGTTTATGTGTGAAGGCCGCAAAAAATATTGAAATAGTAGAGAGGGTTGAGACCCTATATTGTGGTGGTTAGTATGTTGCACAAGGGATTCACTAGGGGGGCAATACCATAGCACGTGGGTTCATATTGAGGGATATTTATTGAGGAAAAAATGGCATAATATATTGGGGGATATATAGGGGGTAAAGGGTTTTTATATTGGAAAGTATAAAAAATGGACCTCAAAGTTAATGAAAAATTGTAAAGGGATATAAATTTTTTTAATGAAAAAATGGATACCTACAATATCCAATAAAAGTAAGGGTTTTTTAAATTGGGAAGGTGTATTGTGTTTGTATTGGCAGGGGGTTAAATAATGTGATTTTTAGAGATATTTTACAATATGTAGTCAAATTAGCGGTATTGTTTATTATGACATGAACGCACGTGATATGCCATAGGTTCATTGAGTGAAGCCCCTGTGGTATGCTGCAAGGTCTGTGATAAAGACCAACACAAATTGAGGAGGGCCTGCACTAGAATTTAGGGCCATAATAGAACTAGTCGCAGGTGTAATATTGAATGAGGTAATCGTAGTTTGAGGGTCATAGATATCTAAAGTTCAGGACAAGATTAATTCAAAGAAATGCCCAGAATATATGGATCCATTTGAGCTAGGTCGAGTCTCTTACGGAGGCAAGAGATGTTATTTTATTTTTATTTATTTATTATTTATTTATGGGTGGAGAGGGTTTGTTCTAAAGAAATTAGAATGGAAGTATAATTCCCTAGTTAGGGAGGTTTCCTAGCATGTTTAGTCCATAAGTTATGCCCTTAAGACTGTGACAAATATGCGTAAAAGAAGAGGGGTCATGACACTTAAAGAGAGGTTTATCTCTGCAATATATACCACAGGATTTGGAAAATGGTTTGCAGAAGTATGAGTGGAGATATAAAATCCAAATGAAGGTGGAACTTGAGTAGAAGATTGAGTAGAAGAAATGCCCCATATGAGGAATGGAATGACATGAAGAGGAGTTGATTTCGGTGGACTGTCCATAGAGTTTTAGACAAAGATCTGAAGCAGCCTATAAACAGTTAGTTAATGGATTGTTAGTGGTGTTAGAGTCAGTTTATTAGTGATCAAAGATAATTTTTTTGAGAGTTTTCCATCAGGTCATTAGTCAAATTTATTTCCTTTTTAGTTAGTTTGTAGCCATACTTTTGGTCACTAAAAAAATCTCATCTTTACTACTGCTCCTTCACATCATTTCATTATCATTTAGAGGTCTAGAGTCAGGTCACTCCATCTCATATAGGTCAAGTCTAGGATCAAAACATCCCATGGAAAAATCTTCAGTTTTTCACTAAAAATAAGGTAGTGAATCCTCCATTTCATTCATAAAAAATTAACAAAGGAGCAAGCTTGTTTTACAATCCCAATAAAACTCTTTATTTCACAGAAAACTCATATTCTGTTGCTGTATTCTCAAAGAAAGGTGAAGGCAATAAATTTTTTCAAAATCACATGTTTATGAATGTTTTATTCTTCAAAAAATTTGAAAAATCATTCTCAAAGACTATAGGATTTATCCTATGCGTTATCTTCCACTAACCATGTGACACGTTGCATACTACTACTCGTCAACCATCCATGTCACATCGCATTCACTATCCCTCTACCCCACCATGCATCAAACTCCGCCATAAATTAACTACCTTTCCTCTTACCGTTCATCCATCGCATCATAATCTAATCTGACAGCCCACATACAAATCCCCCCCCCCTCAAAATCCGAAACTTAATGTCAGGGAGGGGGGGGGGGGGGGTTGGGTGG